>CM072822.1:9424035-10024035 GCA_036937905.1 Salvia rosmarinus
ACTCAAATGCTGCACATGGCACAAGGGCAATAGAATACAATGTTCCATCGCTTTGCTGATACCAATTTGATACAGAATGAGGGGGAAAAAGGAAAGGATGGCACATATATATGATTAGATTTTGATGCGGATCTCAATTGTATAGTAACCGGCCTCCAAGAAGTTGGATCATTATTTATTAAGGAATACCCTAGTATAGCTCTATAGATAGGCTTAGCGACCGTTTGAGCCCAAAGTTCAATTAACAATTCATTACTCATAACTAATTTAGTGACAGATTTAATCAGTTAGTAATTTTCGATATCAAAAGTCCAATTGCCACTTTGCCAGCTGGATTTTGTGTGTGACAGTAGTACGGGGTAAATGTCGCATGTGAAATTCAGCTGCTTGCTGAACTTTCCAAAAAATCAGTAAATTATCACTGAATCAATTTATAAGATTTGAATAATATATCATATGAAATTCAAACTAAAATTACCACCAACCAAATTTATAGAGCTAGGTGATATTTTATTATTATTATGTTGTTGTCGTTGTTGTGAGGAACAGTGAGATAACATTGATTGGCACATCGAATTCATGTCTATGAAAATTAAGAAGACATGATAGCAATAATGATTGGAAGTTGCTGCCTTAACAGAATCTTGGAAGGTCAAGGGAAGAAAGCTGGCAATGTTCCCCACACCAACACCCCCCGCCGGCAGATTGTTTCTTAATTTGTCCTCCCCCACAATTTGCATAACCTTAACCTTAATTGCCCTATATATATATGCACATATATACCCTCAACAATCAATCAGCTCAAATCATCACATCTCACAAAACAGAAATCATCACTTAAGATCGTCTAGCAAAAACACGATGAGGAGTAATGGCGATGGCGCAACGTCTGCTGCTCTCAGCAGAAGCTTGAAGAGGAGAAGAGCGATCCCGCATAGAGGGCAGATCAAGCTCAAGATAGCAGCAAAAGCACTTCAATCATTGGCGTCTATGATTTCACCTCAGTATTTGAATTCTCCCAGGAAGAAATCTCACCACTAGCCCAACTACTCTTTTGTAACATCATTTGGGATCTGTCATCGTCTTTGTCTAGTTAGCAATTATGGGGATCAACTATTTTCTCTCTCGTCTACTTACTCTTTCTGGGAGTTATGTATTTTTTCAACCGCCCTCTATTTTAACAAGAGAGAGAAATAGAATTATTTGAAAAATATTATGTCAAGAGAAAAAGTACATTTTGGAGGGATAAGTATCAACTGGAAGAGATATTTGATTGGCAATCATTTTGCTTAAATCAAACTATAGTTTGAACCAGAAGAATGTCTATCTTTTCTTTTCTTAATGATTAGAAATCATTATCTTATGCATAAGAAAATACATATCAATCTTGACCATCCATCAATTAAGCCCCACAGACTATATTGATTTCTAGTTTCTAGAATGTGAAGAGTTTCTATTTGATCATCCTCCTATATATTTATATATGTATACATGTACCACTCGGTTTAAGAAATAATTGCACATAAAAAATAGGCATCATCTCGGCATGCGACCGCAGGGAAATCTAAAGCAAGGATCACTCGTTGGTTGCAATCCAAGGCGTAGACAACTGAATCCAGCCACTAAAAGGGCAACAAACCATTATACCTTTTCCATCTCTAAAGCACCTAAACATGTTGCGAGCTTCACAAATAACACGTTTCATTGCATCAATGCACTATTTCCAGGTAAATCAGATTGCAATCTTCTAAAGCGGCAGCTGCCATAGGATTTGGTGGTTTAATTTCTGGGCAGTTGATACCAACAAAAGGGACATCAAAGCATTCCGCTTGTACTATCCCACTGAGAAAATCAAACCTACTTCAACGACTAGAGATTAAGACGGCACCTCAAACTCAGATGGACAAGGCTACAGAGAGAAATTCACTCAATCGATTTGTGATTCCACCTAGCAGTCCTACCTTCGACATAGGTTCACTTTCTCCTCCTCAAACCATCATGCAGTTCTACTCTTCCATTAATGTAAAGAACTTGATGCAACTGGACAGATTGCTAGCTGAAGATTGTTGCTTCAAGGACTACTTTGTTCCTAAACCGTTCCGAGGGAAAAGGTCTCGCCTGCTTTACTGTAAGATGTAACGTGATTTCTGGAGTTTTTTTGTCGTTGTAACCAGTTTACCTCTTGCATGATGCAGGAAGTGATGCATTTCCTGGGACAACTTACCATGTGCATGAGTGATTACAAAAATATGCAATTTAACGTGGAGCTCATATGTGACGTTTGAAGTCAATTGGCACTTGGGTATCTTTTTTAATCTGTCCTTTCATTTTTATTTTTTATTTTTTTGGTCAATTAATACAGAAATATTAAAGGCTGCGTCACGGTGGACTCGAACCCGAGACCTTTGGCCTCGGGCATTAACCACTCTACCACTAGGCCAACACACACACACACAAATCTGTCCTTTCATTACTGTTTAGTGATGTTCATTAAATTGCAAACATTTTTGGGGAAGTTATACTAAGAGGAAAAATCCAATGTGATTGAAGACTGGAAAAAGATACAGGTCCTTTCACCAGAGGATGCAGCTATTTCTCAGAATCAGCAAATGACTTATCAAGTATGGGAAAAGGACATCTGGTCAATTATTTACCATCTCTTTTATAATGCAACAGAAAAGTAACATTCTTTCATAAACACCTGAAGGAAAGCTCAAGTTCTCATTGAATCACCTATCAAACTAGGAGTTGTAGCACTGGTACTAAAATCTATCTTTTAGCCGTGACAGTCTCTTTCTGAACAAGATTCCTAAACGCATTTGATATTGAGCATGCGAGTAGGTAATATTTTAATTTTTTGGGGGGCAGTGTGGGGATCAGTTCATGAATGATAAGCAGTCTATTAAATTTTCAGAGTAGTGTTACATTAGCCCAATTGGCATTAAATTATATACAGCAGGAAATAAGTGG
Source organism: Salvia rosmarinus (assembly GCA_036937905.1). Lineage (NCBI taxonomy): Eukaryota > Viridiplantae > Streptophyta > Magnoliopsida > Lamiales > Lamiaceae > Salvia > Salvia rosmarinus. The sequence continues at coordinate 9,427,006 of CM072822.1, forward strand.
TTGAGAATAATTCAAAACCAATTCTATAAACCATTTCACTCATTTGTATTCACATGATCGAGAAAAAATTGGATGAGTGATAAGTTACACAAGTATGCATGTTTCTTTCCAAAACATCAGTACACACTGATAAAAACCAATTGACGATTTACTTTAACAATAGAGTTTTATCTGCGATTAATCTCTCTTATGATTGATTTCTAACTTGCATTTCAATTCGCTGAAAACGGGCTATGTTCAAGGCTGTGAGTTCACTATTCGATGCATTCCCAGAAGCTACAGAGTGTATGAAAGCATTCCCCATTTTCAAATCCTTACTACATCGTACTAACACAACATCACCTGCTCATGCAAGGTTCTTAAAGAGTCCGCATACTATATTTCGACTACTACTAAAGGCATACGACATAGGCGTACAGCCCGTGATAACCCCATTCCTAGCCTGGTACATCAAGCTATTAAATCTCACAGCTTGCATTCTAAGCACTACTCTCAAAATTCTTTATTACTAGCAAAGATTTTTCACAAGTAATCCACGGCAAGCAGTCGGTTACAAAACCAAAATTCATTCTTCTACATGCACCTCAACTTATTCCTTCTATATATACAAAGGCTTTAAGGCTCCATCATCAAGAACTAGCAGAGAGAAAGAGGATTCATGTCACCTGTCAGTTGTCGTTGTTATCCGTCTTATTCAACGATTCGAGTATCGATACAGCTACCAACGGTCCAAGAACTGGAGGCAACGGTGGTGGCCTGCTGAAAGTAGCAATCGGTTCAGCCTCTCCCTTATCTATACATGCTTCACCACCATCGTCATTTACTTGTTTCCTTGGAATCACTGTTCCAACTGATACAGAATTTAGGGCAATCGCCTAGTTATAATGATGCATTTTTATTCTGAATCAATGAAAAATGATTATAAACAGAAACAATTGAATTACCCCATCTTCCTTTTGAAGAATAGATGGGCCGGAATTTGGTCGCTAACGGCCGCGAAGAAGCAATCATGCGCGCGAAAATCCTGTTGTTCCTTCAAATCTGCAGAGAATGTAATACGAAATCATTCATAATATATACACACGATATCAATTTCATAACAGATTGATCAAATAAGAAAACGCAAATCATCTCAAAATTTAATACGAAGAGAAAGCAAATAAAATCCAGCTCAAACAATGCATTGAATATGGAAGGGGAATCAGTAATCGCAAAATACGTTCGAATTTTTGTAGGACTCCGTAAACGTACATCAAATTTCACGGTTTGAGAGAGGTAAACCTGCACGCTTGTAGAATCGGGATGCTAACATAAATTATTATTTTATTATTGATCAACTTTTTGTTTTTGTTTTTTTATTTAATGAGGGAAGGTTCTTGAATTCTCAGGAGTAGTTATGGCCCTGGAATCTTCTAGCCTATAGATTAATGGGCTTGGAATATTTAGACGTTCATTGATCTCTAAACATATCACCATATTGATATATTTAGATAACTGCAAATTAAATTTTTATCTTTTATCATAATTGCAAACTGACACAAATTGCAACTGTTTTAATTAATCAAATTTTTAACTCTAACTCCTCAATAGGCAGTGATGGACTATCTCACAGTAAATTAGACTCTTTATTTTTCAAAACAAAGTTATAGTAAGAGATTTAGACATTATTCAAAATGGAAATTTAATTTTGATTAGATTTTTTTTAATCTTTTATATTATTATCAATTTTGTCACCAAACATTTGGAATTGCATTCTAACCATGGAAAAATTATAACTTCGCCACACTAACTCCAAAATTAATTACTTGATTGTCCGGAATCTTATTGAAAATGGGAGCATATGGATTAGTTTGGATTAATATGGAATTATTTCCTCATACTCATTCTCTATTTTCTCCTTGGTTGATAATAGTGGGTGCGATGCAAATAATCTATGCAGTTTCAACATCTCTCGGTCAACGGAATTTAAAAAAAAAGAATAGTCTATTCCTCTATATCTCATATGAGTTTTATAATGGGAGCGCAACTTAAATGCCCAACTATGAAGAAAAATGTATCATCAATATCCATTTGAAAATTTTCTACCACACATACCCATTTCGTTTTATTTATTGTAGTTTTTGGAAAAGCGAAGTTGATGTGAGGATGGTCTTTTCATCGAGATTACATGCATTCAAACAAAGCAGGTCCATGGTCTTTTTAGAGAATGCATGCGAGATGCTTTTGACCGGAAAATGTGGTTGGCATTTAATATGTCATTGGTTTCTTCTTTAAAACAAAATCTTCCAAAATCATGCACAAAGCGCGAGCTCTATATTCAAAATTTTAGAACTTTGTTTTCCCAAATTATTCAAAACTAAAGTTTGTCTTCCCAAATTAAAAACTTCCCTTCGAACTCGAAATTTCCTCACGTGAAGTGAAGAACTCGAAGAACTCATTCCCGTTCCGTGAAGTGAGCGTGAAGAACAACCCACGGTAATTCTCTAATTTACGTTACATTGTCGGAAAAATCGAATAAAGCTTCTCTCCGGTCGGAAATGGGAGAGAGGCTTCGTCGACAGGAAAGTAGGTGAATTCGGCCAGGAAACAACGAATTGTTTCAATATCTTAAAACAATTCGTTGTTTCGGTCTAATCACTACTTTCGATCGACGAAACTTCTCTCGATCGAATCGGAGAGAAGCTTTATTCAAATCATTTATTTAATTTTCTAATAATTAGTTATTAATTGAATTTTGTAATAAATTGCGGAAACCATATTTTAGGCGAAACCATATTTACACGGTGATAATATGGAATTACGGTATGTTCTCGTATATATTCCTCTTGAAACAATCGATTATGATATTTTGGATAAATATTGCTAAATATGTGATTGAATAATATGATTGAATATGAGTCGGTTGTTTAATTAGTTTTCCTTATTTAGCTATGCATTTTAGCATATTATGATATTTTAGCATATTATGATATGAGTTGTTCTCGTATATATTATTTTAGCATTTTAGCATAGTTATAATATTGGATAAATAGTATGTTAATTGGCTCTATTATTTTTCTTAACGCTAGAATTGAACTATAAATGGATATTACGATTTATTTCATTGTTGAATCATTACTAATGTATTTATTTTATTGTTCATGTTTTATTGTTCATGTTTTGTTATTTGTTATTTGTTGATCATTACTAATATAAAGAAATATAGTTAGTCATAGCATTGATCTTGAGTTGCTATTACTCTAACTTTGCTAGCTCTCCCGATTCTTTTCGACTAGAAAAAAGTTAGTGATATTGAACTAGAAAAAGTTAGTCATAGCATCATATTGTATTGTTAGTCATAGAAAAAGTTAGTCAGAAGAAAAAAGTTAGTCATATTGAACTAGAAAAATAGTGTTTATGGTTTAGAATGGTTAAATTGTATTACTTAATTATGGCCAGTTTTTGATAGGTGATTTGTAGAGATTGAGTTCTAATTATTTTTTATATTTGTATGATAGGATGTTTATTGATGCGAATTATAGACAAATGAAATAATTATTGTAGTAGTTTGTTGGTTTGTTATGCGTTGTGTAATATGTGACATTGATATAATTGTAGGTCGATCCTGTTTTCTTGAGGCCTACCACGATAAATGTGATGGCGGATGTAAAGACTTATTATAGGACTGATTATTTTAAGTATATTAAGAATGTCTTGCTAGATAAGGGCGGCGAAGAGTTGGTAGATATGTTTAGGGGGGGTTGCTTTGGTCATCTGATTGATTGGACTCCCGGGCCTAAGTCTAGTTTATCTTTGCACCATTTAGTCTCCCGTCAGATAGAACCTACGCATCCGGAGATGTATTTTTTCATCAATGGAAGATATATATGTTTTTCCATTAGAGATTATGCTCTAGTCACCGGCCTGCAATTTGGGTCATCATCATTTGATCCCACACAAGACTACGACTTCTTGACGTTGAGGTCTATAGCCTTTTTGCGGGGCACACAGTTACATTCGTAATCTAGTAGATAGATTTTGTAGTAGTGATTTTAGTGATGATGTAGATCTTCGTCACTATTTACGTGTAGCCCACGTTATTATCCTCTATGGATTCGTATTTGGAGTGCGAGGCGGGAAGATAATAGCGATTGGGTTTGGGCATTGGTTGACGATCCGGAGGCGTTTGCCGATTTCCGTGAGGCATCTGATTACGAGATATTGAGATATTATCGACGCGATGTCGACTAATGCTCGATACCACTTTACGGACGATCTGGGCACTATATGCTTGGTCACTCGAGATCATACGAGCTTGGGAAGTATAGTTGGGACGTCATCAATCCCAGCGTGTCAAAGTGTTGAGGTGGAAGTTCGGGAGTAGGCCCTCATCGGCGACTTCTGATCTCTTTTTGAGCAAGAGTCTTGAATTTTATTATAATTTTAAATCATGTATGAGGTATTGTATTTATTAGAATATTAAATAACATCTTTCAATTTATTGTAGGTCGATTATCATCTCACATCGATCGAGCCCGACTCATTCGAGGTTAGCACCATTCTTGGGTGTCATCTCACACCCTCTCCACTCGGTGTGAATTTTGTTATACCGTCAAATCCTTTGAGGAGGGACGGCAGTTCCTTCTCGTCGTGGTGTGTCTCATCCGTGGATGAGCCCCGGCGTAGACGTCGAGTTCGAGGAGGCTCCACGGTTTGTTGAGGATCTTGATCTTCGGGGTCTCCATCGAGCGAGCCTCGAGCCTTCGCCTTGAGACCCGGCCGGAGGACATCGTCGGTTAGGTTCGTTGAGGTTCGGTTGTTGATGAGCTGCGGCGCATATGTGGATAGCCGTCCATCTGTTGAGAGGCGGGATACGGGAAGACATACCGGGGGCGGCTTCATCGACGGTGGTGGTGAGCACCCGGGCGTCTTAGTTAGTTGATCGTCGTTGGATCCGAGAATCTATCCGGAATCTGTCCGGAGAGTGAGGACGAGGCGATTACAACGCATCGAGAGGTCTATCGAAGACAAATTTATTCCAAAGATAAAGTGGTTTGAAAACCTCTTAGAAGACTCGATGTGGTTGCATACATAGGGATGATCTGACTACACATGCCTCATGTCCCACGTCATCCGGCGGCGATGGCGAAGGTGAAGATCGGAGACCACATCACCGCCCGATCCGGATGTCCCTCGAGGCGGTGGACATATTGAGCCGGCAAAGACCTTGCATCGACCAGTGATACCCTCCCTTCTCTCACGGATCCATGGTACGATCCACGGAACTACATCTCATCATTCCATGATGGGACTGGACCTATTTAGTGATCGGCGCCTAAGGACATCGTGAGGCGGACTTTCGAGCCGTCTGCGGCAGCGGTTGGAGCAACGGTAACTATTAAGTCTCATATTTGGCGGTTTATAATATTTCATTATATTTGTTATGTTTTCATTTCTCTAAATTAAATGTTTGTAGTTCGGGATCCGGAGGGTGAGCAGACACGGAGACCTTGGTGTAATGAGGTCACCATACGTGAATAGCCCGATGCCACGTCCATTATCCGGTGATATATTGATAAATTACGGCGTTTCTTGAATACAAATAAAGCGATGGTGGTTGTTCGAGTCTTGATCGACAAGTCCGGTTGCATTTTTCGTGAATATCGAAATGCCGGAGAGACCTTTTGATGTTCGGATGCGTTTTATACAATATGCTTCGTTTTTTAAGTTCATCTACTTATATAGATATGTATCCCTAAAATAATTTTGCGGTCGTCGATCTATTCATGGTGTATTTGAGGATGAGACTCGATCGGGATCGGCGTATTGGATGGGGTGGATTATCAAACACAATCATCATTGATCTTGGTTTTTCGTAAGTTTTAATACAATCAATATATAGTATATATGTGTAGTATCTCTAATTACTTAATTTTCAATGTTGAATAGATGTTTCTGCAAAATTCATGGTCCGAGGTACACGCAACGCTTTCGTCCTACATTCAAGACCCGCGTGAGGAACAGTGATCATGACCCGTGAGAGCATTGTTATGGCATGGAATCCACCAGCCGCATTGGATAGCAGTTGTCCTCGGCATGACGGGTTATACATCATGGTTACGTGCCACGTAGGTAACCTTATTTAATACAATAAATTGCAAAAATTGAAATTTTCCTTGTTTATTTTATCTAAATATTAATTTTTATAGATCATCATCCCATGCGTCATCGAGCGACGTTTCGCGATAGTACGCGTGGATATGCACTCTGGTCATTCGTCTTTGTTTGACTCGCGTATTTGGCGGATGGACCGGGATCAAGTGGATGCGAGGATGATGGACTTCGTGTGCTGACTAGATTATTGCGGCGGTTCGATCTTCACTAGATGGTTCGAGGCTAACTCCCAGATACCACCATGGAATAATGATGCGATTATTACACGCTGCCTCTTGGATGTATTTGACCGGAAGACGATTTGATGATGGTCCATTGCGTGCATGACGTGGAGCGTCTTATTTACGGTTCACCGAGCATCGAATGAGGTACGTCTAATGTTGTAGCAGATAGACATAAAGTAGGTGGAAATATATATGAGATATGTGATCCATATTAGGAAGAGGAAGAGGAAGAGGAAGAGGTAGAAATTAGCATGTACTATGTAATGATTTTATTTATTTTATCTCATGTAATAGATTCTTAGTTACATTATCTTATCGACAATGGATTAATTTTAATATGATCTTCAACTTCAATTTCAATTTCAATTCCAATTCCAATTCCAATTCCAATTCCAATTCCAATTCCAATTCAATTCAATTTCAATTCAATTCAATTCAATTCAATTCAATTCAATTTGATTAAGTTAAAATAATAATAATGTTAATAATATCTTTACATGAATGTTTTCTTTCATTACAATGTCACTCGTCTCTGGATAAGTAAGGACACTTCCGACGCGTATGAGATTCATTACCACACAAGCTACATGTCCGTAGTGCGACTTTCTACTACTCGATCCCACTTACATTTGGATGGCGATATCGACCCACTTTCGGGCGACCGACTGACGGACTCTATTAGGAGGCATAAGCGTAATTCCGGCAACATCCGGAGGAACAGTCCAACTAGACTATGGTGAACATGATTGATCCGATCTGGTATGCTTGGCTAGCTTTGCGAGAATGGTAGTACTCCCCACATAGTTAGATATATGGTGACCTTTATGACTAAAAAATTATATAATCAATTATATGTAAGTGAAATCAATTTGATCAAAAAATTAACATAATTAAACTTAAATTAGTACCATATAGTCTGCAATGACATGAGAACACGATCATATCCATGTCCCACTCAAACACGCACGATTGCGTATTGAGATTGACTCGAATGTTTTTCTTCCGTGCTTGACTTTGAAAGTGGAGTCGATGAGGGCACTACATCGTGTCTGCGTGATAGTTCCATTGATACCATCATCTTACGCGTTGCTTGAGGGTCAATTCAGCCGCGTACCTCTTTCTTCGCTTCATGTCTCTCATCGAACCATTTTTACGTAATGTGATGGATTGCCTCAATCATTGAGCAAATTGGCAATCGTCAGCCCACAATATTCGAGAATTGAATGATTCGGCAATGTTCGATGTCATAAAAGCATAGCGCTAATGGGGCACCGTGATCTAGCCCACTTCTGCACTCCAACCTCCACCAACTTGGTATATGCGCCACTACCATCGATCTTCACGAGAGACTTTAACATAGCCATCGCTTTTCAAAGTGTGCATCTTGAGTGCGCATAAGCGGCTTTACGGAATAACTGCGGATGGTTGCCCAAGCGGGGTGATTTTTTCGCGAGATGGTAGTAGCATAATCCGTGTGTTGCATCGGGGTGACACACTGACCGCGTTCATTATCTTGACATGGGCATACGAAACAATCAACATCTCGGATTTGATCCATAAGCGACTTGTAGTCGAGGCGAAACCAAGTCTATGAGACATCATTCTCGATCGGACCAATTCCATAAGCTAATGGAAAAACTTGCTCATTGCCGTCCTTTGTCACGACGAACGAATAATATGCCTTTATTGCGGCCCTTCAAGTGCGTACCATCCACTACAATCACGGGTCGGAGGCACAATGTACGCCTGATCTGCATGAACCGAGCGCGACAAAGAGGTGACGGAACCAACCATCGATCCAATATCCAAGTCGGTCATCGAGCCGGATTGCTCATCCGTAACATATCACGATAACTCGGTAGTAGTGAAATGATTCTTCATGTCCACCGTATATCATCTCGATCGCCCTATTACGGGCTCGCATTGCTACTTGTATGTAACGTGTACACGTACTCTCGTTAAATCGGCCATAATGGACCTCGGCTTTAGCACTTCACCGTCTTCGCGTATTTTTCGTGATATGTATGCTGCAATTACACGGCATTAACCTTCCTTACTCCGATATTCACTAGGTTACGTGCGCAAGTATGTATAACATCAAACTTGCGGACAAACCAAAATCCACCTTGCGGCGATGCACGTAGTAGAAAAGGACGCGATTATGATATCGACATTTGAATGTAATCCTCGAATTATCGGATGGGAATAACAAATTCTACTCGACGTTCCAAATGCCATAGCCCCACGGATCTCTTGATTCACCACTGTCATCGAAGATGGAACCTTCGCTCATCGTGAGTCTGGAACCGAGTCCAGAGGACGAGCAAAGAGATTAGCGAAGCATCATGAGGAATAACGAGGACTAGCCGGTTGCTCATCTCTCAACTTCTTACGGCTCTGGGCCTCCTACGTGCGCTTGCGTGTTACTGCATAATCGTAGATAGATGCTTCCGAATCCACCCTCTCGGCGGATCCATGCGTCAAACTCTACAAATGAGCCATAGCTCACCAAAGCGAACTCATGATCTTCTTCCTCTTCCTCCGACTGTTTCATCTTCTTCTTCTTCAACGTAGTCGTCATCATCACCGTCCTCAACAAGTGTATCACCCCGGTTGTGGTTGTAGCATATGTTGGGAAGCGAGTTCTGGATGGATCCATGTGTTGCGACATATATTGAGATGTATCGACATCAAACCAATCGATGATGTAAATTGTTGTGTCAACGACGCGTCGAGCGATATGTGTTGGGAAGTGTAGTCATATGTTGGCGAGGATGGTATCTCAAGCGAAGGTCTATATAGTTCTTGCTCCGATTGGGATGTGTCGGCATCGTGAGTCACATAGACCTCGGTTGGGCATCATGAGCGAATCGAAAAGTTGATCATCATTACTCAAAAGTAATTTGATAATTCTACCACTCCGAGATCTCGATAGATAATGCAGTTGGTAGGTTGTAATCAACGAATTTGTCGACATAATTTGATCAATCATCTCTATAAACTCCGAGATAATTACATTGTCCATTCGAACAAAGGCATTTGACTGATACCCGCCAATGTAACATAAAGAAGGATCTCACTGCCCTCCATATCTAACAATATTGTTCTTCCATCCCGACATCTATAATATACAAAACAAATATACATTCTAATCAAATATACAAATAAGAAAAAAATAGCAATCTAATCAAAATCTAATTAAATAATTAAAGTCTCTTACAATAAATTAATTAAAAGGGGACTTATCTAAACGAATTATGTCGCACTTATCTAAACGAATTATCCAATAATTATATCCAATTATCTAAACGAATTATGCAATAGTTATAAATAGCAGAAACAATCGAATTATCTAAACAAATAAGCAAAACAAATGTAAACAAAATTAACAATAATTAATGTAAACAAAATTAACAATAATTAATCTAAACAAATTTAACAATAATAAATCTAAATAAAACTAACAATAAGAAATCTAATATCATAAACAACAATAATTAGAAGATTATCTAATTGATTTCATTTAAAATTAATTTCGGGATTATCCTAATTGATTTCATTTAAAATTAAAACAACAACAATAATTCAAGATTATCCTAATAAATCTAAAATTATCCTAATTGATTTCATTTAAAATTAATTTCTAAAATAAAAATTAATTAATAATTAGTATTAAATTCCTTGTTTCGATCGATACATTCATCTAAAAGTAATTCAAGTTTTATGTCTCCTCGATATTTCCTTGTTTCGATCGACGGAGACATCAATTAATAATTAGTATTAAATTCATTTGATAATTCAAGATTCCGTTCGAAAATAGGCTCTCTCCGGTCGACAATCGAAGATTCCTACGTAGAATCATTGTTAATTTGATAATTTATGTTTCCGGTCGACCAATTTTATGTTTCCTATCGACCGAATCAATAATTAATTTAATTATGTTTGAATGAATTAAAAATTAAATTAAGTTAAAATCCTCTCTCCATCGACCAATTCCTTGATTCCGTCGACCTAATCAAGGAATTGGTCGATAGGAGAGAGGATTTTTAACTTAATTTAATTTTTAATTCATTATCTTTAAAAACCCATAAAATCATTTATTTATCTATTTTTCATATAATTCCTTTAATTCATCGACATCTCTCATATAATTTCTTTAATTCATCGTAGGAGAGGGTTTCCTTTAATTCATTTATTTTTCATATAAAACCCATAAAATCATATAAAACATATAATTTCATCTAAACTAATTATATCCAATTAATTATACAATAATTATCTAAGCGAATTATATCGAATTATATATACTAATTATGCAATAAATTCAAAACACTAAACAAATTATCCAATTAATTTAATTATCTAAATTATATATACAATTATGCAATAAATTCAAAACACTAAATTAATTATCCAATTAATTTAATTATCTAAACATAATAATTTATCCATACCAATAAACAATAATAAGTCTAAACAAAATTAACAATAATAAATCTAAACACAAATTAATATCATAAACAACAATAAATTCAAAACACGTAGAAAATAAATAAAAATTCGAATAACTTACTTTTTGAGACATAGCTATCGGCTTCGGATTGAAGAAATAAATTTGAAAATTTTGAATATAAAATCGAAATGAGCGAAAGAAAATTGGAGGAGCAAGAGCAAGAGCAAGAGCAAGAGCAATTTGTTGGATTTGTATTTATTACAATCGATTGTATAAATAGGAGAAATTGATTCAATTATTGGTTTACTTTTCGCATTTATTTGTCTTCTTCAATTTTTACGCAATTTTTTGCATTTATTTGTCTTCTTCAATTTTACGCAATTTTAGTGTAAGGTTTTACTTTTCGTAGTACTATTTTGTACACTATTAATTAATACGGTAAATATGAAGGATAATTTCAATATTAAATATTTCAAAATTCATACAAACATTTCAATATTTTGCAAAATTTCCATAGATTACCTTTAAATATTAATTTAAATATCATACATTCAATTTAAATTAATTAGTATTAAATTAATTTGATATATCCTTCTTTCCTATTGAAAAATCGTTGATTCGGTCAATCCTTTGATGTTTCGGTTTAATAGGAGACATGACTTAATAATTAGTATTAATTTCATTTCATAACAAGTCGATAATTCCTCTCTCGGTCGACTAATTTGATGTCTCTGATGTTGGAGACATGAATTAATAATTAGTATTAATTCTTATACAAATATATACCGATAATTCCTCTCTCCGGTCGACCAATTTGATGTTTCCGGTCGACCGGAGATATGAATTAATTAAAATTGTATTAAAAATCCTCTCTCCGGTCGACCAATTAGTGTTCAAAATTTGAATTTTTAATTAAATTCCGGTCGTCCATCCTCTCTCCGGTCGATGATTCACGATTCAGTAATATATAAAGTAATTTAACATAATAATAATATCCAATACACTAAAAATAATTTCGTAATCATTTTTATTGATTCACATGTTTGTTATGTTTCGGAGTCAGTGTTATGTCATTTCACTGACCAAACTGACGAAACTGCACTATAAATATATATTAAAAAAATATAAATGGGTAGGTTGTGTATTCATTTTGAAAAATGGGTATGAGCTGTACACACTTTTACAAATGTGTGTAGTTTGATATATTTACCCTTTTATAATCATAGGAATTGATTCTATCACGGATATGGGGCTCAACCCAAAACTCTGTCGTTGTTTTGAGCTCTTTTACGCTTTCAGTTAACTTAGGTTTCCTTTCAAAGATTGATTTTATTGATTGAAGCTTTAAGTTTTCTTTATATATTTTAGGACTTTAATTTTATAAGTTGTTATCAACAACCTTCTCAACTAAACAATATTTTTTCTCGATTCATTTGAAATTTATGTCTTTTTTGGAAGAAGATCCTATGTCTTCAAGTATATTGTAATTTGAAGCTTTCTTATTTAAAGTTGATTAATGGGATGTATTTTTTATATTTTACGACTATGCTGTAAGCGCGACAAATTTTAGCTAGCATCAGAATAATCGTACGAGAGCTGACAAGTGTAATTCAAATTGAAAAATCCCTAGTTGTTGGATATAAATTTCTTTTATAGGTGAATTTTAATTTTCTATGCTAGGAGAAGATGGTCCTCCAATATGTTATTAAATTGATATCGTGTGTGTATATTATTAAGACAATACAGAAATAGACATTAAACTTATTAATGTAATGATAAAATATTCTACTGTTCCACAATTTAAATGTCTGGCATGTACTTTGCATTAGAAGAACAATAGTTTTTTTTTGTCATTAAATACAGAAATTTTAAAGGTCACGTCACGGTGGACTCGAACCCGAGACCTTTGATCTCAGATATTAACCACTCTACCACTAGGCCAACACACACACAGAAAAACAATAGTTATTAAACAGTGGTGTCCCCCGCGTTGTTAGATGGAACCCAAAATAATTGCTTGTTGCTTTTGTTGGTTCTAATATGAAAGATGCAGTTAAAAGTAGTTAGTGTATCATGTCAACTAAAATAGCATTTCACCTCATCTTACAATCATCTCGTCAAATAAATAAAAGAAAATGGAAAAGAAAAAAACTCACAAATTATCGACAGCATGAACACTCGGACGGAAATTAACTAATTTATTCCTGATTTGTTGAGTACACATATGACTTGACATAATTTTGTTAGAGAGCATTTACATTTGAGAATTAACTTAGAAGATAAAAATATAGTATAGGCTAATCAATTATTTACTTAAATATTGGATTGAAACTTTGGAATATCTCATGTTTCTCATTGATCTGGTAGGATTGAAAAATCTTAATAATGAGTATAAAAATACTTAACCGTATATCTTATCAATCATGAAACATAAAAACTCATTTATGATATTAAATTCATTTTCATCTTGAATTTTTCAAGGGAGGTGTTTAATATTGATGGTAGGGAAAATTTTAGAAAACTAGATGAGTACTTACTTCATTGTTTTTAGTACATGGGTAACTCTCAATTGCTAACCAAAATGCAAATTGCTCTCCCCAAAGAAACCCTATAGCAAATTGAATAAAACTAATCATGTACAATATTGTTAATGAGAGTGAGGAGTGAGTTGCGCCGACATAGCTCGGACCATTTGGCCAGAAGGTAAAATTGGGCCATCACTTTTCCAGCCCACCCTGCCCCATAGCATACTTTTGTGCACAAAAAATAACAGGCCAGACTGGCCCTGTTTTTCGGGCCAAACAATCTATGGCTGGCTCGTCGGATCGAGCTAATTCATATTATTTTTAACAACTCTAATAAGATGCTGCAAACTATACAAAAGAGATGGATCATATTTCAAAAATCGAATGAGAGGGTGTTTGGTGAAACATAAAACTCTAAAACAACTTATAAACTGCTTTTTAAAACTTGAAAAGCGAACATAAAACAAGTACCAAACACCCTCTGAGTCTCAAGTCTCAACCTTGTAAATGCGAACTTAAAACCTTGGCCTAAAAAGTGCCCACTAAGCCACTGCATCCTCTAGCTATTTCATTTACTACTTTCTTTTAATACAAGAATAATTCCACTCTCCAAATATACAATATGCATTATAAATTAAAGTATCGAATGAAATAATATCATTAAAAGACTAAATATAAGTTTAAGTAAGTGTGCATGTGCCATATATATAGTCAAGTGGAACATTATGTTAACAACAATCTGTAGTGCTGCATATCACTTAAAAATCTTTTAAAGTGCCACTAATGGACATGGACCTCAAAAATAACATATTCATTGTAAGATAGAATGTAAAAATTCTTAGATGCCTATTATAGTCAACCAGTTCCGCAGAAAAAAAAATATAATATTTCCAGATACACAATAATTCAATAATGGAATTATTGTAGATATCTTTCATTTCCTGTTTTAGATGAATATGCATCACACAATCTTAACCAAGCCTAATAGTCATTTGTATATAATTGTCATTATCATGTCCACATTATCTGACCTCACCTTTTAAAATATCTATGTAATCATGACAATATGTAATATTAGCGTCATTCAATGAGTTGATTTCGTAATTATTTTGAGGTTCAATCCTAATAAAATTTTTTTATGATTATTTCATATATATATATATATATATATATATATATATATATATATGAAAGAGTTAACATGAAAATCATTTTTAGCGTGAGAAAGTAAAAACTAAAAAAGATGAATTTGGAGATAAATTTGATGAATCCGTTGGAAAAGTTATAAAATTAAAAAAAAAATAGAATTTTCGCCCCTCATGAGATTCAAACCCAGGGTGAAAATTCAATTTTTGAATTTAGTAATTTTCCTAACGGATGCAATAACTATCATAGATAATTTATTTTGTTCACAATGAATTTTCGTGGTTCTTAGTTCTCATGTTAAAAATAATTCTTATTTGAATCTCACTTTATATATATATATATATATATATGAGATGGTTCAGGTAGGAAATGATAATTTGGTAGGAAATAAGAATGAATCTGAGCCTTTGATTTGCTAGATCAATGGTTGAGATTTTAATTTCGGTTGTATTCTGCTTTATGTTTTTTGTACTACACGGATTACTGTGCAACACTAGAACCCTTCTTGTGCTACGCTGCAATGAAAGATGTGCTAAACTAATATATTTAACATATGTGCTACGAAGGGATGTAATATGTGCTAAATTAATATGTGCAACATAATAATTCTGATTGTACTACACAAATATGGAAGGTGTACTACTATTCCTATTTTCTACATTAATGAGCTTTCTCACCATAACATACACACATATATATAGAAAGGATAATTTGGTAGGAAATAGGAATGAATTGTGCCTTTGATTTGCTATATCAATGGTTGAGATTTAATTTTCGGGTGTGCTACAATTTTGTGTTTTGTATGCTACACGGATTATTGTACAGCACTAGAATTCTTCTTGTGCTACGCTGCAATGAAATATGTGATAAACTAATATATTTAGCATATGTGCTACGAATGGATGAAATATGTGCTAAACTAACATATGCAATATAGTAATTACGATTGTCTACACAAATATGAAAGATGTCTACTATTCTATTTCCGTACATTAAAGAGCTTTCTCACCATAACCAACCCCTATATATATATATATATATATATATATATATATATATATATATATATATATATATATATATAGGAGATGGATCGGTAGGAATAGATAATTTGGTAGGAAATAGGAATGAATCTGGCCTTTGATTTGCTATATCAATGGTTGAGATTTAATTTTAGTGTGTCTTCTGAGTTTTGTGTTTTGTGCTACACGGATTATTGTGCAACACTATAACTCTTCTTGTGCTCTGTTGCAATGAAAGATGTGCTAAACTAATATATTTAGATATGTGCTACGAATGGATGAAATATGTGCTAAACTTTCATATGCGATACATTAATTCGATTGTGCTACACAATATGAAAGATATCTACTATTCGTCTTTCGTACATTAAGGAGCTTTCTCACCATAACCAACTATATATATATATATATATATATATATATATATATATATATTTGTGAATTATATGTTAGTCATCGGTGAACACGTAATATTTGGCCTACAAGCTTCCCTCCTACATCACTTTTCTTGATGGGTCCACTACAAAAACACATGACAATGACGGAAAATCCGTCGCAAAACATCAAAAATCCGTCGTAAAAAGGATCTGCGGACGGATCGAGACGGATTTATACCGTCTCTAAAAGCCTCGTTATTCTGCAGACAACGACGGTAAAATTCGTCGCAAAATTTTGAAACGGACTTGCGACGGAAATCTCCGTCGTTGAAAGATTAGTCGTTTGACTCGTCGTTTGTTACGTTGAATTAACGACGGAAAAGTCCGTCGTAACTAACGACGGAATTGTTTCGTCGCTAAATTATTTGGGCAATTCCGTCAGTAGATTAAGTGCGCAAATAACGACGGACTTTTACGTCGCTATATATTTCCGTCGTAATTGAGTCTCAGATCCGTCGCAAAATCTATTCGCTTTTCCGTCGTAAATCCGTCGCAGATAACGACGGAATTTTTCCGTCGCTAAAAGAGTCCGTCGTAGATCCGTCGTTGTTACACCACGACAAATTAGGTTGTGTTCCGTCTCAGAACCGTCGCAGCTCCGGCGTAATTAGCCTCTATTCCGCCGCTATACTTAAAATATTTAAACCGGTTTGATTAAGTTTTACCGTGTTTTTACATTCAATACATCAACAATCATCACAAATCCATCCACAATCATCCACAATCATCACAAATCCAAATCCAAATCCAACAACATCCACAATCATCACAAATCCATCCACAATCCATCCAAATCACAATCCAAATCATCACAAATCCACAATCCAATCACAAATCCACAATCATACACAATCCATCCACAATTATTCAATACATCCACAATCGATAATTCACAACAACTATTCGATCGGGTTATAAATCCAAATCTAAATCGATTCAACAATTCAACAATCCAATCCAACAACAACAATTCAACATATCCATAAATGAAGTAAAAGCGTATAGATAGGAATCAATATGGTGGAGGGTGGTGGGGTCGATCTGCTACTCGAGCCCGATAGAATTCTTGGAATGCCTCTGTTGAGCTTCTAACGAGCTTGAAGGCGTTGAAGCATCTGTGCATGCTCACTCTGTTGTGCTTGAATCCTCGCCTCGATCTGCTCACGCCTCTTTCTCCACCGTAGTTGCTCAACCATCCGCTCTCTAACCGCATCTGCTCCTCCATCTCCGCCAATGCGCTCGATATCCGGGAGACTCCATACGAGATGTCATTGCGGAGCCGGAACTAGAGTCGCTCTCCATGAATGTACGTGAGAGAGAACCGGCCAAACAATTTCTTTTTCTTGATGCGCGCCTCAGGGATACCCTTGAGGATCTGAGTCCTATCTACTGGCTCTCATCTGCTGCGGCTTGAGTCAAAATCTGAACTTGGTCCTCCACCGCTCTCTGTATTTGCAGTAAAATCGTTTAAGTTTCCAAATAGAAGTTATTTTACATCATTACCATATTTAATATTTAATCTACTTACCGCGATGCTACGAGCCTTCCTATCTGTATAACTTCCATCGGGAGCGACATGATATTTAGAAAAACATCACATCGGACCTCGAAATATGGACTCCACGTTCTCGCCTATTCATTCATTCAAACATTATTAATGTACACGTGGGTAAATGATAATAAGTATTTGTGTGCATATAATAGAAGTGCGATTGCTACTTAAAAATAAGAAAATTAAACAAGCTTCATTAATGATGTTTTAATCCAATTAGTTTGTGGCGTCTAATAACTTAGCAATTAATAGATTATGATATATGTGAAGTGGAAGAAGAACAACATTAAAACCTAAATTGAATTCGAAAAACTAAATACTTACAATCTTTGGTAGCATAATCTAAAGCACATCCGGAGCCACCCCATGCTTAACGATCCCGTCCCCTCAACATCCGGCTCATCATCCTACTCCTCCTAGCTTTTTCCGCCTTAGTCCGCACCTCAAGTGATTCCAATAATCACCTACCACGCAGCCAATCCGATCTGGGAATGAATGGAGGTGGCGTCGTCGACTCTGTGCTCTTGATCTTATGAATAAGATCCTTATATCTCACTGCCGCCTTTTGGCACCATGCACGTGAGACTACTTGATGAACAAAGCGGCGCGTCCCAAAGAAATAATTAAAGCATAAATTTGAAAATGATACATTTGAACCTTATTGTCTTTGGATTTATTTTGGTCGATTATTTTAGTCAAATTAATTCCTAATGAAGTATCCATTTCATTCGAGGCTCGTTTTGTCATCTTCTTTCGCACTAAAATGACCCTTCAACTAATTAATAACCATTTTCATAATCATAAATTAAGTAAGTCTGTGGGGTTTGCAAAAGAAGTATTTTGTTGATTAACTTTCCAAATCAACTAAGGAAGGATATGACAGAGTCGGTGAGTGAAGGAACATATGGTCTATACATTTGAGAACATTTGTTGTTATTCAGCTATTAAAATTCTATATCCACTATCCTAATATTAGGTAGACCTACTCACTACACCATAAACCCAACACCAATTAGAAAAGTTATATATATATATATATATATATATATATATATATATATATATATCATATTCAAATAAGAACCATTATTGAACAATCTATAACTAGTAACAAAAGAGTAAATATAAGTGTTACAAACTTATTGAACCTTAAACATCAATTGTGTGAGTGGCATTAATTGCTAAATATCATTATCAACAAGGAGACAAACTTATTGAACCTTAAACATCATTTTCAACATAAGGATATAAATATTATCAAATTAACTATCACTTAGTGCGAAATAAACCAATATACTTGAATGTAAATCAATAATACACGGAAGTCTTGAAAATACACCCGCCTCGATCCTCGGGGACCAATTTCAAGCGAAACCCGATGGTTCATGACCTTCTTGAGCGACTCGGTAATCACATGTGCAACATCATGCGATGGACATAAAATCCTACAATTGAGTTAAAAATAATATACATTTATATTCAAATAAGTACAATTGAGTTAAAATAATCTAATTAAACTATAGGTACCCATTCACAATAGTCGAGGTCTTCTTCCCATCGTCCCGATCTGCGGACCTTTGCTGACCCATCTCCTCCACCTATCGTAAGTCGTCCTACCGAGGCGCCAACTCCTTCATCGAGGAGGTAGATGCGAAATATTCCTCGATCACTGGGCTGGACTCTCTCTACCTCGTCCTCGACTTGCCATCCGAAAATAGATTTGATGCGTTACTTTAATAATTTTTATTCTTCAAAAGTTATCAATTGTCTTGAATTTGGTTTACATTAGCTATTTGTTTAAACATTGTCATTGGAAAAGTTACATCTACAATATCTTTCAAGATAATTCTTGTTTCTTTTCCTATAAAGCTTTTAACAATATGATTCATTGAAATGTGTTGTCTTTGAGAGAAAACTTACTTTCTTATGCTTGAGAATGGTTGTTCAACAGTATTTTAGGCTTATACTTCTAAATTTGCGGTTTGTTGTTGTATTCGTTGATGTGTCCTATTGAATGATAATATTTGAATATTTTGCTTATCAACGATGTGTACACATTCATTATCTAATTGTTATATCTAGGTCGAGTATCCAGGTCCTTGACCATGGTTCGAGGCATCCAAATCTGAAATCTTGAGTAGAAAATTGTTATGTTTTGACTTGTAATGCATTAGTAAAGTGGGAGAAGAGGTAATGGTTCGTGAATTGTTGTGCTATCTTGTTATACTCGATAACCGAATAGAGAGAAGCAATGGTTGTAGCAAAAGATGATCTTTGGATGGCAACAAAAAAGAAAGAGAGAGAGAGAGAGAGAGTGCGGGGTATTGATTATATCTTGAAAAGTCAAATTACGGAGAAGTGCATCACCCACTGACATAATTCGACCTATTCATCTCCATCATAATCATCATCATTCAATGTATTATCATTTTCGATTCCGATAATTCATATGAATCGATTCGACAATTCATCATCTTGATGATTAGTCATCTGATTCTTCTATGTCTATCAAAGTGCCGTCGGGATGAACTCGTGTCATGTCATCATCAACCACTACACTTGTAATTAAAGGCATTTCATCCTCTTGAAATGGCGGAGGTACTATCGAACTAGATGATTCATCCGAGACTTCCACATTAGCTCTCGCTTTAATTTTGCATACATCCCACCAATCCTTTGTAGATTGTTTTAAACTCGGATAAGGACAATAGTATACTTGAGCGGCTTATGTGGCGAGGACAAACGGTTCATACTTATTATACCTTCGTCTATAATTCACGAAACCAATTTGTATTCGGGATGCACCGATGTCCCCAATCGTGATGGATCAAACCACTCGCGTCTAAACATTGTTATGGTCTTCATAGGTAGCCCATGGTATTCCAACTCACAAACCTCCAAGTCGCCCATAAAAATCGAGTTCATTCTTATGCACACCATAAGTTTCACCTTTAATGCACACACCATGTTCATGGTGGCTCTTTGTGTCCCATGCTCTAACGTGTGAAATTTATACCCATTTATGTAGTACCACGGATACGTCTTAATCATTTGGAGAAGGCCGCTTTTGCTAAATCCATATGAATGGATTGACGACATTGTTGGTATGGTCTTTGACCTAAATCCAACAAATCGATAAACATCTATCAATCGGTGATTAAATATTACAAAGGTTACGGTTAATGGGATTATATACTCACATATGTATCAAACCAATGTGAGAAGTTTACATCGATTTCTTTTGAATCTCGGAGGAGGAGATCCGTGGATGTAATCTTTTCAAGAAATCGATAAACAAACTTCAAAAATAAATAGTTATAATTAGTATTTAAATAGTTATACTAATTGAAAGTTATCAACGTGAAATTATAAATACTTACTTTAAATAGTTCTCCCAAACTTCAACGCAATTCAATAGCACATATAATCGAACGACATCATACTCACTCGAATCTAGATATCTCTTGACATTTTTCCAAAAGGCGTCCACCTTGCTTGAATATTGAAAGCATATCGGGAAGTCTTCATGCCTAATATCTCCCCAACATTATAATTACGAGGCACATTCTTATGTTTCGTTCTTACGTGACCCTCAAAATAATAAGAACGAGAATGTTGATGCTTCTTCTACTAAGTGCGCATTGCAAATAGAACCTCCACTCGAGCTTTATTTCTCACGTTGTTTTCAACTTACGTAAGTATCTATCAATGTATATAAAAGATTAATAGTTATATGTGTATATTTATACATATGGACAACAATTGTTAAAGTGGCGTTTACCTTTCAAATGGATACATCCATCGGTATTGAGCGGGTCCGACAATACGAGCTTCATCTCGCTAGATGGATGGTAGATGTTCCATTGAATCGAAGAAACTAGGAGGAATATACTCGAGCTTGCATAAAATAGTGGAATATTCTCTTGAAGTTTGCACATGTCCTCAAGTTTGATGTTTCGAGAGGTCAAATCTTTGAAAAATAAACTTAATTCCGTTCTCGCTTTCCAAACATTAGGTGGGAGAAGTTCTCGAAATGCAATCGGGAGTATCTGTTGCATAAAAACATGGCGATCGTGACTCTTCATCCCAAACATCTTCAATTTGGTCATGTCTACACATCCGCCCATATTTGAGACATACCCGTCTGAAATCTAAGACCTTTCACCCATTCGCACAAGACTTTTTCTCATGTTTGTCAAGTGTGTAAGAAGCTTTTGGATACTTGCACATCGACTCATTCATCTTCAACTCGGTCTATTGCGGTACAAATTAAGTTCTTCTCTTGATTTGCTCGTATCTTCGTCTTACGGAATATTCATCACGGTGTTGAATACATTATCAAATACATTCTTCTCTATGTGCATGACATCCAAATTATGTCGAATCAAAGAGAACTCGATGCGGTAAATCCCGAATATACTCCGCTTCTCCAACCACTACCAAAATATTTGGAAATACTACTATTTATTGCATCACTACCCATTTCGGTCACCTTCACTAGTCCCATTCCTTCAATCCTAGATAATAGTTCTTCTCCGATAGCGCTTGGTGGACTACTAGTAATCACCGTATTCTTTCTCGAATCCTCTTCTATCCCTTCGAATTGGTGATCGGGATTTAAAACTTTCGATGATTATCAAACCATATTTGTTACCACTTTTGGTAAAGTAAACGCTCAATATCCTCCATGCAATGTGGACAAGCTAACCTTCGGTGTACTCCATCCGAGACAACATAGAGTACGGGAAAGTCACTAATTGTCCAAAGCAATGCAGCACGATCTGAAAATTTTGTTTCAATGAGACATCATAGGTAAGGACACCGCTTCCCACAAATCTACTAACTCGAAATTAATGGTTGCGAGAACACATCAATCTTTTCTTTTGTATTACGTGGCCTGGCACTAAATTGTGAGAAACATATATTGTTCCTTCATACACATCCATGGAGGAAGATTATAAGGAGTAACTATAACGAGCCATGAAGAATATTGTTGTCTGATTGACGAAAAGGTTGGAAACCATCGATCGAAAGACCCGATCTAACATTACGAATCTCGATTCAAACAAAGGAAACTTCATGTTCAAATGCTTCCATGCGGTGTGTGCGCGGATGGCGCATGACCCCATCATCGATCGACGATGCATGCCAACACATATTCTCCGTGTAGCCTCGGATGCATACAACCTCGTAGTCGAGGAGTAAGAGGAAAATAATACAACTTCTTACATGGAATTTGTGATTTCTTTCGAGTTTCGGATGCTCGATTATTGATCTTGAAACGTGGATGCTCACAAACTTTACATCTCGTCAATTCGAATCTTGTCGCCATAAATCATGCAATTATGTGGACAACAATCTATCTTGTGCACAGCGATCCCATGCCACGCAACAATTTCTTCGTCTTTGTAGAAGTCATCGGTACAAGATTACCATCTGGATTTGTCTCTTTCATGAGTTACATTATTTGGTCAAACCTTTCTCGGATATATTATTCTCGACTTTTCAACTCAAAAGTCGAGCCACAACAGACAATTGTGAATGGTTTGAGCAACAGCCACAGCGGTTTATCGACGACGTCAACATGTCGTAAAATTTTCGTGTCTCGACATTTGGTTCCTCTTCGTGCTCGGCAAAGTTAAGCGAGGACCAGCATCCATTACCATCGTCGATACGCATTTGATTGAGGTTCGGGATGATCTTGCATTCGGATCTATACTCACATTTGTCTCCTTGAAAGATCCAAGTGTTATAATTTGGAACAAATCAAAATTTTGAAGCGTGATATCGCACGGTATCGTGTACTTGATAAGGTATATTATTGCACTTCTTACAAGGACACTGATCTTTTCCCCATCCATGAATGATAGTTGATTACTAGCAAACTCAATGAAGTTTTCAAGTCCGCGAAGAAAATCATGATTTAATCCACCACAGTACTAAACGCTTATACATCCATTCACGATTCGACTCATCACGAGGAAGTGGAAATGGGATTACGGAAGTGAGAGGCAAATGTTCTGTCATGGGAAATGGGATTCTAGAAGTGAGAAGCAAATCTTGGGAGATGAATGTTCGCAAATGTTGGGAGATGAAGTGAGAGGCAAATATTCGAGTACCAACTACTAAGCCCGACTTTAATTTGGTTAATGATTTGGAAGTACATTTGGTTAATGATTTGGAAGTACATTTGTAAGAGGAGAGAATTTAGGTGAAGAGAGATGCGCATAACTCTATTTATTGGTAAATAGAGGTATCGCATAATTTTCTAATGTTTGGTTATGTTAGGATAATATTTAGATGCAAAAGACAAGATACTCATATTGGATCCAAGTCTATTTCTCGTTTCATAACAAAAGGTTCTCACGTTATAGAAATAGAAATGCACGAGACATATACTATATAAAAAGTAACACGGATGCATGTCGACATGAAACTAATTTGTAGAGGTATAAAATCGATGCATAAATATAAATCACCAAATAGAAAAAGTTCACATGATTAGTCTTATTTCTCTTTGATAAAGAGTAGCAATCACAAAAATTAGTCTCTAACCCCTTCACGTGTGGAAATGTGATGTAAATGATCACAACATTAATATATATAGCAATATATATAAATATTAATGGTGTGATCACTTACATCACATGTGAAGGGTTAGGAAAGAATTTTGTGATTGCTACTATTATCAAAGAGAAATAAGACTAATCATGTGTGAACTTTTCTATTTTGAATATGCCATGTTGTCGATTTTGAATTTTACGAATATGGATGAAGAAAAGTACACATTATTGTTACGATGTATATGCAAGAAAGATTGATTAAATTCGACAATGAAATTACGTGGTTCACTCACAACATATTAACTAGCGACTACACCCTAGATTATGGCGAGTTTGCATATTGGTGGGCGAGCTCAATTTTACTATTTGGGCGGTGAGGCCCTTATCATATTTTGTGATTCTCGGCGAAGCGACACACTCGGATCTGAGACTATGTAAACTCGAACTCAATCGAGTCGAAGTCTCTAAATAATCCTTATGCATATTCATTTTAGATGGATGGCGACTCTGCAATACTATGAATGATCAATCAATTACTGAATGCTAGTTCACACGAATTTGCTCACGGACTAGAAAGTATAATTACTACAACATTAAAATTACGAGCCTTCTCAAAAGCGAAAAACTTAAGCGAGATCATCTCAATTTCAAATCCTATGACTTTCTAATGCAACAATCAAATTCAAATATGTGTCACAACTCACATGACACTTATAAAATAACTTGCTTAAGCAACGAGATCCTAAATTCCTCTAGAGCTCGACAATTCTCAAACCCACGAGCACACGATGCTCCAAAATTACAACTAAACCTAGCATGCTTCTTTAGTATCGTAAGCACATAAGTTCAATCAGTTTGTTTCTTTATATTTTATTTTGATGGACCAACCAATCCAAACACTCTATAAAACTACTAAACGCTCCACTTGCAAGACAAAGAATTATTCATCGGCTCGAGTTCTTGAGTTACATACTACTACGACCACCATAGGGTGGGTTTATTGATAGCTTGTTCACTTGGTAATGACTTGTAACAAATTTTGGTGCTACGAGTTGATGGTCATAGATAGATTCACGAGCAACGATGCGTAGGAAAAGAAATAGTTGCTATTTTATTCACATTTTTGTGCATCTTTTTTGGTTCCTCAAATTTAATTATGGATTATTTGTAACAGTCTCAGTTTAAATAAGGTTGATAATTGCTAAGGTAGTTTTTCTTGGGTCAACTATTCGAAAGCATCTAATGTTTACTCAAATTTGTAATTTTCAGGTTACTTTAAAATGTATTTGTAATTACAATATTCTCTATTTTTTCAATATTAAAATGACTGTATCATAGGTAAAATACCATTATTTTGGAGCAAAATTGGATAAGTTTTGTTGAACGAAGTTTGGGATATTGTGATTTTAAAAATTATAAAAAGTATTGCTGCAATTGTAACATTTCAAAAGCTATGAGGAAGTTATAAATTTTAGTAAGTGTTTGTGCTATTTTTGGCTATTAATTACATGTTCATATGTAAATTAATTTTGTGAATATATGGATCTATTTAGGAAACCTTTTTGTCTATCGCACAAATATTTTTGTCTTTGCATTGAGATTTCAGTGCGAGAGAGGAAAGAGATGCGTGAGAAAAATCAACGTGGTGTTAGTTATGGATTTGTTTGCATGTGATATATGTTTTGTCCTCATCGGTTAAGAGTTTAGTTTAGTTGCAAAAAAAGTGAACAAGCTATCAATTTTTTCATGAATATTTTCAATTAATGTTTATATATAAATTATACAATTCTCTTGATTACGTTCTCTTTTGCGCTAAATTTTCAATTCCCCTTAACACGTGTATTAATTATACGTAAGATGCAATTTAAATTCGACTCCCCATACCAAACTTCCATTCTAAAATGAAAACTGCCTCAAAATTTCCAGACCACTGAACCAGACAAGAATAATTCCTACCTATCCCATGTCAAAATGGTAGATGAAAGCTTTCTATAACAATATATAGCTTAAAATATAAATTAAAATCCATACATTATAAACAATAAAATTATAATCATAACTTAACAGAATTCTTTATAAACAATAAAATTATATTTGCAGCACCAATTTATTCCATACATTAAAATCCAACATACTCATTAAATAACCAAGTATAAATTCTTAAGAGCACCTAAAATCCAACATACTCATTAAATAACCAAGTAAATCCAACATATATACCAATACATATATACCAATATACCAATACATACCAATATATACCAATACATATATACCAATATATCAATACATACCTATATACTAATACTTACATATATACCAATACATACATAAACATACATACCAATAATGTACCAATACATACATAATGTACCAATACATACATAAACATAATGTACTAATATATACATATATGCATATATACAAATACATACATAAATATAAATTTTAAATAGATATATATATATATATATATATATATATATATATATATATATACGTATATATGTGCGTGGTGTATGCGGATGTGTGTGTGTGTGGTGGTAGGTGGGTGGAATTAGGTGAGGCGGTGGGGCTGGGGCGGGGGGCTTGGGGCGGCAGCGGGCGAGGAGGCGGCAGGCGGCAGGCGGGGGGCAAGGAGGCTGAGGCAAGGGGTAATTAGGTGGGGGTGGGCGCGAGCGTAATGAATTTGGGGAAGAAGGCGTATGAAATATTATTTCTTAGCGGCGGATTAGCGACGAAACTATCCGTCGTTAAATTTAAAACCATATAGCGACGTACTAACGACGGAAAACGTTAACGACGGACATAATCCGTCGTTAAAATATGTTCAAAATTGAAAATGGAAAAATCCGTTATTTATAACGACGGAATAAATCCGTCGTTAAGTTTACGACGGACTAACGACTATAATATCCGTCGTTCTAATTCTTGGCGTAAAAAAATTAAAAAAATTAATAGTAACGACGGAATAAATTCCGTCGTAAAAATTATTTAGAATAAATAAAACTAAAAATAAAATTAACGACGGAAAGTATCCGTCGTTAATATTAATTAAAAATAAATATTAAAACATCCGTTATTTTACGACGGATCAGCGACGTCTATTTAAATTGTACAATAAAAAAATAAAAAATCCTTAATTTAACGACGGATTATGTCCGTCGTTAAATTCAACAACGGATTAACGACGAAAGTGACGTCGTTATATGTTCGCGCGAAATAGGCCCGCCAAATTCCGTCTTAAATACGTCTCAAATCCGTCGTTAATTTTTGCAGTCGTTATTCCGTCGTTATTCCGTCGCTGAATGGCGACCCGAATTTTAGACGTTGCTAATCCGTCACTGTTCGTGCGTTTTTTTGTAGTGGTCGACATATAATCAAGTTATTTGTTGCTTTTTCTTTTTTTCTTTTTAACTGATAATCACCTTCTATATATAGCTGTAATCCCACTTGTTACCTTGTTTTTAATCTCTTAGACTAATTTAAAAAAAAAACATGATTAGGCTCGAATCACTATACATATCTATATTGTAATAAAACCGGTATAAATAAGTGACTCATCATTTATATTAAAATATCATAATCTATTTCTACGCAACGGATATTTTCATTTTATTAATTAACAGAAGTATTCTTTTTATATAGGAATTAAAAAAGAGTGTAAAAAGATCTCGAACAATTTAATTATCAACTGCGCATATCAAATCAGAACAGCATATTATCCTGGCTTCTTCATGTTGTCACGAATATTGTTTGAAAGAATGAGTAATTAATCTTGATGTTGAACAACTAAAAGTTGTCATATGTAGTTAACTTCATCTATCGAAATCTTATTGATGGAACTATTATATCAGTCAATTAGGTTCAAATGAGAACTATTCTATCCTTAAAATTAAAAATCAAATGAATCCGCTATGAAAGTTGATGAATTTGCTAGAAAAGTTATTGAATCCAAAAATTCGAAAATTTTCACTCGGGTTCGAATCCAATGAGACGTGAAAATTCTATTTTTTATTCAATAACTTTCTCAACGATTCATCATTTTTTGATTCTCACGTTTTCACGATAAAAATGATTTTTACGTTAACTTTCGTCATATATATATATAATGATTATTTTCTAAAAAAAAGTTTTTTTTATATTGCAACATAATGCTTTCTTACAATCGCAGATCATATAAAAGATAGTCCAAATCGATTCCTGATTAACACTTAAGAATAATGTTTTGATTTGATCTCTCTTCCACCTCATGGTACATTCATTGTGGAATCATCTAGTTTTCTAACATTTTATACACTATTAAATTCATAAATTGTACTTACATTGCACGCAGTAGCTACTAACCTAAAAGCTTAATACTTAAGAGTAAATGTTTCAAATTTGAGTTCATCCGTATGTATTAATTAATCAGAAAAGAAATAAATAAATAATAATATCATTTATAAGCTTCCTTTATTTTTCCGGCTAAAACGAATAGTAAGTTTCCCTTACATTAATAATCGATCTGTTTGTAACTTTCCTCCCCTAAACAAATCTTCTTATAACCTTTTCATCGTTGTTCGTTAATGATCACTTGTCCTTAAAATTATTTATACCGTGACACCCTGGTTTATTTAGCTTGTATATATTGATTATAGAGGGCATTAATTACTTACGTGCAAGTGACGTCAGCCCTGATAATGTAAATGCAACTTCACTTTTCATTGATCCATGGTTAGTTACTAACCACCATCAAAATAAACTGTGTTTAGGAAAAAGTTTGTTGATGGTGTGTTTAGGAAAAAGTTAAGTGCTTAGGATTCTGCCTAATTATAAAAACAGATTAACAAACTTATCCCTTGTCCCAAGTGCTTAGGAAAAAAAAATTTCCTGTTGCTTAATTAGTTTAATGGTGTTAATTAGTTATTAAAAGGTAAGCATAGAGATTTAGTTAGGGTGATGGTAGATCCATTTCATAGCTATAACCAGTGACGGAGCTAGAAAAATATAATTGGGGCCTAATTATTTTTAATTTAAAAGATAATAAAATATAATTTTAAAATTAATTAAATAATAATAATAATTTAAATAATAACATAATATTATTTGAATAGAGGTAATTATTTATATTAATTTGTTTTTCATTATGTTCTAATATCTTGCAAAAATAAAATAATAAGATAAACTTATAAATAACTAAACAACCAATGAATAATATCTACAAAATTAAAATAATTAGAAAATTATAAATATTAATATTGTAAATTTTATTATCTTACAAAACTCAAATCTTGATTTTCTTGTACCCATTACAAATATACAAAGAAATATAGAATTAACTAAAATATATAACTTATTAAAATAAATTTAAATAAATATTACCTATAACTATTATAATAAATTCATCATAATATTTTTAGAAATTGAATTGATTTTATTAAATTATATATAAAACTTTATTATTTATATATATATATATTTTATTTTATCAATATAAAACAAATTATAGAAAAAAAGAAAAAAAGTGAACAAGGGAGGAAAAAAATGAAAACAAAGAACACAAAACCTGCGCAAAAGAGGAGCAGAAAGCCTGGGCAAAAAGAAGGAGAAAAATAAGAAGCAGAAAGCCTGGGCAAAAAGAAGGAGAAAAAATAACGTTGCATAAGGGATTCGAACCCTAGGCAAACACATTGATAACAAAGCTTAAACCAACTGCGCTAGCAGCGCTACTATAAATTGTATGGTATGAGTATATACTAGTAATAATTTGGAAAAATGTTGGGGGCCAAGGGCAGCCTGCGCCTAACGTATTCAAATCACTGGTTATAACCCTAGCTCAAAAGCCTAAGTTATGATCAATTAATATAGAGAAATAGGTTCAGATATGGCCATACTAACTAGATAAAACTTATTATGTTTATGGTTGAGAGGGATATTTATAGGTTAGTTGAAGCTCGCGAGAATAAAAAGTTAAGAGTAACATGTACCTAATATGTCATATTTTGTGGGGTAGTTTTTATTAATGAAAGATGAACAAATTTGAGGGGACGTATCAAAAAGAAAAATTAGGGGAAAATAAATTAGGGACAGAATGGAATATAATTTTACTGGATATATGATGATATGAAAACCACATGAGATTCTACATCTCATATTTTGATGTGTCACAATTCACGTGTGTATAGTTTTCTACCATTGCATATTTCTTTTTAATTGAATATTGTTTTAATTTTAATTATTAATTATGGCTGATTATATCCGAGTAGGGTTTCTAATATTTCTTTGGTTTATTTAAAATTTGAATGCTTAGCTCATTATTTATATTTTAGTTTCAATTCTTAGTTAGTAAATCTTAATTAACTAGGATACATTATTTTACAACTATTTTTTTTAATATCCATTATCATTATTATTAAATAGAAATTGCACAAATGCATGGTATCTTAAACCCCATATAAACAACAAAGATATTTTGCACACTACTGTATATACTCGAATACCTTTCTGGACGTTAGACAATGAATTGGGTGGTTGAAATGCAATTAATTAACATCAAAATTTATCAAAAAGCATCACTTTTATAGTATATATATACCTCATTAGACACTCCGTCACAGTGAGAGAAAACAAACCATAAGAAATCTTTAAAAGTTGAAGAATATGAAAAGAGGTGAAAGCGCTGGGGGTGGGCAGAGTTCGTTAGGCTATCTCTTTGGTTCTGAGTATAAGGAGAAAAAAGAGGTGGCGCCGCCATCTCCGACGACTTTTATGCCGCCTTATGGTATCGATATGGGAGAGGACGACAACAAGCCACAGGAAATCCTCCCCTTCCCTCGACAAAAGCAAAAGGGTTCATGGCCAAACCCAAAATTCAGGAATCTTCATCACTGTAAGTAGATCCACCACGTCACAAATCGTTATCTTTAATCTCAAATAAAATACTACTTTTTAAGTTTGTTATTCTAAAACGCGAATTTGGTGTGACAGGGTCGAACTTCGACTAAGGTCAAGTCTCCGCCAGGCGGAGACTCTTCTCTAGGCTACCTGTTCGGAGATCAGTCTTGAAATCGACCGAATAAACACCAAGAATAATGGTGTGTGGTAAAATTAGATTAGGGTTTGTGTGTGGGTTTGCAATATATGTGTGATTGTTTTTCAAAATTAATATATACATGTAGTGTGAGCTTCCAAATTGATGTAATTATCAAAATTATGAATACTTATTTGCGTATGTCAAATGTACATGGTAAAAAAAGTACTCCAATTATATTATCATACTTAGTTTATTCCACTTCCTCATTTGGCAACCTTTGATGATACCGCGGTTTGAGTTCTTTCTGATTAATTTGTTCCTTTTGTTGATATCAGGAGTTGGTGGGTAGTGTTAGTGTATACATTATCAAATAATTGCTCACATAACTTTTATAGGATTAATTACATGCACCACCTTAGGTTCAAATCTGATTTACAACATATCACTTTTAATGTATAGCAAAAACTCAGTCAATCTTTGAATTTGTTTACAATTCGAATCACTTACAATTTTTCATGTCACCTAGGGGTGGGAAACGGTTCAGGTTCGGTTAACCGCACCGATATTTTCGATTAACCGAACCGAAATTTTCATAAATTTAATAACCAAACCGAACCGTTTATTAAGTTCGGTTAATCAAAACCGCATCGGTTAGTGCGGTTCGGTTTTCGGTTAACCGAAAAATTGCTTAGAGATTACATGAATTTATAAGAAACGACATGTCACAAGATACAGCTTTGCAATCAGATGTGTAAACTTTTCAAATTTTAATGTCCATAAAAAAATTCATCCAATATCCATCAATAATGCAAAATAAATCAAAGCAATCAACATCAATCCATCAAAAAACTATGATGTTCATGCAATGATCATTTGATACATTAGAGTAATTTGATAATTTGATACATTAGAGTAATAGGGTTTAACTTTAATTAATATTAGTAATTAGTTTTTACAGATTTATAAAAAATTAAAATATTTAATAAAATAGAAAAGATTTTCGATTTTTGGTTAATAACTGTTCGGTTATCGGTTAACGAAAACCTAAAAATTAAAATATTATCTTATCAAACCGAATATGCGGTATCTGGTTAATCGAACATGACGGTTTGGTTCGATTCGGTGATAACCGATAACCGAAAGCAGCTTCCCACCCTAATGTCACCGTATTGCGAAACCCTAATCCTTATATATGATTTTAGCTAGATACATAAAAGAAAGATAAGTTTCATTTCATATGTTTGCTCCCATTATAAAATATAGATATTAATAATAAATTAGTCAATCCTAACAAATAATCGCCTAAACGTTATATCCTATAGTCCCATGAATTCATCCCTAAAATCCTATCTGTTTCATAGCTCCTTACCCTTCTTCAATATCCCAAACAATTATCCTCCCAAGTAAATCCCAAATAAATAAATAAACCTTAACAACAATAATCCCGAATAAACAATTACAAGAGCTAAGTACCGAGCATAGATATGAGTCGACTGAGCCACGCGACAAAAATGTGAACAATATCAACTTGGAGGCTGTTGACAGGCTTCACAGAAAAAGAGAGTGTTCCACGTTGGTGGATCCACAGAGAGTTTCAGGGGCGACGGTCCGAGTGGCGCATCTCAGTTCCAGTCAACAGCTTATGTAACCCTTGGGAGACGTTGAGCAGTACCGCGCGGAGGTACGAGAGGTCCAGCGATCAACAACAGGAGAATGAGGCATTGAGAGCTCGATTAGAGGCTCAGCAGCGAGTAAATTGACTAGCTACTCGCACATGCAGGACTTCACAACCAAAACCTTCCTCTTAATTATATGGTTTAATTAATTAATAGATTGAAACAGATTTAGCCACTTGGGTTATGTTTGATGTACGTAGATAATATTGGTGATTACACACTTGGGTTATATTAATCATCCTGCATTAGTTGTGAAAATCTTGCTTTATGTTGAGTACGCATAATTTGCACTAGTCAATAACTGAGTACGAAAAAAGTAAAAAAAAATATTTAAAAAAGCGACGAGCAGTGATGTGTCGGTGATTATCAATTGCTGACGGACGATCCGTCGACAAATCTATCACAAAAATTGGTGATGCCAGCTCTGACGAAGGTTTGGCCGACGAATATTCTGTTGGTGTTCACCAAGGAACAAAAATTTCATTCATAATTTATTTACCGACATATTTAACAGGACGGCTTCTATTCGTCGATGTTCTGTTAATGCTTAAATTTACAGACGGATGATTTGTTGGTGTCCGAAAAGCGAGCTTTAGTGCTAATAATAATGAGCGTAAAATGAAAAGAAAAAGTAAAAGAAAAAGGAATAGGATGTTAACACACTTTGATTTATGCGTGCGTTATAAACAGTTACAATAATATTATGTAATGTCTATTGATGGCACAGTTGATCTCTATTATAAGTTGCTTTTAGTCCTGACAACAAGATGTGACCGGAAGGATGATGATATATTAATCTCTTTCGACTAAGTAATGACACGAATTACGTTTTTGGTAATTTTTAAGAAAATTCGAGAATGATAAGATTTCATTGGAAAGTTGATAGGGGACTCAAAAATAGTAAAATACACATCAAAATAGATTTTGATGTTTTTTTGAAACGGTCAAATGATAAAGTGAGTTTCTATGGTTAGAAGGTTACATTTTTTAATTCCACTAACGTTTTTATTGTCTGAGTCTGTCACATTTAAAAAAAATAAAAAATAAAAAATTGATAGAGTGGTTAACATGTCACGTTTGACAAAGAATTAATACGTCTCTTTAATATTTTACACAGTGGAAATAGCAAGACCAGTGTTTTCGATTAGTGGCTTTAACCCTCCACTGTATATGCTACCGATATTATATATCTTTCATGTGATTTTTGCAATCTTAGTGCTTATAACAAATTATTAGCTGTCAACACGTCACAAGTTGGTTTATGAAATGACTGATCATGTGTGTGTGTGTGTGTTCATAAATTGGTGTTGATTTAATGAAAGGGAAAAAGGAAAAGAGAAAAACAAAAAAGAAAGAGAGAAAGCTGAAGTCCAAATCAACAAAGTGGACGACAAATGAGCGGCTAATGGACGAATGGCCCTATTGCAATATGTATGGCCCAATAAATCTATACACACATTATAGTCGTGTGGATTGGATTCGATGAGGAAAGTAGCTATTAAATAATTTAAATTCATGTTTTTACAGATGTGCGTGTACCTGCCGAATGAATTTGTAATTTTATCAAAAGTGGCTATTGTAACCTATTGTCACTTATTAGATATGTATAAATTTTCTTTATTTCCTCAAGCCAAATATAATAGATATTTCAAAAACTCATGTACATCCATCCGCATGGTCTGGACGGATGTAAGTATCATTTGTTGTTAAAAAAAGTATCATTCGTTTTTTACCTTATAATTTAGAAAGTATCATTTACATTGAAGAAAAATATTATCTATACTGAATAAAAATATCAAAGTCCTATATACGGACGGATGTACAAGAGACCACCTCTAGATATTTATTCTTTACACTTTATTAATGTGAGACTACATACATATATAACATTTTCTCTTATGAGGTATTTACTTTGTATGATTAGGTTGAATAGATAAAATTAATCAGACCTAATCAAGTGTTTACTTTTAAGGATTAACATTTGAGGATATCCCAAAGCCCGAGATTATTTTAATCCTTTAAATTATTCTTCATTAATTTTAATCCAACCAATATAGGTAAGATTGAAATAATCCTTCAAATAAATGGAGAATTATGTTATCCCAATTTTAATCATTCACTAATCATTTGTAGTAAACAAAGGATTGATAGATAAAAATTATCTTATTACACATTTAATCCATCAAATAATCAATCCTTCAAAATGTTAATCATGAAAAGTAAACACTCCCTTAGTTTTTAGCTGAAACCAAGTCCTCCGAGTCACCTAGTAAATTATTAATTCTTGAAACTTTATACTTTCTATGAATTACTTCAAATATCATCATCCAGAACAATATTTATATATTGGAGAACCAATATGTCCATTAAATTGGTTTAAAATTAGACATTTCTTTTAGGGGATTTTTACTTTAAATGATATGATAAATAGATAAAAATAATTCAAGTTAATTCACCATTTATTTTGGATTATCAATTTTGAACTTGTTTGACCATCTTATCTTTCAAATACTCAATTTTATACTTTATCAATCTATCATATCATGAAAATTAAATACGTCTCAGAGTACGATTGGATATATTAGTAATATGGTTATTGCTTTTCTGAAAGGGGAAGGTCTAAATCAATAAAGTCGAACCTACCTAGTGTCCTTTCTAAAACTTGTATGGCCCAATAAACAAATTATTATGGTTGTGTGAGTTTGATGTTTGTGGTGTTCTAATTTCTATCTATAATCTGTAAAATATTTTCTTAATCTCAAAATGACCATTCAAACCCCATGATAAGGGTGAGAGAATAGTACAAATTTCATGTTTGAACTTCTGACAAATGCAATAATAGTTTTACAAATTAAACAAAAAAACTCGGCAGAAAACACAAAGAATAAATAAATGCAATACGAAAAAAAAAACCAAAAAGAACATTTTGGAAGCTTGCATCTGAATTTATCAGAGCCAGGTTTCGATCCTGGGACCTGTGGGTTATGGGCCCACCACGCTTCCGCTGCGCCACTCTGATTTGTTGATACTAATTTATCTGTATTTTATTTAATCTCTATAAATTACTAACCTCAGCAACTAGGAATTTTATTAATTCAGAGAGATATTAATATCACGATAAATTAAGAGATATTAATACCACGATAAATTAATATATTATCAATTTATAGAGTGTTTTCTTAATTTTAGAAATTATAATTTTAGATCAAGCTATAATATGTAAAAATAAATAATAGATAATATTTTAATGTATATAAATTAAATAGATTTATTCATATTAATTAAATAAATTCATGAATCTCTTAATCCGTTGCAACTATTTAAATATTTTCATGCATCTATCAATTCATTGTATCTAATTAAATATTTTTATGCATCTATAAATCAAATGTAACTAATTAGATATATATTCATGTACACATTCAAATATCCGACACGTCAGAATCTATTAAAGTAATGAAGCAACCTTATGGACCAATAACTTGTGAGATTATTTAGGTGAAGATGATGAATGTTTTGAGGTTCAAGTTTAGAGGAAATTGTGGTTGATATAATTAAAGATTATCCTAATGATATCAAGTTAGATGATTCAACACCACTAGAAGCAATCACGTAAAAGAAAGGATTGAAAGTGGCAACAACTCTTCACAACTTTTTATTGCAATTGGAGAACTCGACACTAGAACTTCTAGATGCAATTGGAAAAGATAGGGATGAAATCCACCGAAATTTCAATTTCAAGAAGAATTAGACAACTATAGATTCATATTTTAACATGTTACCATAATATCCACCTAAGGAAGTTAGTTGATCCCTAGAGAAGACATTAAGGATGTCTATTATCGCAGCATATGGTGTTAACGGAGACGGGGCCTCCGCTATGAAGGTTTATGAAGAACTCGAAACCAAATGCTATTACGTTCGTGTGCTCATGCAGGGTTGCTCGGAGAAGCATGGAGAGTTAGAAGCAGAGGCCTTCGTTGAGAAGATGCCAATGCAGCCAGGCTGTGATGTTTAATTTTTGTGTTGTCCAACTTTGATGATGCTGCTGGAAAATGGGAATTGAGAGGTTCGAATAAGTTGAGGAAGGAAGGAATGTGGAAGGATTTGAGTTCCACCAAGATCATCTATGAGATTATAGGGTGGTTGCAGATTCATATGCAGTAAGTAATCAGATTTTCTCAACTTAGAAGAAGCATCCATAGATGAATTGTAGGTTCAGAGTTCAGACAATATGCAGCTCAACACCGTTTTCTACAGAAAAGTAAACATTTGATTATACTCTACTTCAACTTTAGTTAATATATCTTATGCAGAAGCTATATACTCGTTCAAGACGTGAAACTATAACACAAGAAAACTTGTCATGTATCATTATAATGCAAATTTCTGTATTCAAACTTATGGGCTTGGACCAATTTACTTCTAGGCAATAGCTTACTTGATTATCTTAAGTAAAATGTGAAACAGTTTGTAGTTGTATGGTGGAGGAGCTATACTGGGAAATTCGAGCGGTATTAATACATAATCTACGCTCCATCTCCACCAATTTGCTCTATTTTACATATAAAAAAAAAGTCGGAATATTCTTCTTCTTTTTGTTGTTTAATCTTAAAAATATGTACAATTTATACAAATCCATGAAAAATAAAAACTACAATTGATTGTATTAACACAAAGAGTTAAATTATTGATGGAGTCATTCGAGGACGAATCATTTTGATGTAGAGGAGAATGGTGAAGATGAAGCTGCTAGAGTCACAAATTAAAACCATTACACTAAAATAGGGCTGCTTTTTGTGTGTGTTGGCCTAGTGATAGAGTGGTTAATGCCCGAGACCAAAAGTCTCGAGTTCGAATCCACCGTGACGCAACCTTTAAAATTTCTGCATTAAAAAATAATTTAAAAAAAAAATAGGGCTGCTTTTCTAAGCTCTGGCGGCTAGAATATATACCTCCCCAATAAACTGCCTTTTATTTTTATTTTTTATTCGTTATATACTTAGGGTGTTTATTTGTCATGATTAGGTTGGATAGATAAAATTAATCCAATTTAATCAAGTGTTTACGATAAAGATTAATATTTGAGAATGCACCAAAGTCCGGGATCATTTTAATCATTTGAATTATTCTTCATTAATTTTAATCCAAACAATATAAGTAGGATTGAAATAATCCTCAAAATAAAATAAAAGTTATTTATTCTAATTTTAATCATCCACTAATCATTTATAGTAAACAAATGATTGATAAATAAAAGTTATCTTATCACACATTTAATCAATCAAATACTTAATTAATCATTCAAAATCTTAATCATGAAATGTAAACACTCCCTTAAATAATAAAGAATTACTCTAGACGTAATTAAGACAACACTTTCATGGGATCAATTCAAATGTCAAGTGTATAGATCTTTATGAAAACGCGTGCTCGTTATAGTAGGTGGTTGAAATGATTAAGAGGGTGTTTGGTTGAGCTTATAAGCTCACAAAAAGCAATTTATATGTTCGCTTTTAACGAATTATAAATTTGTTTTGGTGAGCTTATAAGCTCAATCAAACACCCTCTAAATTGATACGAATGTTACTTTATAAAGTTATTAATTTCATGTAATTCATAAATACCCGTATTAAAGGGGCCCGCTTGTAATACCCGCCTTTCTCAATGAAATTTTAGACGATTCGTGCCAGAAAAAATATATTCTTTTGATTCCAAACAAGAATTTATAAAGCTTGTTGTAAATACTATTATGTGATTTAAGTTTTATATATCAGCATCAAGTTTAATTGCATAAGGTTTTAAAGTAGACCTGAATTTATTTCATTCATGGGTGGAGTTAGATTGGGCTTTACAAGAATGTATTGGGCCTTTAAAGAATGAACTGAAATTAGAATTTAATTTGTAGAAGCCCACTTGGCAGTTAATTAAGGTAATGACAATCTATTAATTAATAGAGATTAAGATTTCATGGAGTGGCTCCTTCCACGTAACCCTCCTCTCCAATTTCATTCATTCAGCCTTTTTACCCAGCAGCAGGTTCTTCAACTGGTAAAAGTCTTCCTCCAAATCCATTCATTTACATCCTCTTCCTAATCACTAATCTCTTTATTTGCAGAACAACAAAACTGGCATAATCCATTCCTAAAGGAAACAAACATCAGCAAAATCCATAACTTAAGGTCTCACCTTTAACTCTCTTACTCGACACCATAACTGTATTACGTAACACACTTAACCGAAGGAACACAAGCACACAATGAATAAACACAGTAGCATAAATTCTCTCAGATACAACGTGTTTTCACATAATAAGCTAATCAAGCTAGTGTACTCAACCTTACTTCATGAGAAAGATTTTGAACTTTGTATAAATTTACATATAGCAATAGAAGCAGAGCAATAGTAAAATTAAAGGGGGAACTCTTGAGCAGCTCTTGTTGTTGTGGCTCTCGGTGGCCGCCACGATCGATGACAGGGGCGGCTTGTTGCTGTCGGCCATTTGGCCAGAAATAGAGATAAAGTAGAGAGAAGGGCTTGTGTTGTTACTGGGTTTGCCAAACGAGCTAGGGCTCGGTCTAGTTTATGATTTTTGTGTGTATAGAACGAAGATGGGTGAGCTTCTTCTTGTTGTTGGTTTCGGTTGAGTCGGGTGGAGAGCAGGCCAACGGCGGCCGTTCCCTTTGCTGCTGT
The DNA here is from genome assembly GCA_036937905.1 of Salvia rosmarinus. NCBI lineage: Eukaryota > Viridiplantae > Streptophyta > Magnoliopsida > Lamiales > Lamiaceae > Salvia > Salvia rosmarinus. Next base: position 9,466,465 of record CM072822.1, read on the forward strand.
TCAGCGGAAAATAAGAGGAAGCAGGCAGAGGCACGAGTTACTTGCTGCAGGCGCATTTGGGCCGCGACGGCTGGCTGTGAGTCACTTGCCACCGGCCTTCACGTCCTTGGAAGAAGGCTTCATTTCCGAGACACAGAGGAACAAATTTAGAACATATAGACTAAAAATGATCAGTCGGTCGATTTTGATGAAATGAAAGAAAACGAGTTAAATGAGCACATGCCTTTTAACTAAAACCGTGTCACCGGGACAACAGTGCAATTTTTACTCCAGTAAAAATAAATGTTAAGATGTTTGACATATGTCCACTAAATACTTTATACTCAGTTCTCCATACTTGTTTTTTATGTGTAGGTTGAGTTGATTATGGAATGAAGCAATGTTGAACGTAGTTATTTTGTGACGAATAGAACGTACACCTTGAATGCTCATCTTCATATATGCATCTTATATTTTGCGTTGAAAATTAATATGTGAACTACAATGCTTCGATCCTATGATTATATGAATTTATGGCTTTCCTTTGAAATGGTTATCCCAATACGACCCAATTTTTTCCATTTTTAAGTCTCATCCCGAATCACAACTCCGGCGTAACCGTCCTTAGGATAGCAGTTTTGATACCTACATATAGAGGTCATACAAATTAATGCTAATGCAATTTCATGATACTCTCATGACTTTTCCATACTTTCTCTCTATGATCATTGAGTACGTCACTTTAGTGCAAGCGACATTTTGAGAAGCTTTTTGAAATTCTCTCTTCAAAGCTTTCTTAACATAAAAAATTATAAATGTTGATTATATTTTCTTGATTGAAATGTTATTGATAATTAACCGAATAAAACATTTTTCAGGATTAGTCATAAAAAAATAGAGAGCAGATATTGTTTCAGAAGTGTGAAATAAGTAATGCTTTTGATTGGTTTTTACTTAATATTACATGCTTAAGTTTTTATGGTAAAGGGAAACTGACCTTTTTAATTTCTAATATGGTAATTGTATGGTATATTTAATTGGGGGGATGCAGGTATACCCAGATCTCATAAGAGATATGCATATATACCCAATGGGATAAAAACATGCAAAATCAGGTAGGTTTATATTGTATGGACAAATATACCCTCATAAGCTGACTTTGTTTTCTGTGTAAAATAACGAGCGGATTAAAAATGGAAAGGAGCTCGGTCGGATTCGATGAAAGACCGAAATCCAACCGAATCCGACCGGCATGATCGAAAGAACGAATCCGATCGGTGCGATAGAACCGATCGGATTCGATCGGTTTTTTTTTTTTATTGCCTCAATAAGTGCTTTGAATTTTCTCTCAAATTATTGTAGCATTCAATTCATTCACGTGAAACTGATATAATAGGTCCGAATTTAGTACAATAATAGGTCTGATTTTACTGTTGTTACAGTAAATTTGTACAATAATGAGTCTGAATTCATTGTAGCTACAGTAATTTCACGTGAATGATACACAGACATCCATTATTTGTTGTTGTTTACCTTCTATAAAATTTGACGAATTCATTCATTCATTCATTCATTCACATCTCATATCTTCATTTTCCAAAATTTTCTATTGAAGTTGAAGCAGCGTATTTGAAGGAAAACCACGAAGAATTCAATCATTTTCCAATATCAAAGGTAATTCGCCAGCAACCCCAAAGAATAATATACTATATTTACATGTACGTATATTTTGATTGGGAATTTTGTTTTAATATTTTTATTTATTCTTTCTTTATGTAGATGGACAATTGGAAATTCATTCTTGTGAATTATGGTGGAGAGTTTGATAGTGATTGTGCGTATATTGGCGGTATCAACAAATTGCCCAAATTCCGGATCGTTTTCTTTGCGACCTCATATACTATATCAATCACGTATTGCGTGCCAATGAATTGAGCACGGATTATCAATTATTTTATTTATCCACATCTCGATATGGTCGGATAATAAAATCATTGTTAACCGATGATGAACTGCTTGCTCGATTGTGCGTGTACGAAGAATATCCACGCTTTATGTAGTTCACAACACTACAAATATTGCGAGTGGATCAAACCCGGAGAGCCCAATCATTTGCAAGAAGAATATTCACAAAATGTTCCAAGTATGCTTTACGGTGATTGGTTTTCGAATCCCAAAGGCACGAACGGAGACAACAAGGCCAACAACTCATATTCGTAATGATGATGTTGATGGAGAAGACGAAGAAGAAGAATATGTACCGAGACCAAGATCTCAAGAGACCGACTCGAGATGCCTCACGACCATCCCGAACAATCAATTTTAAATAATCGTTTATTGATTTTGCGGGATGGATTCGAAGAAGGAGGACTTCCCAAACTATTATCTTTGATTAATCCAAGCACCTATCCGTAAGATGTCAACCCACCCGATCTTGAAGAACTAACTAATCGGTTAGTTCGGTCATTCCGCCAACGCCGCACCTCACTTGTTGCTAGTGAAATGGACCCGACAAGGGATGGAGAATTGAGTAGTAATTCATATTACTATAGCAAAGATGACCTCTATCTTGCTTTGTTGGTGTGTGGCATATGGAGCGGGGCGGAATCGTTGTTGGTCGTTCGATACAACACGATCGACATTTAAATGCAAGCACTCGAGAGGTGTAATTTTGAGTTACGAGCTGCCCAACGAGGTAATATTTGGAAAGTTTATAAGTTTATATCGAACACAAATGCCACCGTGATTTGGGTTGTGTTGGACCATTGAAGGTTCATTCAAAGATAGTTGCGGTATTATGCTCGAAAAATGCGCACAATTGAAATCATGAAGCTAAATCAATTATGGCCGAGTTGAAACATGATTTTGGTATCCGCATCGGTTATGATGTGGCGTTGAGCCCGACATACGTGATTGAGTTGATATACGGTCGGCATGATCGGTCATTCCAAATCTTTGCCAGTTATCTCGTAGATGTTGACACGCATTTAATCCGGTACATTTATCGATTATGAGGTCGATGGTGATGGTCGATTCGGCATCTGCTTCGTTGCTCTCGCTGCATCTATTGCCCTTCTATTTTTGTTTGAGACCGATGATCGTCGTAGATGGTACTCACCTCGAGGAAAGAATAAGGAAAATTTATTTGTTGCGATAACGAAGGATGCCAATGAGCAAGTGTTCCGTTGGCGTATGGTGTTGGGCCAATTGAGAATGATGAATCTTGGTCATGGTTTATCTCACGCATCCAACGGGTATTTGGAAATCTTGGAAAACTCTTAATTATCTCGGACGCACGTGTCCATAGCTAACGCCATCGAGAGTATTTCCACAAGCTCATCACGCTTATGCTTCTACCACTTATCGAACAAGATCAAACAGTTTCGTGAGTGGTACTGTGGTGGAAATGTTCGAAGTCGCTTATGCATACGAGCCTGACAATACCAACGTGCTATGTCTGCTATCGAAGCATAAATGATAAAGCATACCACAAACCGCTCCGTGTAGACCGAAAAATGGGCCCGTTCAAAGTCCCCGTGAGCCGTTTAGCTTCTTAACATCGAATGCAGCAGAGTCATTTAACTCTCGATTATTATGGGCGGGCGTCTTCCAATATGCTCAATGTTGGAGGCAATCGACTTGTAATTGAGAAGTGGTTCAACGATAGACGGCAGCGAGACGTAGGTCGGACAACTATCTCACCGAGAAACAAAGGAAAAAGCTTACGATGGCGGTGTCCAAAAGTCGTCGTTACTCTCACGAGGAGGTCTACAAATGCAAAATATAGGGTGCGATCGCGTTAGGAACTTCTCGGTCGATCTTCAACTAAAATCGTGTGATTGTCGAGAATTTAACCAAGACGGATGCCGTGTTCACACGCAATTGCTGCCATTAAGTAAGTTTTAATACTAATACTACACGTCGCTTTATTTTCATGTAACTCATACTAATACTTTTCATTGACAAAGAGGCCGAGAATCCATCCACAATTACGTCGAATCATACTACACGACCAACACTTTAATTGAGACATACGGTGGTGCGATGAATCATGTCCCTCAATACAATGAGTGGCTGGTTCCAAATGAGGTAGCTCAGCGAATGTATTGCCTCCTATTGTGACAAGACAGTGGGACGACCTAGAACAAGTCGGATTCCATCCGGTGGTGAAAGGTCTACAAGAAGAGTGCCTACAAACGATATGGGAGAATCGTCTAACAAGAGAGCCGAGCACCAAAGAAATGCAACATTGTAGGGAACCGGGACATACACGAAGGAAATGTCCAAATCGAATAAATGAAGGCATAAGCGATTAATTAAAGTTGTATTTTTTAATATTTGAAATATTGTATTCGCACCTTTTATTGTTATTCTTCTTTATATCTTGTGCTATAATAATAATAATAATAATAATAATAATAATAATAATAATAATAATAATAATAATAATAATAATAATAATAACTTCTTCACACTTTCAATTAGTGCATACGGATCTTTGGGGTCCAAGTTCTACCACGCCTATTCAAGGGTTCAAGTATTACATACATTTTGTTGATGACTATACTAGGTTTACTTGGATATTTCCTTACGTACTAAATGTGAAGTTTGAAATGTATCGTATCGTACAAAACGTGATCATGTATCGTGTAAAACATGAACTAAATTACACAAGGATTTTTAAAATCTTAAATAGTTAGGAGTTTAAATAAATAAAAATAGAAGCAACTATAGGAGTTTAAAATCTTAAATAGTTATTAATTTACAAATATTAATAAAACGAAATTTAAGATATTACACATTTAAATTTACATATCTAAGTGTCTTCACACAACTCAAAAATAGAAGCATATAATTTTCCTATATCTTTGGATGGTGAGTATTCCCCAAGTAATACTCGGCGATCCGGATATCACACGTTCAACGTACATGCATGCATATGGACCACAAGTTTACGCCGTCTTTTTGGGAGAACGGTTAGCGGTGACGGATAGATAATTCAAGTGGCACGGTTTTTCGATATGCCCGTATCGTTGAAACTCCAATAATCGCCTTCATCCAAGACGAATCCAAATAAATGCAATATCGAGCCATCTGGTGGCGTTTCTCTTCGCATGATCTTCTAATCTCCAATATATCGAATCATATAGATCAAGCGTCCCAATCAAGCATTCGATAACAACGACAACGTAGTGTCCATCGATAAGGATAGGTATAATCACCTATATAACACAATTATTACAAAATATATGAATTATTAAAACAAATATATTAAAATTTAAATATAACATGATATTGAATTACAAAATCACTGTTGCATGTTGGACCAATCGGTCATAGTGGATACTCCGTCGTGCCCTTGATCGGGAAATAATACTCTGGCACCTTCCAACCGCTTGAACAAGATTCCCAACCAACTTGAAGGATTCGCTATTGAGACATTCAAATGATTTAATCGGACATTGAATTGAGCAAAGCAATAAATAAATAAATGTAAATTATTGGGAAATCAATACTTACATAGAAGTCGGTGTCCAATACAATCGTGTTTGCATTGTTCATGGTGGACAATACAGTATCGCCCTTGATCAGCCTCACTCTACAGCTCGTCATGAACAGATCAATCGCTCACAATAAGAACAATTGAATGTATAAGTATTAATCAATCAATTCAACTAAAATAAATTCTGAATACTTAGAAATTCAAAATACTTACGTCTGAAGATAATAAGCTGGTCGGCTTAAGAATATCCATGAAAAATGACCGACTAATAACTCCACCACTCTCGGAAAGCATCACCGTACGTGGAGGGCGGGCTTTAAGGAAGTCTTTGAAGTTCTGTACTAACGTCGGATCAAGTTCACGCGGTGTGCCAGTAACAACATATGGAGATGCTAGGGCCATCGATGGGAATCGCTGTCGCCACTCTTCCAGGTACGTGCACCGGTGTCACCACGTTGCTCGTCTCGCTTCGGTCGTCCCGATGTGATCCCCGAGCGGGCATCCCTAAAGTCATCCACCGGTGTCCATAATCGGACATTCCTATAGTAGTGGATCACATGGGACTTCGGAGGTCATCCCAATCGACACAATCTGCGTAGAAAATATCATTTGACTTAGAAATATTTAAATAAACACAAAATATTTAAATTATTTAATTAAATTACACTTACTTGTCCACAATCACTAAAAATATCAAACATATCAGTGAATGAAGCTGAAGGTGGTCAGCGAGAAGCGGAGGTGGCTCCTGATAGTAAACAGGAGGTGGCTGCTGATAGGAGGCAGGAGGTGGCTCCTGATAGTAAGCAGGAGGTGGCTGCTGATAGGAGACAGGAGGTGGCTGCTGATAGGAAGTATAAGGTGGCTCCTGATAGGAAGCACGAGGTGGCTCCTGATAGGAAGCACGAGGTGGCTCCTGATAGGATGGCATGGCCTCAGTCCTACCAAACTCGTGCACAGAATGTCGAGCTGGCGCGTCTGCATGTCTGCCATCAGCTGATTCCGTGCCTCATCAACTGATTGCCGTGCCACGGGATGAGTATGATGATCGGATGGAGAATGGGTCGGTGTACGTCGTGAAGGACGATGACGGTAAGCACCAATCAACTCCTTAAACCAACCCTTCAACTTCGTCGTCATCCGTACCTCAACCTCGTCAAGGTGCTTCTTCGATAGCTCAGTCACCCTCTGAGCATGCCTCTCTGATAGGTCCTCTAGGAACTGACGATCACTAGGTCGTAGGTGATCGCTGCTCGAGGAAGAAGTCGGAGGATGGCCCGTTTCGCCGCTCTACCGACGAGATGTGGGCGGTGCTCTCCGATCGGAGCCCTCGATACCACGTCGCCGTGCTCGCCTCTCAATAATATGCCGTCACGCCACGTCTCGGATGCGAACGAGAGTACCCTCGAGGCACTAGAATTCCCACATCGTCATCACTAATCACTCGTGCTCGTGGGAACTGTTCCCATCCTCAACGGATTTTGTGGCTCATATAGGCACACCAAACGCCTCGTCGTGTCGGAGTGATACCCAGTACCATGTGTCCATTTCTTCTTCCGTAGCCAGTATCATCTGAATATGCTGATAATCCTATATACAATTCAAATAAACAAGACTTAATCAAAATTATAATAAAAAATTATAACACAAATTTTAGGATATGTAAAAAGTAGTACATGAGATTCAAACAAAATCGATAAATCATCGACTGAGGACTTGCTCTTGAACCTCCATCTCAAGCATCTAGGGTAGGCAAACTGGTCTACATATTTCCCAACAGCCCCACCCAGACTAGGTATGATCTCGAGCGACCAAACAACCAATGCCCAAGCTGGTCCATAAAAATGGTATTTCTTCTTGGTTGAATTTGAAATAAGTAGTAGCGCATACATCGATACGAATATACCCCACGGAAATCTAGAGAATAAATCCAAATCATCGACCAATGCCTGCACCCACGACTCCACCAAGACTGGGATCTACAGATAATAGCATCCCGTATAACATAATAATATGTGCAGCACGGAGGTATAAACTACCATCCGCATCATCTATATGCACGCTCCTATCAGAAAAACGCTCTACTAAGTCCGCAATAGATATATGGTCAGAACGGCAGAAAGCTCTAAACACTCTAACACGTTGCAACCGGTGTTTCTACTAAGATTGAAAGACGAGCTTCCAAAACTTAAACCGTGACTAGTGCATAGTCGTGAACAATAAAACAAATGTTCCGTCCGTTCATATGAAACCATACTAGACCATCATTCGTCATAATCTGACGGGAAATCACGTGGTGCAAAGCCGTGATATTTTTTGCACCAGGCTTCCAGTCAAGTAAATGACCGAAGCATCCACTAGCAAACCTATCCAGTAACTCTTCACCACCAATCTCCAATAATCTAGTCTTAATGATATCTAAATAATTGATCCTATAGTATGTGCTAATTTGGACCACAACATTAATCATCTCTCGGTCTCACATAATCAACATCACCCTAACAATAAAAACAATAAAGTGTATAAATATCATAAAAATAAAACATATAATAAAGCATAATAACACGTTTAGCATAATTAAGCATAATAAATCATAATATACATTTTAACATATTAAATAAATAATAGCATATTAAACGCATGTGTGCTAATTAAGTAGCAGGATTAACTAATAAATAAGCACGTTTAATTAATACATTATGATATTATCAATAAATAAGCACGTTTAACTAATAAATTATGATAAGCAGGTTAAGTCGGCGTGTGTGGGTCTTATTTACTTTTGCATTTGTAGATAAGCACGTTTAAAATTAATAAATTATGATAAGCAGATTTAACTAACTAATAAACCATAATAAACTATGATAAACTATGATAAGCAAGGTTAATTATGATAAGCAGATTTAATTAATAAACTAAGATAAGCAGGTTTAATTATGATAAGCAGATTTAACTAATAAACTATGATAATAAGCACGCGTTTAACTAATAAATTCAAAATAATAGCATAAGCACGTTTAACTAACTAAATAATAACTAAATTAACTAATCAAAATAAGAAATCCGATCGGTCCGTTTGACGGTCGGATTCCGTCAAACGGACCGATCGAATTCCGTCGGGGAAAGCGAAGAGAGCGACGTACTTGAGAAGCCATGGTGTGAGAATTCCGGCGACAGAGCTATCCGATCCGAGAGAGCGAAGAGAGCGAGCGAGCGAGAGTGATTTACGGGAGGGAGAGTGAAGGGGAGTCTCGAATCCGGGAGGGGGAGTGAAATGAGAGAGACGGGAGTGTCTGGTATATATTGAGGAAGAAGCCGATCGGATAGAAAGAATCCGATCGGATAGAAAGAATCCGATCGAATCCGATCGTCCGATCGATTCCACTCACCGATCGGATTCCACTCGACCAAAGATTCCACGGATTTGCGCACCTTTTTCAACGGCGCAGCTGCGCGCTTTATGTCAACTCGTTTGTTTTCAAGTTGAATCCGATCGGATCCGATCGGTAGAGAATCCGATCGAATCCGATCGTCGATCGGATTCTACTCCAAGTCAAATTTCCGATCATTGACAGCAGCTTTTTCAGCTTTTAGTCACCTCGTTCATCAGACAATGTTTTTTCAAGGCTATTTGGGGTATATCTTCCTGATGTTGCATGTTTTTATAACGATTGGGTATTTATTCATACCTTTTATGCCATTTGTGTAGTTTTCCCTATTGACACTATTTAATTTGGTTTGCTTTTGAACTATCACTTGTATTGTAGAAGTGATGTGTCACTCATCTTTCGTGAGCATCAATTACTTTTCTATTAATTTTCTAATATAGTAATTGTATGGTATATTTAATTTGGTTTGCTTTTGAACTATCACTTGTATTGTAGAAGTGATGTGTCACTCATCTTTCGTGAGCACTTAACTTGAACATCAATCACGTTTAGGTCAAATTAATATTATTATATTTACTTTTTATATATTTTTATATTTATTTTAACATCTTAAAGTTGTTATTGACATCATTAATTCGATAAATTACATAAAAAATAATCATTGATTTGTTTTCCCCCCTCTAAATTCAAATAATGAATAAATCAAAATTTGATTTTTATGTAATTTATCGAATTAATGAAGTTGATAATAATTTTTAAAATAATAGAATAAAAATAAATGTCTAAAATATAAAATAATAATGTTATTTTGATCTAAACGTGATTGGTGATGGGATATGGCCTAACCGCTCAGGGCCCACTGGCAAGCCCAAACGAGCTGGGCTTGACCTAATGTGGCCCCACGCGGTTAAGCCTAAGGTCCAGCGTCTTAACCCTAATCAAGACCAAGTCAAAGGCACAGATCGTGGTCAGTTATGGAAGGAAATCGTGGTCAGTTATGGAAGGAGATCGTGATCCCACAAATCAAGGAATCCGGTACAAGATCCATAAACATGTATAAATAGAGGTTAAATCGACGGTGGAAGGGTTAACAACTTATTAGAGCTTTTAGATACACTCATTGTAATCCGATTATAGTGAAAGTATTGAGGATCATCACTTCCGTGGACGTAGATCTCATTCTGGATCGAACCACGTAAAAACTCTTGTGTTCTTTACTGCTTTTCTTAAATCTCGTATATTTACGTATACTAGATTTATCAATTGGTACTCATGAAACGTGGGCGACACATCACTACTCTCTATTGGAGGGTTATTTGGATAATTTCTTTTTATTTATATTTATCCTTTGAAATTTTCAAAATTTATTGGTATATCAGTTGAATTTGCTTTTGTTAATTGAGAAGAAAAGTTTCTTCTCTCTTCTCGAACTCATCCCTTCGTATATTGTGGGTGTTTGCGTGTGACTAATTATTTTGACCTGGAAACTGGAAAGCCGTATGCGCTTGGTTAATTCCCAGCTAAATACAGCAATCACACTTTTTGGGGAAATTTGAAACTAACCAAATAGAATAAAAACGTATGTTTTCAGAATTTCCAAGTATAGTTGCAAATATATTCTTATTCAGTATCGACAACTTTCCCTTTTTAATATTTGTTTTGACTTGTGAGCATGCATGAATACAAATCACACAATCAAACATTGCACAATGCCTACAAGTCTTATGCACTTTGATAACTCCTTGCTAACTTTCATTTTTTATTTTTGAAAAAAAAACCCTCCTTGCTAATTAGCATTGCTGTTGCATGCCATATCAAAATTCATTTTTATAATATAGTATAATATATAATCTAACGTGCTCTACAGATACATGTCATCAAATTATATTATATAACACCATATATATATATATATATATATATATATATATATATATATATATATATATATATATATATATATATAGGAGATGGATCGGCATGAAATGATAATTTGATACGAAATGAGAATGAATTTAAGCCTTTGATTAATGGATCAATGGTTGAGATTTAATTTCGGTTGTACTACGTTTTTTGTTTTTTGTGCTACGTGGATTACCGTGCAATATTAGAACCCTTCTTGTGCTTTCAATGAAAGATATGCTAAACTAATATATTTAGCATATGTGCTACGAAGAGATGAAATATGTGCTAAACTAACATGTGCAACATAATAATTCTGATTGTGCTACACAAATATGAAATATATGCTAGACTTACATATCTATTCCTATTTTCTACATTTATTTTTATTCTCACATGAACCATCCTATATATATATGCACATTATCAACGAAATTGATAATATAACGAAACAATCTAACGGGAAAACGGAACATAGTCTATGCATGTATATGGTTATAACATAAATGAGTAATTTCGGGACGGAACAGAATGTATACTCGAGTTTGAAATTTTGGCACTACTTTCAAAATGTCGCAGTTATATACCATTTTTTTTGGGCAATTATATCGTCCGGATTCATCCTAACTTTCATCAAATTTGTTCTTACAAACCACTAAAAGAATGTCTTTTTACGAATAAAACGACTTAGTTTTATTGTTGGAATGTTGCAAAAGGTTAAAAGTTGTGTTGTAACTTCAACATTTTGAGGTCTTCTGAAAATTGCGAATTTGAGTAAACCACTACAAAAAATAGGTGATTTGCGACGGACAATTCCATCGCAAAACCTTAAATATTCGTCGTTGATAGCACGCCAAATTTCCTTGCCGATTTCCGTTGTTAAGTTTGTAGCTGTTTTTACGCCCTCATCCCTAGTAGATTCTGTCGTTGATCAGAAATTACGTTAAGACGGACGATGGTCCGTCGCAACATCCGTCGTTGTTCGATGAATTTCTTGTACTGAACATTGTGTTATTTCGAGAATTGATCCCAATGTAAACTACATGATCATGGTTAGTATGCGAGAATGAAATCATGATTCCTCCATTCACTATATATTCTTTTATTGAGAATCATTATTTCCGAAGATTTGTCCATCTCAAATGAACCATTTTGAGTGCTATAATTATTATATTTCTTTCTTGTTAGGAATCATTATTTCCAAAGAAATGCCAATTAAGGCAAGGATGGATAGTCTATGGGTGGGACCGTGGGATAAGACAATGTGGGCCATATCCAAATTCTTAATGTCATACCTTTTCTTAATGGTAATTAAAAAAAATCCTGTATTTGGTTTACATGAGCATTTGCAAATTCTTAATATTAGGCCATTTGTGGAGTGAAACTCACAACCACATGAACATGATTGAAAGCCACACACTCTATCATCTTTGCTCAAACAATGAATTGAAGCGTGATTTAAAAGTAAATAAACATATATTTTACATGGACCCAGATATTTTTCGGGCCCTTTATTTTTTTAGGTTCCTGTGCGGTCGTCCACCTAAATTACTCATTCAATCCCTGACTCGTTATATCACTAATTCTCAAATCTCAATCATCAGAGAATAAATTCTATTTATCTTTTAATAAACTATTCTTATTTGTTTTTTATTCCGACTAATTAAAACTCCTCTATCTACTTAATAAATCACTTCACGGGAACGTAATTTCTTCACAATATTTACAAGATTATGAAAATAAAAATAAAAACAAAATTTACAGAAATTTCTTTCTGAAAGACATAAATAATACTTCTTTCGTCTCTGAATTTTATTCTTAGTATTCCTTTTTGATACGTCTCCCAAATTTGTTCCATTTCCATTTGTCGAAAATTGCCACACAAAATACTCTAGAGTTTTCTTGTGTGGCAGTTTTCACTTATTACCCTCAAGATCTTCACTTATTAGCCTCAAGAACAATTTTTATTTACACTTTTTTATCACTCATGGTCCACCACTATCCTATTAATTATCTTCAACAACATTACTTATTTACACATTTACTATCGTCCATGACCCACAATTAATTAATTTAACACTACACTAATATGGGTCATTTATTTCACTCACAAAACATTCAACAACTTTATTAAAATTAACCTGCACCGAAGATTTATATGAGCATATTTTAGGGACGGAGGAAGTATTAAAATTTAACTTTCAGAAAATCTATATAAAAAGAAACTCAATAAATTCATATGAATTCATGATACACAAACGTAACATATATATATTAATAAATATGTCAATCAGAGTACAGTAAAATGTAATTAGCAAAGAGAAAAAGACACATATCGTACGACGAAGCAATAAAACTCGAGCACATTTGTCAATCATCCTTATTCTTCTCCAAAGTCTCCTTTACATCATCCAACAAAATCAAAACACTATTCAGTCACTTTGTGCAATATATATATATATACCTCCTCCTCCCTCCCTCTCTCTCACCACCATCTCAAAAATATACATAAAAAAGGTTAAATCCGCCCCCAAAAAATCAGAAAAATAAAACAAATATAATTAACCAGAAGAGGAAAATCAAAGCACTCGCATGCATGGCAGGTTCACTTCTGAGAGAGCCCGAGTTAGAGAGACGAAGGAAAAGAAGAAGGCATCATCGTATTCATGTTTGAGGTGGTCGGAATAATTATCTCCTCCACGCCAAGCTGCCCCTCCGCTTGATCCCAGAAGAAATAGTTAGGGCACTGCTGCGTCTCAACAACCCATTCATTCATCTCATTTCTCTGCATGCAATCGTGAAACGCAGCGTTTATACCGCAGTTTTGCACTTCGTTAATCGGCATTATGATGTTATCAATCAATGGCGCCATGGTGCTCGTGTACTGGGACGTTCCTGCTGTCTGGCTTTGTTGCAGCTGCCATGATGTCTCTGAGCTTAACGCTGCGTTTTCTTGGAAGATCGGAGCTTCCAAGGAGGGGGTTATTTCGAACATGAATGAGGAACTCGGGAGAGGGAATAGGGTTTCGTGTGATTTTGTGGAGAGATCTTGGTTGAAGAAGTCGAGCTGTTGCTGGCTCTGTGTGAATGTGAATTGAGGGTTTTGCGACTCGGGTTTCTGCGATGGGGTTGTTGTTGTTGTTGAGGACGACGAGGGCTTTCGTATTTTCTTCTTGATCCATGAGTTCCAATAGTTCTTGATCTCGTTGTCTGTTCTTCCTGGCAAATGGCTGGCTATATGTGCCCATCTGCAAGTAATTATATCATTTTTCATCTCTTCAATTACATGAATTAATGGAGAGTGCTTTGGAAGCTATATGAAAAAAATGAACTTCAAACATGTGCAAACAAGGCATTTTCGCAATAATTAATTTCATATTTTACCGTTGAAACGTATCATTCTTTTCATATTAATGACAAGGTTCCCATAACCTCCTCCAAAGTGCAAGTTATAGCTACTTATACATATATAATATCCTAGACATATTCGAAATGCAAGAAATGAAAAATAATACATTTATATATAGAGAAAAGAAAATTACCTGTTGCCTACAGCGCCATGGAGGCTGATAATGAGCTTCTCCTCTTCAGGTGTAAACCTCCCCCTTCTGATATCAGGTCTCAAGTAGTTTATCCATCTCAAACGACAACTCTTCCCACATCTCTGAAGCCCTAATTAACCACAGTCACGACGACCAAAACAACAATCAAAACCCTAGAAACTGCAGACATCATTAATAATACGATAAGAAAACAGGACACGAAAGAAGACCTAACCTGCTTTGTCGGGGACCTCGCTCCAGCAGCCGTAGCCATGGGCGGTGATGTACCTGATGAGCTTCTCGTCCTCCTCCGGCGACCACAGGCCCCTCTTCACCTTCTGCTGGTTGCAGCAAGAGTGATGCCCCATTAATTAATAGATATATTTTTCTTTTTAAAAAAGGATAAATTTCTGGGATTTAGTTAATGATTTTATAAGACGTAAGTAAAGAAGAATGTGGTATGATTGTGGTGGCTATAAATATGTTGGGACATCCGACAATAGTAAACGGGTGGGGCCGGATCGGTCCCATAATTGTTCCCATCTAACTGTGAAATGACGTTTGATCAACTCTCTCTGCTCTCTGCAGTATTATTACTACAAGAGAAGGGTTTGTACGTACACATGTGTATAATTAACCTAACAAACATAATTAATTCAATTAATTCCCACAAATTAACTGTTACTGCCGGTTGGTTGCTAGACTACACTTGCAGCCTCTTTCCATGTATTGTTTTTTTTTTTCAAATTATTAATCCTTCCTTTTTTCTTCTCATAATTTAGGGAGTGTATTTGAAGATTTCAAAATGGAATTAGTGCTTCCCTAATTCTTATGATTTATGCTCTTAATAGCCATGTAGTTGCACAGGTGCGCACCGTTGTAAATTATATTTCAGTGTTCTAACGTAGAAGTGTTTGTGTTTGTGATATTAATAATATGTACACACTGCATATTTTTTGTTAAATAAAAAATTAAGACAAGTTTAATGTGAGGGGTGTGAAAACAACACTACTTAATTTGAAAATTCTAATTAGATGTGGTTCTCATATTTTCTAATTAAATGTGGTCCCTTTTTCTAATTAATCAGTGTGGTTTCTAGGTGTTGTCACCTGAAGTCGTCCTTATAGGAATTCATCTCAAGATTTAACATGTTTTGAAAAGGATGAATCTGAGGGATGAATCAAAATTATGTTAGTCGTGAGCCATAAAATGTGATGATTTCTATTACTATAATAATTATGTAAAAAAATCCTTTACATATAATATCATTACTTATTATAAGTTCAAAAGATAGTGTAGTAACTAAGAATCTTTTCGTATCTACAATTTTTTAATATTATGAAAAATATTATTTACTTTTTAGATATTATATATATGAAGAAGATCTAATAAAAATAATTTTTCCATAGTTGAGTAGAAATCAATCTAAATTATTGATCATAGTATATATGATCTACTATTGGCATTGAAAAAAATTAAGAACATTATTATAAAAGGCACACTCTAGGTGCATAACCGTTCTAATAATAATAATAATAATAATAATAATAATAATAATAATAATAATAATAATAATAATAATAATAATAATAATAATAATAATTGCAATGGAATGAATTCACACCAAATAGCATTATAACTCTCGTGAAGAAGAAGCAGACACTACATTAAGTTTTGGGAAATATGGGTTAGACGAGTACCATGAGGTTGTCTTGCTCAAATAAGGAAGAATTAACATGGCGTACAGAGGAGGAGAGAGAGCGCTAGAATCATGACATTTTTTCAAGTAGCTTGTAATTTTAATCATGATCTCATCTAGATGGGTACAAAATTAAACAACCGACTGTAACACAATACTCCAAAGTTTTAGATCTCAATCGGAGCAAACAGAATAAACAATGACCCAATTAGCACATAATACTAATTAAGTTTAACAATCATATTAATAATAAAAAACAATTTTTATAATTAAAAAATGAGCTAAGTACAATTTGGATCTCCAACTTTAATGAGATTCATCCCTACTTAAGTTTATAGATTCAAATACCTCGGTCCTGCAGCACAACTTATGCTTGCCCTAAATTTTCTCTACATTCAATTATCATTGTGTTCATCATCTCTCTATTCATACACCAATCACCAATTTCTCTTCTCAGTTACTGAAACCTTTCGTTATATCATACTGCAATATTCTATAAATTAGTTAGTTGATAGTTTTAACGAAACTATGTGTAGGGATGGATTCTAACATTATACTAGAACCCATCTATATATATATATATAGAGAGAGAGTTTGGTTCAAATAAAAACCATTCTTATCCTAAAAACTAAGAACCAAATGAATTCGTTATGAAAATTGATGAATCCGTCGAGAAAGTTAATGAATTCAAAAATATAGAATTTTTCACCGGGTTCGAATCCTATGAGGGGCGAAAATTCTATTTTTGGATTGATAACTTTCAACGGATTCATCAACT
The DNA here is from genome assembly GCA_036937905.1 of Salvia rosmarinus. NCBI lineage: Eukaryota > Viridiplantae > Streptophyta > Magnoliopsida > Lamiales > Lamiaceae > Salvia > Salvia rosmarinus. Next base: position 9,483,257 of record CM072822.1, read on the forward strand.
TTCATCGTGAATTCATCATTTTTGTTCTCACGTTTTCACGATAAAAATGGTTCTCACGTTAACCCAATTTAACGAACTTATATATATATATATATATATATATATATATATATATATATATATATATATTATGCATATTAAGTATAATCACGTTAAAAATTAATTTTGATCATCCATCAATCAAGATAAATAGCCTATATATATGTGTGTATATCGACCATTTACCTATATATACATTAATTATTAATTAATATAATTATGATGATTTTATTTGATCGGTATATATATATATATATATATATATATATATATATATATATATATGAGAGGGTTAACGTGAGAACCATTTTTATCGTGAGAACGTGGGAATAAAAAAATAATGAATTAATTGTGAAAGTTGATGAATCATCTGGAAAAGTTACTGAATCCAAAAAAAAAATTCGCCTCTCATGGGATTCGAACCTGTGTGAAAATTTTTGAATTTTTGAATTCAGTAAATTTCCCAATGGATTCATCAACCTTCATAGCGAATTCATTTGGTTCTTAGTTTTTAGGATAAAAATGGTTCTCATATATATATATATATATATAGGGAGTGGATCAAATGAGAACCACATCTTTTTTGCGAACTCTGCGAACCATGCATAAGACGTTGAAGATGATGCACAAAACGGTATAAAGTTGTGCATAACGAAAACTTTCTATAAGTTATTTTGTTGTGCAACAATTTTAGAAAGTTTTGTTATGCACAACTTTATACCGCTTTGTGCATTATCTTCAACGTCTTATGCATGGTTCTCAAGTTCTCAAAAGATAAGTTCTCATTGTATCCAACCCTATATATATATATATATATATATATATATATATATATATATATATATATATATATAGGGAGTGGATCAATGAGACCACATCTTTTTTGCGAACTCTGCGAACCATGCATAAGGCGTTAAAGATGATGTACAAGATAGTACAAAGTTGTGCATAATGAAAACTTTCTAAAATTATTTTGTTGTGTAACAATTTTAGAAAGTTTTCGTTATACACAACTTTATAATGTTTTATGCATCATCTTCAACGTCTTATGCATGGTTCTCAAGTTCTCAAAAGATGAGTTCTCACCGATCCAACCCTTATATATATATATATATATATATATATATATATATATATATATATATATATGAGATGGTTAACGTAAGAACCATTTTATAGGAGAACATGATAATAAAAAAATAATGAATTCATTGTGAAAGTTGACAAATTCATTGGGAAAGTTACTGAATTCAAAAAAGTAGAATTTTCGCACTTCATGGGATTCGAACCCGGGTGAAAATTTTGAATTTGTGAATTCTGTAGTTTTCTTAACGAATTCATCTACTTTCATAGCAAATTCATTTGACTCTTAGTTTTTAAGACAAAAATGGTTCTCATTTGAACCTAACTCATAAAAACCTATTTTTCGTAAAAACCAAAAAACCAATGCACTTTAACTATAAAGTTACAGCACTACGAAATATTGATGAATAGTGTTATCTTTTACCAGAATTCAATGGTGCATTGGTTTTATACATAAAGTGTATTAACTTTATACGTAAAATGCATTGGTTTTTTGGTTTTTACGTACGAAAAAATAGATTTTTATTATAACTCAACCTTTTATATATATATATATATATATTGTGTGTGTGTTTAACTAACCAGAACTTAGGGTATTCATATATATGTTTTCGTCCTACAAAATGGATCCAATTTGGGAACTTTGTAATTCTTCATCAAGTTTTGGGCCAAGCTATCCAATTTTTCTTCAATTCTAGTGTGCCTCCTAAGACCATTTAATTTAACACATCAAATACGAATAAGGCCAAACTCTGAATTCCCTATATATACATGCTAGTTACATACATGTATCTGTATATATGTATTATATTAGTTGAATAAAGATCTGGGACCTCATTCTGACGACCATAGCAGTATCTTATTGAAAATTGCAAATCAACCAAAAAAGTATCTTTCTACAATTTCATAAACTAGATATGGCTATTCTAGAAATGATTGAGGAAAATGATGTCTTTGAACTTGTTTTTTTGTCGGCAATGTAAATAATGCATAAACAATGTGTGCGACATTGCTGCTACTTAACTTATACGTTTGATATATATATATAAATATTAAATTAACCCTAATATGTAAATAGAAAAGTAAGCATGTGCTACATGCAATCCATACGTAGATGAATATACATATCAATATATGCGTAAATAGTGGAAGAGAGAGAGAGAGAGAGAGAGAGAGAGAGAGAGAGAGAGAGAGAGAGGATGAAAGAGATGTGGAATTGATGGTAATCATCCACCATACTGATTTTGAAAAATGTGGGAGTTTTGCAGAAGCTGAATTTGGAAGTAAAAGGCGAAATGATTCTGTAAAAGGACACTGTGGGGATGAAGGAATGAAAAAAGAAGAAATGATGAAGCTTAGCTTTAAGGGAGGGCAAATGCTAATAGAGCAAACAATTTAGAGGGGGTCCCACACCATATATATGTTAAGAAAATAATTAAGAGTTAAATGGAATAGGACTTGGCCCTTAAAGTAATGTTTGGTTAACCTAATAACTCATTGATAGAAGGTTCCACCTTAAGCCCTTTTAATTATTTAAAAACTCATGATTTTTTACATATTTGATCAATGGACGCCCACCAATTATGGCCCCCATCCTCCATGATTAGCTCCATTTTGTTTCCCTCTATTCTATATGATTTTGATGTTTCCATGTAGCTTATTTTTCATGCTCTCCCCAAATTGTTTTTTCAAGGATGATATTTTGAAATATTCCCCTGAAAAAGATGTGATTTTCATTCCTGAAGATTAGAAAATAAAGATGTCACTACTACAAAACCACTTTTCTCTACATATTTATGTACTGTTTTTCGTGAAAAGCGTAGTCTATAGATATAGACTACTGTTTTGTGTCAGCGTAGTCATGCAAAATTTTTGAAGATACACCACGCTAACAAAAGCGTGGTGTGTGTGCGTAGTCTATAGTGGGTATAGACTACGCTTAAAAACGTAGTGTGTGCGCGTTTTTAATAAAAAGCGTAGTCTATGTTATAAAAAAAAAAACACAGGCGTGAGATTCGAACTCACGACCTGTTAGTTTATTAACATACACTTAACCATTTTCACTATTCTGCATTTTCAAAAACAGTGTATATTAATATATACTATACCCCGCCATTCTAGTCTAGCATAAAGCCAAAGGAAAGCCATTTCCAAAACCCCAGTCTCTCTTTCACCGATTGCTTCACCATCGTGCAATTTAAAATCACTATAACCCTACTTCAATTTCTACTTCAATTTCTGAGTGAGAAACAGAAATGCCTCGCGAAATAATCACGCTGCAGGTGGGGCAATGCGGCAACCAGATCGGAATGGAGTTCTGGAAGCAGCTCTGCCTCGAGCACGGCATCAGCAAAGACGGCATTCTCGAAGTGCTTAAGTGCTGATTTTGCTTAGTCTGAAATTTGCTTAAGTGCTGATTTTGCTTAGTCTGAAATTTTTCTGCTTAGTTTCCGTTCATAGCAAAATATCTGAATATCCTGCTGCTGTTTTGGTTTGTTCCTGGTATAGGTCTGCTACTAGCAATTGGCTGCTACTATATTTTCTGTTGAGAAGGGAGTTGTTGAGGGATAAGAGAGAGGGAGTTGTTGAGGGATAAGGAGCGTGAGGAGAGTAGGTGATATCTTGCAGCTTTCTCTTGATAATATTTTTATTTTAATTGTTTGAATTCTGTTATCTGAGTGATTTTTTTCCTTCATGTATGGTCTACCCTTGATTGCCTAGTAACTGAAATTCAGTATGGTCTCAGAAATATGTTGCAGAGTTGATATAATAATTAGCGTACTCAAACGAGTGTCATGTTTGGATATCATATTGCATTTGTTTTGCCATGTGCAACAGGGAGGGGCTTAACATATGAAGACACTGGTTTAACAGTGTCATTTTGGTCGGATGCTATTGATGCAAATGGTGATGGATTTGAATCCAAAATATTTGTTTTGAGTTCTGGAACTGTTGGACATTTATAGTATAATTTTGAATTTTCTGAGCGTCCTTATCCTTTTGTTGTTATATTTCAGTATCACATCACTGCCAATAACACTAGCTGGCAGCTGAGTTGAGGTCCTGCTCTTATGGAGCAATCTTTATAAATAAGTATAATTCATTAGAGATCAGAGTAATTAGATACGTCTCCTGCATATATGCCTATGGTTTTATTGAACACAAAACATGCTGCACTATGTGTTTTCACCTTAAGAATTTTTCACGCTTGGCCTTTTCATTAGAGTTGTATCCTGAAGGAAATAAATTTAAGGATCTAGTGCAGAAAACAAAAGTGAGTTTATACATAGAGGATATAGTATTCTGACTTGAGCTGAAATCGTAGATGGATTATTTGCATCTTAATGGGATAACAATGTAGAAACCCTGTGAAGGCTTCTTCAAAGAAGAAAATGGATTTCCACATAATGGGTCCAATAAGGTCTGTTTTGTTTCTTTGATTTGGGCTATTAGATTTGGCTCATGCTTCCATGTTTTGCACCGCTGGCTTTAAGGTTACTTTATGCCTGTGATTTGTGAACTGAGATGTTGACCGATGGTGTGTTCAATTTTTAGGTCGACAAGGCTTGTGGTGAAGCTGTATCAGTTTTCCATCCTTTTCTTCACTTGAAGACTAAAATGCTTTATCTTCATAATTGTGGCATTCCGTTTACTCTGAACAGGGATTTTAATGAACGTGAATATAACATATTGTGATTAAGTTTAATATTTGACCTTTCTGTAACTTGCAATCGTTTGACAAAGTTTTTAATCTGGCATGCTGGAGATAATGTACCACATTTAGGTGTGTGATAGAGAAGGCCTGGCACTAAATATCTAAAAGTAACTGTTTTTTCTTTTTCTCTGAATTGATATTAAAACCAATGTTCTGGTTTAGGAATAGCCTTGTTTCTTGGAACTCAAACAAGGGTGCTGGCAGGAGTTTGTGGGGTGAAAGCACATGAACTTTGGGGGAGAGTGAGCATGGGCTTGAAATTGTATTCACCAAGACACTAACAGGGCTGCATTTATTAGAATGCTGACATTTTTCTATGTTTATATATGTTCTCATTTTACTTGGAGTCATTTGTGCAGGAGATTCAAGGACAAAAAAGAAGCTGTGGAGCCTGAAGCTGATCCAGAAAGGGACCAGAGAACTGTTTTTGCATTTCAGGTATTAGTTGGACTTTAAATGTGTATATCTCAATAATACTTGGCCGAAATCCTCTGATGTCCTGCATTATTGTTTATCTCATCATCACTAACAATTTTTTTGCTATCTTCCCTAATTGTAGATGCCATTGAAAGCGACTGAGAGGGATGTGTTTGAGTTTTTTTCACAAGATGGAAAGGTTGGTAACGGTTATCATAGGAACGCCTTTGATTTAATGATCTATAACCACTTTCAGTTTTTCACCTTGTAAGGTCATCATTTGGTGGCTTTGACAATTTTCTTGCGAGACTTGTGATTTGCCCCAAAAGTATAATCAATTGGCCCATATAATTAGTTTCTATTTTTCACATGTTGAACCTAGTGTTCTAAAGCTGGTATTAAGTTTATGTGGACATCTGGGTTCAATACAACCTTTTCCCATTTGATAAGTTGATGGCATGCATGCTTCGTTTTATTTTCAGGTTAGGGATGTTAAGTTGATTATGGATCGAAACTCGAGGAGATCAAAAGGAGTCGGGTATGTAATTAGGAAAACGACGGTACTTGATGTGATGAGAAGACTTCTTCAGGCAAGAGAGAAATTTATTCATTTTCTCATACCCATTCGAAAAATTCTCTCATGGTATTCTTGTTTACAGAATACAAAACTTAGATGAGCTTGTCTACAAATGATTTGGCAAAGATGTGTATTTAGAGCTATAGTTTCTCCGTGTAAAAAGTTTGGTTTGCTTAAGATTTGATCTACAAGGACCTACTACCATGCTCTGGTTTGGACATTTTTTTTTTAAATGTCGCATGTGCTTTCTATCTGTAATACTAACTTCACTTATCTTAAAACAGGTTCATGATAGTTTACAGAGAATAAGGGAAAGAAACTTGTGATCTTTATTGAATGGGGCCCTGCTAGCATCCAGGTATGTATAAAGCTTGTTTTCCTTTTAGATTTGGGTTATCAGATCAAGTTATCATCTGATGCTATTTTGTTATTTTGATAGGTCGCTCTGTCCAGGAAGTCTCCTTATGTGCAAACAGCTCACCGTGTAAGATTTTACTTGTTTAGTTTCCATTAATAAGGATCGTTTTTCTCGAATTTGAGACATGCTAATATTTCCCATTTACTCAACTGACTCCTAACTCTTGTTTCATGATTGTTCATCCATAAACCATTTACCTGATTTTTTGAAAACATATAAAAATTGGTATACACTATCTCCATACTGTTGTTAACATGTAGATCTTTCCCTTATTGCCAATATTTTCTTTTATCTGATGGCATTTTAGACCTAATGATTTCAAGATTAATTAGGTGTGGTACAATACAATACAATACCTGAGCAAAAAGAATCAGAAAAGAGATTTTTTTTAATTGAAGTTTTCTCTTTATAGTTGTTTGGGTGTGTTTTCCCTGGAATTATCATATTTGAACTTCATGTATTTCATCATATATCCGAATGTCATAGAACAAATCAAGTGAACATGAATTGGACAAGGAAAACATTTTTCCTTCTTTCTTCTTTTTGACTTGAGTTTCCTTTTATTCCTTGTCAAGCAATAAATTCAAATTGTGGAATATGTATTTTCCTTAGGGTAGGGGATAAAAATGGCTTGTTGGTCGTGAGAGAAAATTTATGTGAATGATCCCATACCCTCCCGGGCCTAGGGAAACATGCTATATCTGGTTTGTTAACATCATGCTACGTGTACGTCTATTATCCATATTCTACCTAATACCGCAGAAGTAATTCCGAGAATTTGGCTGTGTAGGGTGTGCACGTGCACTTTTCCTTTCCCTACTTTTTTGTCCTTTTGCTCCTTATAATTCTCACCTTTATGCCTTATTTCATATCAACCATCAATTGTATATTGGAAAGCACATATATTTGGGTGTTGAAAGCTCTTGCTTGAGGTAGCAAGTCTAGTCTTATGTCCACAAACTTAAGTGATAGTAGAAGATGTCCACTCTATTATTCTACTACAAAAACCTATATAGTGATGTAGAGATTAGTGATATTGTGTTTCCTGATTAGTGATTATGTTATTATCTACAGAAAGTTAATACCTCTCTAGGTCAGAATCTTGAGCTGAATCTAACTAAATTCTTTCCTAAACCTATGAAGGATCCTGATCATATATTTCCTTGTACTTGTTAGGTGAGTGGACTCATGTTAGCCAGTCATACTGGCATCCGCCACTTATTCTCCAAGTGCTTGAGCCAATATGACAAGCTGAGAAAGAGACAAGCTTTTCTTGATAACTACAGGAATCACCCAATGTTTGCTGTAAGTTCTCTCTCGTTTGTTCTGTGTTAGCAGTTGCTTGATTTTCGTATTTAGTCCATGTTTTTGGAATTTATGTTGATATATAAAACTGTTTTATATCACTACATAGTTATGATGATAAGTGATATTTGCTATTTGGAGTCCTACCAGGGACAAAAAATGTAGATTATATGCATGCGATTATACTTACAAGAAGGAATGATCAGCTTGTGTTTGTTTTATGTATGCATTACTTCCGGAAAACATTTTGGGGTTCTCATTGTTTCATTATTAGTTTACACGTATGGAAGTTTGTGTCATTTCTTCTGGAAACTGGTAAGATCAAGTTGATCAATCTATCTAATATATGTTGTTTTGGTATGTGGCGGAACAGGTTGGTTCCCTGAAGGATTTTAGACAAGAAGTCATGCAAGGTACTCCTCAGGTGCAGAAGGGTTTGCATGATTGTCAACACCTTCATGAACTTAATGAAGTAGCAGTCACATTCCAATCATGTAAGGCTTTGCGGCAACTATGTTTTTTACTCAATATAATTTACCACCCTCGTCAATCAAAATAATATTGTAAAAGACCAAAAAAAGAAAAAAGAAAAAAACCCTTGCTGCTAGCTAGTAATTACTCTATTTGCTTTCCATCCGATTGAAAATCACGGTTGCTCTATTTTTATACTGCTCCTCGCACCAACTTATCCAATCATTTTCTTACTTCTCTTTATCTTCACAATCTCTATCAACGGATATTTCAAAATCGATCTTACTCTCGAGGACATTGATGAAGTTCGCGTTGAATGGGCAAATTTCATGCTTCTTCACATATAGTCTTGTGATGTTTTAGTTGTAAGTTATTGATCTTTCAATTATTTTGTCTTCGTGATATGGGGATCTGGTCTTATTGTTTTGTTATGTGATGTGCATAGTATTTTTGTATAGTGATTTTGTAGGCAGTAATGAAAATGCAGTTGTATATTTTGTATAGTAATTTTGTAATCAGTAATGAAAGCAGTTGTATATTTTTGAATAGTGATTTTGAGCGTAGTCGCAAGTATATTTTAATCTCATTTGCTTGTGCGTTATTAATTATACGGGGTTTAAATAAAGAAATTAACTACGGTTGAAATTGAAAACCAGTAGTTGTTATTAAATTGACTACGGGTTGTAATAGAAAAGCGTAGTAAATTTGGCATTAAAACCGTAGTAAATAAACTCAAAACCGTAGTTAATACATATAGACTACGCATAAAAGCGTGAGTGTATGAGCAAAATTTTGTGTGATGCGTGGGTATAGACTACGCAGTGGCGCGTAGTCTATGTGAGAAAAGCGTAGTCTATAGTGGGTATAGACTACGCATAAAAACATTTGTGTAGTTCATGGGGTATAGACTACGCGTAAAAGCGTAGTCTATGTGAGAAAAGCGAGTCTATAGTGGGTATAGACTACGCATAAAAGCGTGGTGTGTGCGAAATTTTGTGTGAGTGCGTGGGTATAGACTACGGCGTAAAAAGCGTAGTCTATGTGTGAAAAGCGTGGTCTATGGTGGGTATAGACTACGCATAAAAAGCGTGGTGTATGTGCGAAATTTTGTGTGAGTGCATGTGGTATAGACTACGCGTAAAAGCGTAGTCTATGTGCGGCGCGTAGTCTATGGTGGGTATAGACTACGCATAAAAAGCGTAGTCTATCTGCGCTAGTTTTCTACACCACTTTTGTCTCACGCCCAACAACACATAGACTACACATATTATGTGTAGTCTATCTTGATTTTCTAGTAGTGTGTGATTTCAATTTAAACTAGATCAAATAATAAAAGTTATAAATTTATTATCGAATATATGTTTGGATTCGGATACCAACTAAGGGTGGGGAAAGGTTCGGGCTGGGTTGACCGAACCAAAATTTCCATAAATTTCAAAATCGAAATTGAACTGTTAATTAAGTTCGATTAACTGAAAAGAGCATCGGTTAATCAGTTCGATTTTTGGTTAATTGAAAAATGAAAAAAACCTATTACTTTTTTATTTTTCTTACTCAACTACTTTAAACAATCTAAATATTAGATTATTACAATTAAACTAAATTTATTATAAATTGTTGCTTTATTTTTTATTTTTTGTTGTTGGCTTCAAATAACTTATTTAATTACTTCATATATATTAATTACTTACTCAATCTATCATTCACATGATTTAAAGTTTTGATAATCTACGATTACGACTAATTACAAGTTTTCTAGCCATTAAACTAAAAAAAACACATGCTCAATATACGCAAACCTATTATTTTATTTTCTAATAATTCTATTGAATTTTATCTACAAATAAAGACTCGAATTTTATTTATTAATCTTTTATGATGAGAACATAATTGTAAACAGAAAAAATAGATTATTCGGTCCTCTCAGATCGGTTAACTAAAAATCGAAAAAAATTAAAATATTTACCATACTCGAACAACAAACCGAATATATATATATATATATAGGGGTTGGATCGATGAACTCATCTTTTGAGAACTTGAGAACCATGCATAAGGCGTTGAAGATAATGCAAAAGCGGTATAAAGTTGTGCATAACGAAAACTTTCTAAAATTGTTGCACAACAAAATAATTTTAGAAAGTTTTCGTTATGCACAACTTTATAATCGCTGTGCATCATCTTCAACGTCTTATACATGGTTCGTGAGTTCAAAAAATGTGGTTCTCATTGATCCACTCCATATATATATATATATATATATATATATATATATATATATATATATATATATATATATTCAAATGAATTTATATATATTACTATGAGTAAAACCAAAATCGATATATACGATGTTAGATAAAAATAAACTCATATATACGGCAGTTCGAGAGATGGATTTGAAATTTGTCCGTCCATATATAAATTATAACTAGCGTGTACATCAGAATTTCGACGGGATATTATTTTAAGTTTGTGTTTATGTCATAACTTTGCTTTCAGCAGCGCTGAGTCTTCAGTTTCAAATCTTCAGTCTTCAGTCTTCCAATGTCAGTTTTCAGTCTTCGACTTCACTCTTCAGTAGCTCTATTCATCAGAATCGTTGTACTTTCATATTCAGTCTTCAGTACGCGATCTTCTATCAGTATACTCCTATCAGTACGACTGACTTCAGTACTGTTTGAACTCCATCAGTCTTGGGCATAGTTCTTCTACTAGAACATGTGCCTAAAAAGGCTAACACCCTAACATGTGAGCATCCCCTATGTTATATCAGCAGAGCAATCATCATCAAGCTTTGAGATCTAATCAAAACACACAGTTAAGACATAATTTATCCAACAGATTACAAAAGTGAATATCAATTATAAATAGAATAAATAACAAAAGATTAAAAAATGGAAAAAATTCCATGTACGTATTTCAATTTAATGTTCAGACTCATTTAGAATTTATATACTCATTCTAGTCCTAAATCTGATTAACAAAGTGATTTTACTACATGTTTTGTCTCAAATATGTTTAGTAATAATACCTTCCAATTATCTGCATCTTTTTAAACTTATAAAATATCTAATTATTAAATATATATTTTTACAATAATTAGTTACATATATCAATAAAACTCGAACATTACAAACATTGATCATTAATATGATATTACCTACTAATTATCTTTTTTTGTCTCAAACATGCATAGTAATATCCACTAATCATATGGACCTCTTTGAGTTTATAAATATTAAGTAGTTATAATAATTGATTGTCTATCACAATCATAAAGTAAACAGTTATGATAAATAGTAAAAAAATAAAAATTTGTAAATCTAGTCGCATGAATGACATAATGTAATTACTTACATGCTTCTTTATGTATACAATAATATATTATTTATAATAATTTATATATATTACAATGATGTTTCTTTATTGACAAATGTGGCTCGTGCAAAGAGCAACGATCCGGATGGATTCCTAATTTCTACACTAAAAATTATTTTTATAAAATTTTATGTATATATATGTATACATATAAGGGTTGGATAAAAAAAAATAATTTTTAAAATATAAACTATGAACTATTTCAAACATTAGATCATGAAGATCTACGATGGATCATCACCTTCGAAGGAATTCATATACTTGTGTTCGAATCTCATGAAGGGCGAAAATCTCAATCTTTGAAATTCATCAACTTTTAAGGTGAATTTATTAACTTTCACAACACAGTCATATAATTTCAACAGTTTGGTAATTTAAATGGTAAGATAGTTGAGAATGTGAGAACCATTTCAGTTATTCTATCATGAAGATTTATGGTAAATGTATTATTTTGTTGGATGGATTCATCACCTAGATTTGAATCTCATGAGAGGCGAAAATTTCAATTTTTTAATACAATCACTTTTCCAGAAAGTACAATAACTTTATACATTCAATGTGATGTTTACATCACAAAAAATATTGTTATATTGATATCAACCCCTATATATTTTACACATGGTATAATAACCATTATATATATGTGACGCAACCATGATGCATTGGAGATATGGAATTAGGAAGGATGTAAAGGGCCCCACCCAATTTCTTTATTCCTAATCAATTGGATTATGCATAGATTGTTTAGTTTCAATGCAATCTAATTTATCAATCGTGAAATAGACTTGGGAGACACATGTTCTCTTTATTTATTTCATCCCACTCACGCTTGCATTCAATGTTCAACTTTAAACCATTTCACATCATGCAATAAATTAACAAATAAATAAAATGACTTCATTTAGCAAATTATTGAGTATTTAACCACAAAATGTCTCTCCTAAAATTGGATGTGTGGTTAAAGTTACTTTTTAAACGAATTTGAAGCGGACATGGATAAACAAATTTTAAATACGTATGAATTTAAGAAATATTTAATGGTCGGGTACTCGATTCATTAGTATCCCTAGTTATTAGTTTTAACAAATTATCAAAACTATATTACATTTAATTTATATATAATGCTCTCCATTTTCTGCCAATAATTGATAATTTGCCAATAATTGATAATTTAGTATATATATAGATATAATCATATAGACATATTTCTTTTGAAAGTTCTTTCTAATTGTGAATTTCACTTGATTTGAACATGGACTTTTGAGTCCAAGAGAAAATAAATATAGGAAGGCCTGATCCAAGTCCATGCACCTTCACACATGGTTTCTTCAAATTTCTTTTGTTCGATTCTAGCCCCACATTTTATAGTCAAAATATATAAAATGATTTTTAAAAATTACTTTAATGTTATCTTACTATTTACTGCGACTTTGATACGCACCTTTCATACTATCTTGCCATTATTTTAATTTTTTGTGGGATATACCTGTTAGTCATTTTAATTAAATAAATAAAAGTGTTCGATGAAGTTTTAGAAAATACAGATACTATTTTTTCTTGAAATTATATTGATTTACCGACGTCCAAGCATACACCAACTCTTCTTCAAAGTATTGTGTATTCTGGTATACTTAAAATAATAGTATATAATAATTTATCAAAGTATGTATTTGAATCTTTAAATCAATCTTAAGCCAATTTTGTCTTAAATCTCAACTATATAGTAAATTCATACACTACAAGAAAACAGTTGAATAGCGATGGAAAATTCCGTTGTTAAATCTTAAAAATCTGTTGTTAAATCCTCTTAACAACGGAATTGCAACGGAACCATTCCGAATCAAGAATCGTGGTCACTAAACAAGATTAGCGAAGGACTCAGTTCCGTTGCAAAATTAGCGACGGATAATTCCGTCGCCAAAAGGGTGTTGTCTTCCGTCGTTGATTAACAACGAAATTACAACGGAAATATCCTTCGCTGATCATCAACGGAATTGAAATCCGTCGTTGATCAGCGATGGACAATTCTGTTGCAATTTCGTCGTTAATCAACGACGGATTTACAACGACATATTCCGTCGTTGATCAACGACGGATTCAATTCCGTTGCTAATCAGGGACGGACAATTCCGTTGCAATTCCGTCGTTAATCAGATTCCGTATATACACAATATTTCAATTATATATATATATATATATATATATATATATATAGCTATAGTAGTACAGTAATTTTATATGTAAATACATTAATTTTATACGTAAAGTATATTAATTCATAGGTTCTAGCAAAAAGTAAGTTTTTATTGAACAATTCCCCATGTATATATATCTATAGGGAGTACATCAAATGAAAACTCTAAATTTTTAGAATTGAGAATGAATGTGGTCCTTCCATTTTTTATAATCTAAATGTCAAGATTAATTATCAAATATTTGTTATACTTATATTTTAATGGTAACTATTTTCAGCCTTATAATCAAGGAGTTTATATATTTGTTTACAGTAACCGTTTTCACATGCATGATCACTAAAATTACATGAACATAACAATGAATTGAAATGTGAAAGCTCTCACATGCGCAAAAACAACAAAGATCTCACATGCACAAGAATTACGATTACATGAACAACGAAGAATGACCGCCAAAGATTTTCAGGATAAGAATCTCCAAATAAAATGTGAGAGATTTTCGAGATGTGGATCTCTAAATAGCAAAAAATTAAAGGTTTGACCATTTTTTTATCATTAATTATTATAAATCGTTTGATCTTATTAAATCTAAGAGTGGTTGTTGATTCTTATTTATAATCTAAGAGATAGTTCATGCTATAAGTATATAAATAGTACATATTCTTTCGATATGTTATAGTTGGATCACTCTCAAGACACCGAAAATCCGATGAGCAAATGAACTAAATAAACTGCTACATTAGATCTAGGGATGTCAATAAGTGAGTTTTACCCAGATCAGGACCAATAAATAAGTAATGACTTTGGTTCTAGAACGGTCCATTAGATATTGAATCCGGATCGAACTCGGACCATCAACTATGAGTCTTAAGCGGTCTGGATCTGACCAGGTCTGGAACCAGAATTGGAACTGGAACCGAAAACGTTGCTTTATAATTTAATGGACTATGAGTTGTTTCGGGTCGGTATGGATAAAATTGGCTCATTTACAAGCCAACTTAAACTTAGACTTGTCAATAGACGGGTTTTACTCGGATCAGAATCAATAAATAAGTATTGGTTCTGGTTCTTGAACCGTATCAGATCGAACCATCAAACTATGGATCCAAACGATCCGGGTCTAAAGCGGGTCTGGAACCGGAGTCAGAATCAGAACCGCTGCTTTAGAATTTAATGAGTTTTGAGCGATTTCGGATCGATTCGAGTAAAATTCATCCGTTGACATTCCTAATTAGAACCACAAAAACAGACACATACTTCAACGGTGCAACTGCTAAATTGGATGACCCCACCATTCAAATAGTGGACAGAGAAGTAGTCCATAAGTAGAATGGTGAATCTATGTTTTGGCGAATGCTAATGTTAGAATGGGCACATAAGCATTGCTCTGTCGTGAAGATAATCAGCTGCCAAACATACAAAATGTCGGACAATAGAGCGCGGGTACGTGGGCAAAAACTTGTATATATCAAAATGTATGGTGCATTTACCCTACCAATCTTCAATTAGAATTTATTAAATCCTCAATTAGGATTTATTAATCTCTAGATGCAATTTATTCGTTACAATTAGAATTTAATACTAAATTCTAAAGCATTTTCCCAACGGCCAACACTAAGTTATAGATCTGAATAGGAGAGAAGAAGACAGCCATCGGCATATTAAATAATGTTTTCCATAATCAACTTTAAGCTAAATTTAAAAGTCAAATATTTTCTTCATTGGTTATATTTCCAAACAAGGAGACAGAAAGAATAAATACGAGGGAGGGCGTGCTTACCGATTCTCTGTAGGCATGTTTGAATCCCTCCATTACTACTTTACTACTTTTTTTTTTTGCCGGTGAGATCTATAGATTAGGGGTTTGTGCAAGGAGCAAATTAATTAGAAGCACGGCCCAAATAGTGTAATTTTAACATAAAATTAACATGTTCCAACTTTTGCAAAAATAATAAAAAAAACTTTATTTAGATATTTTATTTTGTTTTATTAATTAATTGTGATATGTTTTTTAAAGACATATTTAGTATTTTAGTTATTTATTCGTAGAATAATTTAATTTAAATAGAATTATATACCAATTTTTTATACTTCCAATAATTAGGAATGTTAATACTTGTGACCCATTGGTTGGTCCGAATAGTCCGACAACCTAATAGGGTTGGTCAGAAAATAATCCGAATACAAATGGGTTGACCTATCCGATTAATAGAAATTTTCTTAATTACATGATTTTCAAACTTCATTACTTACTTTTGAAAGTTAATATAATTTTTTTTTCCAGATACTTGTGGATGTGTTTTTGTTCAATATTTGAAAGTTATACTTATCATTTCACTCCATTGTCCTTTTACTCCAATATTTAATACACAATGTTTGTTATAAATATATGATTATCAAGAAAAAAATATAAATAGATTAATTACCTTTTCAGTAAGTTTTGTGACTCGGTTGACCCAACGGGCTAGCTTAAAAATCGAGAACTCAAGATAAGAGTTGAACGTTTCTAATCCAAAAAATATTAATCCAAATGATCCGAATAAATTGGTTCGAATTTAAATGAATTTGAGTCGATCGATATCCCTATAAATAACATAATGAAAACGTCACAAAATATTACGTGATAAACATACAAGACTTAGTCGCATCATATCATTTAAGTGGACTAATAAGAAAGTCATCGTTTACTATTTTTTATCTTCGTAGATAATTTCTATCGTTATAATATAAAAGTAATTATTCCGATATATTAACTCAAACATATATTACCAATAATATATTCTATCTCACCATTGGAATCTCCCTACAAATATAGTCCCATAGTATGTGTGAGACGCTACAATCCATAAATGACAAGAAAACAGGAATAGGAAAGACATGGGAAGTACCCAGTCAACCTCCCAAACGGTCGTGCTCCCGACAAACCATAACCACCAAATCCCCCCTTGAATATATTATTAACCGTCGCTCCATTCTCTCTCTTCACCACCATCATCATCTCACAAACATGCCGACGACCGACAACCAGGGCTCCTTCCTGAACCTAATCAGCATCCGCCGCAATCAGGTGACGACCATCGAGCCCGTGCACGACCAGGAGCAAGAAGACCTCGAGCTCTTCCAGAAGCACGTCTCCACCCGCTTCTCCGAGCTCCTGCCCTCCTCCCCTCCCCGACGTCGACGAGGCCGCCCCCGTCCCCACCCCGCCCCGCCCTCCTCTCCATCTCGTGGCTCCGCAACCTCCTCGACGCCTTCCTCTGCTGCGAGGCCGAGTTCAAGGCCATCCTCATCTCCGGCCGCGACCCCGCCTCCCTCTCCAAGCCCCCTCTCGACCGCCTCATCCCCGACCTCCTCGAGCGTGCCATCAAATCCCTCGACCTCTGCAACGCCGTCTCTCACGGCGTCGACCTCCTCCGCCACTGGCAGAAGCTCGCCCAGATCGCCGTCGCCGCCCTCCGCCAGCAACCCCTAGGTGAGGGTCACGTCCGCCGCGCCCGGAAGGCCCTCGCCACCGTCCTCACCTCCATGGCCTTCGACGACAAGGAGCACACCGGTGGCACCGCCTCCTTCCACGGCCGCCTCACCGAACGCACGTGGTCGGCTGCCCGCCGCGGCGGCAACAAGGACCGCTACGCCAGCAACTTCCGGTCACTGTCTTGTTCTGTGGCGAAGTCGTGGTCGGCGGCGAAGCAGACGCACGCGATGGCGTCGAGCCTGGTGGCGCCGCGGGGGGCGGAGGTGACGTCGCTGCCGATGCCGATATACATCATGAGTAACGTGCTGGTGTTCGTGATGTGGGCGCTGGTGGCGGCGGTGCCGTGCCAGGACCGAGCGGGGCTGGCGACGCACCTGCCCGTGCCAAAGCAGCTGAACTGGGCGCAGCCGATGAGCGGGCTGGTGGAGAAGATCGGGGAGGATTGGAAGAAGAAGGAGAAGAAGGGGGGCGCGGGGCTGCTCGAGGAGATCCAGAGGATGGAGAGGGTGGCGCAGTGGCTCGTGGATTTGGCGGACTCCTTCATGTTCCCCTTGGACGACGACAAGGCGGCCGAGATGGCGGCGCAGGTGGCCGAGCTGGCGGAGATATGCGCCAAGATGGAGGAAGGACTGCTGCCGCTGCAGCAGCAGATTAGGGAAGTGTTCCATAAGATGGTGAGGAGTAGAGCAGATGTGCTTGAGGTGATTGATCAAGCTGGTAAATCATCCATACCAGTTCCATATTAGTCATTTTTGCACAATTTCTTTTCTGTTATAATTGTTTCTTTGAGTTTTCCAGAAGAAAGAAAATAGCATTCTAGTTTAGAAAATTAAGATGTTTTGTGATGTATTATTGGCCATTTGGCCTGCAGCATCCACATGTTTCTTATTGATGCCGCAGCAGAGTAAAATTTAAAGAAATAATACTTTCTTTGATTCAAAAAATACTAAAGTGATAGGATACGGTCCAACCTATAGGCCCAAACATCAGGTCCAATATAAATGGGCATAACATTAAGCTCGGCCTATGTGAGTTCGGCCCAAGAAGACTCCTAGACCAACTACAACTCAAATCGCAAGTGGAGACGTAGAAGATTCGGATGCATATCTAAAAGAATCCTTATGAGAGAAGACTTCATATTAGAGTCAAATTCAATATGGTAGTATATAAATAGAGGCTAGATTAGATGAGAAGCATCATCTACACTCTTTGTAATCGCTTCTTACACACTTAATACAGATATATATACTCTCTTGCTCCGTGGACTTAGATCTATTTCAACAGATCGAACCACGTTAATTCCTCGTGTTCCTTGCGCATTTATTACCCTACGAAAATAAGATCGATCACTGGCGCCGTCTGTGGGAAACGAAATTGTGTTTTCGATCAACTTTTCTCGTGTAACAATCGAGCGATGAGGAACACAAGAAGCGCTACATCCAGGGTTGTTACCGGCAACAACAACGGCGGCAGGATGCGCCAAACACGGCCCGGGAAAAGCCCAATAAGTGATACGACCCCCGAAGGACACGTTCAAAGTCTGGATGAGCGAGGCTACCCTATCCTACGTGAAGAAGAAGGTTACCGCAGTGAAGGAAGTCGCAACAACAACAGAGAAGAACCCCAAGCACCGCAGTTGAACCTCGACGAGGCGGTTAAAGGGTTCCTCGAAAAGAATAAGGAGAGCTTCCTCTAGTACCTCAGTCGAGAACAAGGTCGGCTTCGCCATGAGGAAAAGGATGCCGAAGTCTCATCAAGACACGAGGCAGCCCACCAAAGCAGATCCCCCAACCTTCAGATGTTAGGCACTTGTGTTGCAAATAATACCTCTACACGAGTCGGTTTTCAAACTGATCGTGCAAGGGATGAGCAAAATGGGGCAGGTCGTCGTGATCGCCGTGAAGCCGATCCCCATAATTATAACGAGTCCGGCCGACGGACTCAACACCGCTCTCCGGGAGACGGGTTGGATGGATACGGGAAGATTATTACCCCTTTCTCTAACGAGATACTCGATACTCCTCTCCCGGACAAGTACAGGGTGCCAGGTATCGGCCCCTATGACGGACTGCGGGATCCACAAAACTTCCTTTCACAATTCCAATATAACATGATCAATCAACGTCTCAACACCATCCACATGTGCAAGCTGTTCCCGGAGTTACTGATCGACAACGTCCGCCGGTGGTTCGACAGTTTACCCCCGGTAGTGTTGGATCTTACCGAGATCTAATGGAAGCCTTTCATCGAAGGTTCTTCCAAAAGGCCGAGTCCAAAACCACATCGGCTCATCTCCTCACCGTGAGGCAAGGCCGAGGCGAGTCCATCAGCGACTTCATGACCAGGTTCAATAAGGAGAGCCTCAACGTCGAGGATGTAAACGACCTCCTCATTATCTCGGCTTTCCAAAACGACATCTTGTCTGTGGCCCTATATAAGGAGATCGTCAAGTACGAGCCCCGTACTACGTCGGAGCTATGGCGCATAGCAGATCGGTTCGCCAAAGCGAACGAAGCGTATAGGAGAAAGTGTGAAGCGGAAAAGGTGGAGCCCTCTGACAAGAAGATGAAAGAGGATGGTTGAGGAGACCGAGGCCAAGGTCGACGAAGTGCCTTGGAAATGATACAACGTGGCCCGACAGAGTCTGGCTCGGGCCCGTGATAACCGAGCGATCTCGGATACACCGCTCGACGAGTCGGGGTGGAGATCTGACTTCATACTGAACATATTCGAGAAACCTCGGCCCATGATAGGGGGATCGAAACGCCGATCCAAAGACAAGTATTGCTCCTTCCATGAGGATCATGGACACGACACGGAGGAATGCGGGGATCTCATGGAAGATATCGAAAAGTTGGTGCATGACGGGGTTCTTAAGAAGTACCAATGTCATAGCCGACGAACTGGTCGGTACGAGGACCCCACCGAGGTCAAGAAGGCGAAGCAAGAGAAGGAGAGAGAAGCTGTGGCCCTCACAAGAAAGCGAGGCACGACAATCGACGAAGAGGGTGATGGCGAGCCCGATGCGATGGGATCATATCCACCAGCACGGGGCTCCCTCGCGGTACTACGAAGTCCTCCCTAAAAGCCGAGGCCCGAGGTCCCCGAACCAGTGAACCTATAAACAAGAGGTTTAAAAGGGACGAGGTAATCACTTTTTCTGAGGACGACCGCGTACCGGCCGTAGTACCTCACCAGGATGCGATGATAATCCAAGCAGTGGTCGCCAACAAGTTAGTTCGGCGCGTGTACGTCGATAGTGGTGCGTCGGTAAGCATCATCTTCAAGGAATGCTTCGACAAATTGGGAATTGAGAAGGCACGCCTCACACCGGCCCCGCTACCGCTTGAAGCTTCGTACAAGAAGAGACGCACCCGGAGAGGATCATTGGACTACCTGTCACAGTGGGAAGAGCGCCGACGAGCTCCACTAAGGTGGTACAGTTCTTCGTGGTAAACGCCTACTCACCGTATAACATTATACTAGGATGGGACTGGCTAAATGCAGTGAGGGCGGTATGCTCAACATATCATCTAACAATGAAGATCCCCACGAGAAGAGGGGTAGCCGTGATCCGGGGAGATCAGAAACAGGCCAAAGAGTGCATGCAGGTCGCCTTACGAGGTGCTGGGACTTCGGCTCAACACCCACAGGCATAGCAATTAAGGAAGCCCAAGGAGTTGGAATTGGAAAGGACGTCGTCTACTCCCGACAGCTCGGTAGAGGAGGTCACACTATATGAAGACGATCCCCTCAAGATCATCAAAGTACGCTCTACCGAAGTACCTCAACTGAGAAAACAAATTATCCAACTCCTAAGGGAATTCAGAGACGTCTTCGCTTGGTCACTCCTTGACATGACCGGGGTCTCACCAAGCATTATTACTCACCGGCTCAACATTGACCCAAGTGTGAAACCGATTCGGCAAAAGCAGCGGATCTTTGCAATGGAACGGAATCAGGTCATACATGACGAGGTGAACCAACTATTGAAAGCACGCATATTGTTTGAAGTCAAGTATCCGACCTGGATAGCCAACCCGGTGATGGTCAAGAAAGGAGGAGGGGGATGGCGAATGTATATCGATTACACCAATCTCAACAAACATTGCCCTAAGGACTGCTACCCCCTTCCCAATATTGACAAAAAAGTTGACGCTTTGGTTGGATACGAAGTCTTCAGCTTCTTGGATCCATACAAGTGGTATCACCAAGTCTTGATGAGTGACAAGGATGCATCCAAAACAGCCTTCATCACAGACTTCGGCGTCTTTGCATATAAGAAGATGTCATTCGGACTCAAAAATGCAGGGGCCACCTATCAAAGAATGGTGGACAAGATATTTTAGCCATACAACGGTCAAAATGTGGAGGTGTATGTAGATGACATCATCGTCAAAAGTAAGGAGAAAGCCACATGTGTTGCCGACCTCCGGATCGTCCTCGGCTTACTTCGTAAAGTAAACCTAAAGCTAAACCCCCAAAAGTGTACATTCGCAGTTCGGTCTGAGAAATTTTTGGGGTGTTGGGTTTCACAAGAAGGATTAAAAGCCAACCCGTCCAAGGTTCAAAACGTTTTGGAGATGAAGGTGCCGAAGACCATCCACGTCGTGCATAAGTTAACAGGCTGCATAGCTGCACTGAGCCGTTTTCTTTCAAAAGCCGCGGAGAAGCAACTCCTCTTTTTCAAAATTCTCAAAAAGGCTCCGGAGTTCAATTGGGATGATAAACACAAGTTAGCCTTTGAAGATCTCAAAAACTACCTCGCCAAACTTCCCACTTTATCTCGTCCCGGAAGAAGAAGTCCTCTCCTATACCTCGCGACTTGGATGAAACCATAAGTGCGGGTTTTGAGTGCGAGAGGACGGACGTCGTCAACTCCTCATGTATTTCATCACCGAGCACTCAAAGGGCGAAACGAGATATCAACCTCGGAGAAGCTCGCTTTAGCATTAGTAAATCTTTGCCGCAGGAGACTACGTCCCTACTTCCATGCACATCCCATACAAGTTCTCACCGATCATCCACTTGGTAGTATTGACAAAGCCGGAAGCTTGGGAGAATTGCGAGTGGGCAATTGAGTTTGGCGAACACGCTATCTCTTTTGCCCTCGTCGAGCCATCGAGGTCGGGCCTTAGCAAACTTCCTTGTAGAGGCTAACTTCAGCAGCGAAACCCACCGAGCCTACCTCGGACAATGCGGCCGAACCCATCAAGGAAGCATCCAGAATTGCCGGCAAATCTATGTGGATGGAGCTTGGGAAAACGGGTAGTGGGGCGGGCATCTTGCTTTTGGGACCGATGGCGAAGAGATCACCCACGCACTTCGGTTTGCATTCAAAATACGAATAACGAAGTGGAATCTGAAGCCTTAATTGCAGGACTTCGCCTAGCTCAAAGTCTTGACACTGAGCCGCAAGTTCATAGTGATTCTCAGGTCATAGTAAGCCACATGTTGGGAAAGTACGAGGCAAAAGGCAACAGGATGAATAAATACCTTGAAAAAAGCCAAAAGCCTACAACAGTCTTTCTCATACTTCCAGTTGGTTCGTATCCCAAGGGAGCAAAATAGCCGAGCTGACACCTTAAGAAAACTGGCCTCGTCATCAACGAGCCCGCCAGTAGAAGTAGTCCAAAACAGAAGCATAGACGATGCCGATGTGGAGGTCAACATAGTCTCTGATGAAGAACCTAATTGGATGACTCTCATTCAAGAATATTTGGAGAATGGCGAGTTACCTCATGACAGACTCGAGGTTAGGAAAATCTTGAGCAAATCTTTGTGATACGTACTTGAGCAATGAATTCTCTACAGAAAGTCGTATCTCCAGTCTCTCCTAAGGTGTTTGGGCCCGAACCGAGCTGAATATGTACTACGAGAAGTACATGAGGGATCATGTGGAAGCCATATCAGACCCCGCACGTTATCAAAGAAAATCATGCGATGGGGAAACTATTGGCCAACAATGTTCCAAGACTCAATCGACCTCGTAAAGAAGTGTCCGAAGTGCCAGATTCATGGAAATGTGCCGAGGCTACCTCAAACCGACCTCGTCAGCATGCAAAGCCCTTGGCCATTCATGCAATGAGGGATCGATATTGTGGGCCCTTCAGAAAGCTCGAGGCGGTTCGGTTCACGATTGTCGCTATCGACTACTTCACAAAGTGGGTGGAAGCAGAACCCTTGGTGAAAATCACAAGCAAAAACGCTCTCAACTTTGTCTAGAAAAATATTGTGTGTCGCTTCGGCATCCCCCATGTCCTTATTTCGGATAATAGGGCGCAGTTCACGAATAAGGTCTTGAAAGAGTGGTGTCGAGCTTGATTCAACAAAATTCACCTCGGTGGCCCATCCTCAAGCAAATGGTCAAACCAAGTCACCAACAGGACAATTGTGAAGGACTCAAAACTCGCCTCGACCTAGTAAAGGCAATTGGGTGAAAAATTTGTCATAAGTCTTATGGTCGTCTGTACCACACCTCGGACATCGAAGGAGAAACACCCTACGGTTTGGTGTATGGAACCAAGCGATAATCCGGTGAAATCGATATGCGAGCCCCGCACCATCCACTTCTCAATTTGAAGTAAATGGGAGAATCTCGAACCGACTGGATCTCGCTTGAAGAAAAGAGACATCGCTACATTAGAAGCTTGGTACAAGAACAAGTAGCTCGGTATTATAACCAGTGTGTCAAATCCGACAATTCAAGTAGGTGACCTCGTGCTTCGAAATAACGAAGTTAGTAAAGCTGCAAAGCTCGGCAAGCTTGATGCCACATGGGAAGGACCATACCGAGTTGAAGAAGTCCTCGGAAAAGGGTCATATAAGCTCGCCCATTTATCCGGTAAGCAAATACCTCATATGTGGCACATAATTCATCTTAAGAGATATTTTGCATAAGTGTCAAAGGAAAAAAATTGTTCATTTAGTCTTGTTAAGTCGTGTCTTCAAGTCATTTTCTGTTGTCACGTCGTGTTTCATTAATAAAATCTTTTCTTTATTTACTTCATCTGCTCAGTCTTGCATATTTCCTTTGTCACTTATGCATACCACCTCTTCCCCAATATAAAATACCCTCTAAAGAGGATGATAAATACCCTCAAAGAGGATGATATATAAACGCGCGTGAGGGGACCACCCCTATCAACACTTCTCGTCAAATAAGGAACCTATACCCTCGTTTATTTCGAGGATGAATACCTTCGTTTAATACGAGGATGAACTACCTTCGTTTAAAACGAGGACGAACTACCTTCGATTATTTCGAGGACGAACTACCTTCGTTTATTCGAGGATGAACTACCTTCGTTTATTTCGAGGATGAACTACCTTTGTTTGAATACGAGGACGAACTACCTTCATTTATTTCGAGGATGAATGACCTTCGATTAATTACGAGGACGATCTACCTTCGTTTGATTACGAGGACGACCTACCTTCGTTTGATTACGAGGAAGAAATATGTACAAAGGAAAGATCAACACAAGGTAAAGAAAAATTTGTTCTTTTTTCCAAAATATACAACGCATTACGAGGACGATGAAGGACCAGGAGGCTGGGAAAAGCTAAGCCAATCTCTAGCAAAATCAGGGTTTAGCAGTTCATCTATGCTCACCCTACCACTACCTCTACCTCGTCCTCGATCGACACTAGGAGCTAGGCCAGCTCGACCTCTATGTCTTTTCGTCCGACCCCAGCCACTCGATAACAGCCGTCTCTCGCGGGCATAAAGCTCCAGAGGAAACCTATCTACAATCCTAGTATTTGAAGGAGAAGCCTCAGCAGTAGGAGAAGCCTCAGCAGTCGACCGAAGCACCCGCTCGAGTTGTGGATGACGAGCTACAACAGTCTTATCTGAGACCTCCTATTTTTCTCGGTCGGCAAGTGCTCCCGAATTGCCGAGTCCCGACCGTACTCATGTCTGTAGCTCGAACAACGGGCTATGATCTCTAAGACTTTGGCTTCGGTCTCGGAGATAGTCATTCCACCACCTCGGCGAATAGCTGCCTCGTATTCGGCGTGCTCCTCGGCGATCGATTTGGCATCATCCTTCGCGATCTCGAGCTTCTCCTCCAACTCCAAAAACCGAGCTTGAAGCTCGTCAAATTTCTCTTGAGCAGCTAAGAACTTCACATCATCTTCCTCCTGCATATGGCCCAGCTTGCCTTCCAAGTGAAGGACCTCGACCTCTTTTGCTTCGAGAGCTTGGTTCAAAATTTTGATCTGGTCCAGCCAAGGAGATATATCAACAGGTTGAGGAACAGACTGAAAACAAAAACAAAGAGAAGCATTCTTAAATAAAATTGGGGGATTTTATTCAAGCCTTTAAGGCAATGTCAAAACCGACATCCTAATGATGTCGTAAGTACATTTTATCAACAAAAGAAAGAAAAAAAGAAAGGGATCAATCGACCTCTAGCGACCTTTTGCACCTCCTCGGCCTCCTTTCGAACTTCCGTAGCTTCGGCCTCGGCAGTCGTTGCCGCCCCCTGCTCCTTAGCCAAATCGGCCATAATAGCTTCGAACAGGACGTCCCGGTCCACCGAGCAAGCACGGACTGACTCGGCAGTCAGCAAGGTCGAAGAGGAGGCCGCCTCTCCACAGGCAAGTTCTTGAGCCGTCGGCGAGACCTCGGCATACGCCCACAGCGAGCCTCATTCTCCATCACCTTATACTCGTGCATGGACTTATCCAAATCCGGGTAATCCTCGGCAACTTCATCGAGTGTGGCCACTGCCATGCGCGTATTAAGGACCTCGGCCAGCTCGCCGACCAGCCCGGAGAACCTCCTGGAAAAAAATAGCCTCTCCGCAAAGGCGAGGAGAAGCTCTCCTTGCGAGGCCGCCGCCTCGGCCTCCCTACACCTAGCCACCTCCACCTCGGTCTTCAACAGGCCGACCTCGGCCGCCTTCTCCGCCTTCGCCACCTCGGCCGCCGCAAGAGCAGCAGCCTCCCGCTTCGCCGTATCCCGAGCTTTAGCCTCGGCCTCGGCCACCTCGTGGACGGGGAGGGTCTTCTCCTCCTCCAAATCCCTGGCGACGCGAGCCACCTGGTAGAACTGGACGATGGCGTCATTCAGATAGTCCGTCAGTTGGGTGTACGCCGCCGTCAGTTGGGTGTACGCCGCCGTCATTTGGGTCGACATCCCGGTCACCTCGGCCGTCATGTATTCGGTCCCCTGTACAGAAGTCAACCATGTTAAACAAATACATCAATACATAACTTCGTGACGTGCAAAACAATTGCATTACCTCGGGGAAGGACCGATGTGCGACCTGGGAACCGACGATCTCGCAATCATCATCGTCGGCAGAAGGGGATACCACGCGCCTTTCCTTGCTACGGCATGGAATGGGCGAGGGCGAAGGCGACCTCACTGCCTCTTCGGCCCTCTCAGAAGAGGCCTCGGACAGTTTCTTCGGAGCCACAGTAAATGGCTCGAGGTCGGACCTCGATCTATTCCTCTTCTTCGAGGTAAGGAAGTTCACTGCAAAGATAAAATAAATGCCGAGTTAGAACATAAAGCAGAAAAATCAATCAAGAGCTGAAGTGAAATAAGGGGGCCTCACCCTTCATCGGTTCTACCGAGGTAGCATGATCATAAGGGCTCAGCCCCGCAGCAACGAGCTCGGCCTCGAAAAAAGCTTCGTCAACAAGGACAGCCCTTTCCAAAACCTCCTCGATGCCACCGAAGCTGTCATCAGTGACCCCATCCATCAGCTTCCCTGTATTCCAGACGAACTGGAAGGCCTCATCGAACCGACAAAAGAAGAACTTCTTCTGCCAGTTCGGGATTTTTGACTTCGTTTTCACTTTAAAACTACGGCGAGGTGATAAATAATACCACCCCAAGCTAGATTTAAACTGGAAAAACCTAAGGACAAGCCCTAGGCTAAAAGGAAAATTATGGTAATGGGCATAGACACCAAGGCCCGTCAACTGCTGACACGCTGTCGTTTAGCGTTCAAAATAAATTTATAACCTATTGCCCATCACGGGAGTAGTCGTGATAAGTATAGGTCGATCCCACGAGGAGTTGGTGTAGCAATCTACGATGTCACGATGTCACTTAAAAGGGATGAGGGTGGTGTAATTATCTTGATCACTATAGGTATGACTAAAGTAACACGAAACAAACTCAAAGAGAATATCAAATATTAAGAAATCTAGCTTGGGCAACAACTCGGTGAAGGCGATTAACACTCGGTCATAGGTGCAAAGATTTTCTCTACATGACATGCATCAACCGGTTATAAGAGACATACGTCGTGACCCGTTGTCACGCGTCACGCCCATGACGCACCCTCCAAATCTATCCTTTCGTGTAAAGAAGCGAGGACACCCTATGCAAACTATCTAACCCGTAATGCCCACGCACGAGGACACCTCGGTACATGCAGACCCACAGCGCGTTATGACCTAAACGGACCGGTATTGGCAAAGCGGTACTATGACTACTCAACTCGCCCACACCAACGTACTATTTGGGGTGCGGGACACCCACACCTTAATCCAATTATTACTTGCAACCTTCCCTTACCCACTATGTTATTTGCAACTAACACACGAGTTTGGTTAAGTTATAAAATGCCAGGACCTAGTGCTTGAGAACACGCATGCGGATCGTAATGCCTACTTAGACCTCTCGAGTTATATTAATCATGCTTCACCTTGTCACGCCCAAACCGAATAAAGACTTAGCTAGACATAAAATAAATAAACATCTGACAGATTAATTGAAACCATAATTAAGCGGAACCAACTTACTATTAATTGAGCGAAATAGAAGCGGCGAGCCCAAAGTACATGCGTCAAAACATCTGAATAGCAAATAAAGTGTTTGCCCGAAGGAACTTAATGTATGTGGTGCTCTGGATGAATTTGATAATGAGGTGAGAGTTGGAGCGGAAGAATGGAAGAGAACCTGTCGCGCCTTCATCCATATATATAGGCCTAGGGATATCGGCGATGGTGTTGGCCCATGGGCTGGATAATCTGTAGGTTTTCCTTGTTAATCGGCGCTCTTTCCTTGCCCGCACGGATGCGGGTGATCTCTTCCGGTTTCATGAGATTCGGGCTGGCGCGCATCTTTTCGGTTAGCGAGATCCACCCGATCTCGCGTATCTTGCCCATCACCTCTCTCCGTCTTCTCTTGCCTCCTTCTTCTTCTTGGTTTACGCTCGTCTTCTTCACTTCCGCTTGCCCATTAGCCTACCCTTACGGAGATTGAACTTGTGCGGTGCAGCAAGGAGGTCACGCCGTGAAACCAGACAGCTCTTTGAGTTTGAAGCCCGGTGTGAGCTAAGCTCCTTGTGCCCTCGAGGTGCATCGTATCTCTATTCACCCGCCACAAGTTCCACTCCTTCTTGCCCATTTACTCGCCTTGTTCCCTGCGACCAATGTGTCCTCCCGGACACAAAACACAACAAGAAAGACACAAAGACTCGATCTGACCTAGACAAAACACGGAAAAGAGCACAAAACTTGGACTCGTCAGCGCCGAAAAGAATTTGGCATAATTTGGGCAAGAGGTATGCCGAACATTTGTTGCAGTTCGACATACATAGAAGGAAAGGGAAGACGAAGACCGCACTTAAGGCTGTCCTCGTATACCGTAACAAAACCTTCCGGAGAGGGGCAGACCCTATCCTCCGGTCGGGGAGCGACCAACTCAAAAGATTTTGGAATAAAAAATCTCGAAGCAAGCTCTATTATTGCAGGGGATTCTAGATACGAAGAAACCCTACCAAAATCTTTCAAAGGCGGGAAAGCTACTCTACACGAAGAAGGAATGGAGGAATCAACGGTAAAAACTTCTAAAACCACCGGCGAATCCGGTGGCGATACTGACACATCACGGTGTCGTGGCGTGAGACTCCTCGAAGAAGAAGAAGAAGCCGTAAAATAACACTTGTTTTAGAAGGAATATCGAAGAAGATGGCGAGCTACGGTGAAAAGCGACGATGAAGGAAAAGTACAAACACTCGGTGTTTCGAGAAGATGAGCAGTTTTGAGTTTGAAAGTTGGAGGCGGATAAAGTGAAATGGGAAAAGGCGTATTGTGGAAGTTATTCCCCCAACGTGCACTTTATCGGGACCTACACCGCCGTATACATTAAATGGATGTGACGTGTTCCGTGTTCGACATTGGCACAACGTCCCATGTTCGACCTCGGCACGACGTTACACATTCAATCTCCCCACGGCATTATATATCCGAACTCGCGAGATTACGTATTGACCTCGGCGGGCGGCGAGTGTTCGACTTGACCAATTAATGGTGACGACATACAACTTGGCGGGGCGTGAGCTCCACCGCGGATCACGAATTTCGGCGAGTCGATGTCGAACAAGCGCCCCCATCCATCACGCCCACTTCTACGTCTTTTGGGGGATGTGATAGAGATCTGACCAACTACTGAGCCCAAGCATCGGGCCCAATATAAATGGGCTGAACATTAAGCTCGGCCTATGTGAGTTCGGTCGAAGACTCCTGAACAACTACAACTCAAATCGCAAGTGGAGCGTAGAAGATTGGATGCATATCTAAAAGAATCCTTACGAGAGAAGACTTCATATTATAGTCAAATTCAATATGGTAGTATATAAATAGAGGCTAGATTAGATGAGAAGCATCATCTACACTCTTTGTAATCGCTTCTTACACACTTAATACAGATATACTCTATTGCTCCGTGGACGTAGATCTATTTCAACATATCGAACCACGTTAATTCCTCGTGTTCCTTGCGCATTTATTACCCTACAAAAATAAGATCGATCATAAAGCAAACACGACATATATAAAACATTGATTCTTAAACATAAATAAGGAACAAAATAATACTAAAACTTTATTAGTATTCTACCACCAAATAAATGTCCAACAAACCATATATATGAACTGTTAATGAAACCCAAAATATAAGACCTAATCCTATTATTAGGAAACTAATGCACAAAAATGTAGCTTAGAATAAAAGATAATAAAAATCAAGAGGTGGTCTCTTGTGCAGAAGTCCGTATGTACGTACGGACAATGATACTTTTATTCAGTACAAATGATATTTTTCTTTAATAATAAATGATATTTTTGTTAAGAACAAATGATATTTTTGTATGTCCGTAAATACGGACGGATATATTGGAGTTTTTGTGTTTTCCTTATGATTATTATTGGCAGTGGAAAGGTGGAAAAGTTATAACCAAATTCATTGTGGTCGATTTTTCAACAAGAATGGTTTTGATCGTTTTGATATTATTATCTTAGAGAAGCTTACAACATTATGCTGAAGCTATATAATGTCAGCGTTCCAGAACACTTCTTGTCATGTTCTAGTACTTTAGTTTGATATTAACTAATTATGCAGACTAATGAAATATTATATATATATATAGGTATAGAGAGAGAGATGTATATATAATTCATAAGAGAAAATGTAATTAACTTGTGATTAATTCTAGAGGCAGACTGCTTCAAGAAGAATTGGTCTTCACTGATATACTAAAGAAGATTGTCGTTTCCGAAACGACTAATAGTGAATCTGAGGCTTCGAGAGTCATGAGAGACATTCTCATTTCTCTGAAATCTGAATAGCTTCTGCAAAGGCTTGATCGCTTTGTATGTTAATTATATGTTTTAAATAATTAATGTGGGTATTATTTTTATCTTTTCTTTATCAAAATGGGTGTATTTCATTTTAACTCTTTTAAATATTATCTCATTATGTTATGGTAGCAACTATAATGTTGAAACATTGTTTTATCAAAATCTGCAATGTCTTCGTAAATCACGAGATTAATTCCAGTCTACAAGTGTGAAAGTTAAGCCCCCGAAGATTACTTTTTGTATACTCTAGAAATCTAGGGTGGTGTATTCGATAGATTAATTAGATGCTACTACCCAAATGTGTCTAATTCGTTGAATTTGCGATACACTTACATAAAACGAAATTGAATTTTGTTATATATTGGGAAAAACTAATTTATTTATTTTTGGAAAATTATGTAATATTACGAAGGAAATTGTGCACATTGAGCAAAATTAATTTCCTTGGTGTTTGTCAAATGATAAAAATAAAAATCGAATGAAATCTGAAGAAAAAATAATTGAAATGCAAACACTTGAAAAACATGACGAATGAAATTAACATCAGCACAATTGCAGATATT
The DNA here is from genome assembly GCA_036937905.1 of Salvia rosmarinus. Lineage (NCBI taxonomy): Eukaryota > Viridiplantae > Streptophyta > Magnoliopsida > Lamiales > Lamiaceae > Salvia > Salvia rosmarinus. Next base: position 9,514,504 of record CM072822.1, read on the forward strand.
TCTTCAATTTTTTTGGTCAATTTTATTTGTTTGCTTCTATTTTTTGCCTACAATACTTTCTCTCTTATACACAATTTATGATGTATGCATACTAGACGTACATATATCCCTTTAATTTTTTTGTCTACAACACTTTCTCTCTTATACATTTATTCATTCATTCAGAGAGTTGAATAATAATAAGAAGAAAAAAAAACTAGAAAGTAAAAGAGATTACTTGTGGACAACTGAAAGAATAGTCTATAATAAAAATCTAGAAAGCTAATTATGATCGCACATTAAATTGGTGTTTGAATAATCAATTGACAATCATTAGTATAAATAAATTCAATTGTTAAAGTTATAATGAAGTAGAGCATACACAAAAAAAGACACATTAATTAACTTGTACATAATTTATAATTAGTTTAACATGACATACATTTCCTATCTAATTCGAATGTTAAAATAAATAAAAATACATGTAAAATCTTATTTAATATTTTGTTTGAAGCCGCATATGATGTTAATCATTGCTAGATGAATAATTTTATGGAATATATTTAACGAACTTCCAAAAAAATTAAAGAAATCACAAGTAGCTCATTCTTAGTTCAGTTATTCTAATAAAGTTAAAGGATTAACACGTTTCAGATCGATTTCTAATTGGTTCGATTAATCGCTAAAAATTAAAATCATTATATCAGTTAACTTAAAAATTAAATCAGTTAACCTATCTTTTCTTTTTTCAAATAATGACTTTAACTTCAATTTCATAAGCAAATGAATAATCTTAATATCGAATAGATAATATAATAATTATTAAAGAAACTAAATAAATGCTAGACATAAACAAAGCAACTAGAGATAACAATACAAAAGTCGTTTTCCAGCTTCTCCAGTGGCATCTTCGATTTTTTCACTGTCGGCAAAAGAGTCACGTTGTTGCCTCCAATATGAATGATAATTGAAACTTCGATCTCGTAGCTCGATGGAATTTGACCCTTATGCTAAAAAAATGTAAAACAAATTCAGTTCATATAACTATAAAAATATCATAATTTCACTCATGTATTAATTCAATTGATAACTTATTTGATCTTTCATACTAATCGCCTTCCCATACATTAATATCCTCAGGTGAACAAACGTAAAAATGGATACATCAAGGATTTTCAATATAGAGGCACATCGTGTGGAAGGTGGATGGCTGCACTCTGCAGCCAGATAGCGATGTCACTTTAGTCTAAGGTCCTATATGGGGCGGCCCAAACCTGGCCCGATTGGGCAAGTTCGCTGGCCACATGCGTGGAGTAAAATTCAGTGACTGAGGGACATGCCATCAACATGAAATGGGCCCAAGACCACCTAATGCCCAGCCTAGACCAATCTCAGGCCCGACTGAATGATTTATTTATTTATTATTTTGTAATTATATTATATATTTTATGTTTCATATAGAATGTAATTTGTAAATTTAAGAAATAACCTAATTCTATATGAAAATATGAGTTGCATTTTAACATTTTAAGTTTTTAGTTTGTAATTTATATTAAATATTGTTTGCTTCATAAGTAAAATTAATTAATTAGGGCCAAATATATGGTTTTATATTGATCAGATGTTATTTCATTTATAATATGAATTTAGATGGTTAAATTCTATTTTTTTAAATATTTAGTTATAAAATACAAATATAATTATGAAGAAAAAAATTATTTAAAAAAAACCCACCTCAGGCCCACTTTGCAGATGGTGTTAAGATGTGCCGGCATATATTGTTGAAAAAACCAGCCTAGGTCCAACTTAGTCACCGGTTTGAGCTAAATTGTGGTGCACTCACTCGAGTCTATACTGGCCCGGTCCAACATAGCCCAATTGACAATTCTACACTCAGATAATTAAGATATAATTAAATTCTAATTTTAATGAGAATTATGAAATCCTAATTATGAATTATTAAATCTTTATCAAAAATAATTAATAGTTTATTGATTAATAAAACAATTTTAAACATGAATATATAGTATAGTAGGAAAACTGTTAAAAGTGCTCTCACATTCTTAGTTCAATTTGTTAAAAGTTAGCAGATTTGGAACAAGAACCAAGAATCTGAATCCTAATAAACGTGGTTTTTTATGATACTAGGTAAAATTCTTCAAATTTTTTAACTGTTGAGTGAGCGTGACCTCACATTCTTAAAAATCGTTCTGCCTCACATTCTCGTAACAAGGAAAACTGTTAAAAGTGTCAAACTACCAACTCAATGCCAATGGTAGTACGACAACTGGATTATTCAGTAGTAAAATTCAAACTACAATGGCGGCTATCCCATTTCACCGGAAAAGGTCGCCACCACTGTTTCAGACGTCCCTTTCACTCTGCTAATCGCCGACGCACACGCATACGAACCCACGGCTCTTAAATCATCAAAAGAGCCAAATTCCTATTAAAATAAATGATCCACTTCTTCCCAATTATTATATTTTCAAGCATATATAAACCTGAATCGACTTCGCATCCCAATGTCTTCTTCTTTAGGTCTGCCCTCCCTCTCTCTCCTATCAACTTCTCAGAATCCGATTGTTTTTCGCACTTCTTCATTTCTGTTCTCGCAGTTTGTAGAGCGAGAATGTCGAGCATTCCCCACGCGCTGTCGCTAAAGCACGGGCTTTCACTCTGGTGTCCTCAATCAGCTCTACTGAATCAGATTTCTGAGCCTTCTTGCATTGGCTCCGGAACATTTCGCCGGAGATTCACCGTTTCAGTTTCGTCTTTCGCCAACGAAAACAGGGAGTAATTACTGTGGCCTTTCGATTATTGCATCTAACTAGTTGTTGCTTTTGGTTTCTGGAAGTGAATTTGTGTTGATCTCTCTTGTATGCCTGTTTGGATATGTGGTTGCAGATATGTTATAGTTGGAGGTGGGAATGCAGCTGGTTATGCGGCTCGGACTTTTGTTGAGCATGGAATGGCTGATGGGAAGCTCTGCATTGTCTCCAAAGAGGTTTTTCATTCTATTATATGGCATGAAACTTTGTGTTGCTGCGCTGCTTTAGTTTTTCGTATGGAGTATCAGACACTGGAATTTTGTGTATTTTTTTAGCCATAATGAGTTGTCTATTAGCAGAATCTTAGTTGAAGTCTTGTGAATCACAAAGTGTTGTAACGGATTAGGATTATTGAGCAATTAATAAACAGAAACGTAAAGCAAACACAGATTTACGTGGTTCACCAACAATGAGTTGGTTACGTCCACGGGCAGAAAAGGAGAACAGATTTATTATGCGGCTAGGGTTTCAGAATTACAGATTACAGCTCTCAAAGACCATATATATAGTACTAAGAGAATAAACCAGTTGGGCTCAGCCCAATATGACTAGTAAGGCCCAATACAAGTGTTAAGGCCCAATATTGCATACCGTCGGGCCGGGGAGTCTCCTCCCCCGGACCCCCAGGCAAGGGGGCGTCGAGACCCCGTCTAACTATTCGAAGCGGTAGATAGTTTCAAGGCATATCAACACAAAGATTGGATGAAAAGGTGTTAGGTATTTTACATGACAGTGATTTGCATATCTACTCCGTTTTAGTGTAAATTGAAGTATCATAAACTTTGGAACAGTAGGCTAACTCAGTAGTTATGGCATTATAAAACAACAATTGTACTCATGGTCCTTGCTCCATTTTGTGGGTGTGTGTGATCATGCGTGCACCTCTGTATACAATCACTTTTTCGTCATAAAAGTCTGGAAGCTTAGGAATTAGCTCAAGTAATACTGAAAGATTCATAATTAGCGCAATTCATTACTTTGTAACTACTTATTAGCTCAAGCAATGTGCACCTGTACCCCTTTCTGACTTTGCTTAAAAGAAAATTTGATTTTAACCAACTTTTGCTTGAGGAATTTTTTAACATCACGATGATTTCTGGACTAGCAGGAATACGATCAAGCTCATATTAGATATCTGAATAATTTGGACATACAAAATAGACATTACTTAAAGTATCATCTTCTTCATGAGTTTGCATATCTAATATACAAAGTTCTGCATTAATGGTATTAAGGTTGAATTTTGTTCTTAAATGCAGGCATATGCACCTTATGAGCGTCCAGCTCTGACAAAAGGATATTTATTCCCTTTGGATAAAAAACCAGCACGTTTGCCGGTGAGCACGATGTTACTTTCTAATTTCAGCTGGAGAATATGGATATGTGATCTGTATATTTTAATGAATCATCATACTCTAGGATATTTGAGTTTCACAAAAAAACTGTAGGTTCGTCTTCGTCAGAGTGAAGCAATGTCAATGTTATATCTGGGCATTTTTCATTTTCTAGTTTTCTTTCTCTAGATATTCATGTTTGCATTTGTTACTCTAGGGCTTCCATACCTGTGTTGGATCAGGTGGTGAAAGGCAGACTCCTGAGTGGTACAATGAGAAAGGGATAGAGGTACACATGTATCCCTATCTTTGTTCGTGTGATGTAGCTATATCATGACTAGCAGATTTGCATTAGGTTCTCTGCCTCTTAACAATTGTTAGTGTGTCAGAGCTGTTGATTTTTAAATATTATTGAAATTTTTTGTTGCCCAAAGATTTCTATTTAGGCTTTGGTTCCAGAATTGTAGCTTGAGTTGACTATCAAGAAGGTAAATCGGAACATTTGCAACACTGTAAATGTCATCTTCAAGCTAAAATGCTAAAATCATTTTGAGGTAGAGAGAGAGAGAGACTAACACGGTTTTCCCCGACTGGCAGATCACATTGTACTAGTATCATCAAATTCTTATTCAATTTGCCTTCACGAAGAAATTTGCTATATTATCAAGAAATTATTACAGATTGGATTTTCTGCCTTAGTTCGGATACGTTTCTATATCATTATAAGTGTAACTAAAATAAGGCTTTGGAAGTGTCTTTGGAGATTGTTTAAGGATTAGTTTCTTTCTCCAGATAATTTGTTTTCAGAAGTGTTTGTAACCTCCGGCTACATTACGTGCATATGAATTGGTAATATATATGTTTCTCCTCACACCATGTCCTTTTTGAATAGATGCTCTACGAAGATCCAGTGACAAACATTGATATTGAAAAGCAAACTCTGAAAACAAATTCAGGAAAGTTGGTGAAGTATGGCGCCCTAATAATTGCTACTGGGTGTACTGCCTCCAGGTATTTCCACTTTTGAATACCTTCTTTCACTATCCTCTATCCCCAAGCCAAGAGTATCCACTTCAATCTGAACTCACAAGCTCTCTAGTACAAGTACTGATGGTAGAGCTCTGAGTTGAATTAAAGGAAAACTGAATAATGAACTATCTCGTGCCCTTAAAACTATACCACCATGAAGTAGATATGCCAAATCGAAAACCAAGTCTATGCAAATAAATCTAAGTATGCAAGTTATTATGCCTAAGGTCTTTAGACAAAATTTTAGCTTCTTATTTTGTCCTGAAAATTGAGAACCGTTTGAGTGCTTGCCTGTCTGTATGCCATTTACCATTGATCTTGTATTGCAATACTCATAAGTATCTTCTTATTGTAGAGGTTTGCCTGTGTTATGTTTAAAGGTTACATGTTCTTTCATATGATATATTAAATTAACGTTGTGCTCACTGACTCTTGCTTGGGATAAGAACAGGTTTCCTCTATCTGTTTGCCTGTGTAGTCCCTTTTTCTAGATATGAAATAATGTGCACATTTGACAATTTTGTGTAGTTTCTTATGTGCAGATGATTCCCATCTGCAAGAAGTTAAGTTATATTTTTTGCTTCAAAAATACCATTATTGGTTTTCTCAAAGATAGTGTAGCCATCATAAATACCATTATTGGTTTCTCAAGATAGTGTTCTTCTGCAATGATATCTAAATTCTCTAATTGTCAGAATGACAATTCTATTTCTCCTTCGCTTCAGATTCCCAGATAAAATTGGAGGAAACTTGACAGGAGTTCATTACATTCGGGACGTTGCAGATGCCAATTCGCTTATATCTTCACTGGTAATTTGTAATTGTTGTGCCAACCTGGAATTAATATTAGTAGACACTCACACAGTAAATATATTATGTAAAATTTTGATGATATTTATTGGCTTCACTGCTGACGCTGGACGATGCATTTCTTAGGAGAAAGCAAAGAAAGTTGTCGTCATTGGTGGTGGCTACATTGGCATGGAAGTTGCAGCAGCAGCAGTTGGTTGGAAACTTGATACCACTGTGAGTAACCATCATACCACATTCGGTTAATGATTATTGTTTCAGAGATACTTTCAAACTCCAATTTCAGCTCATTCGGTTATCTGATTTGACAAGTATTGACCTTTCTTTTTCTTTTTTACTATAGATCATTTTTCCTGAAGATCATCTTATGACAAGATTGTTTACTCCTTCTCTGGGACAAAAATATGAAGAGCTGTATCAAGATTATGGTGTCAAATTTGTAAAAGTCAGTGCTTTGTTTTACCTTCTCTTCTTCCAACTCTTACAATTGCCTAGCTCACTAATCCTTCCAAAAGAGAGATAAGACAAGAAGATATTATTGAAACGTGAGTAGTCCAATTGATTGAATGCAGGAAGCATAAGGATCTAATTTGTTTCCATCTCTTACTTCAGGGTGCTTCAATAAAGCATTTGGAAGCTGGTTCTGATGGTCGTGTAGTTGGTGTAAAACTCGGGAACGGTTCTACAATTGAAGCTGACACGGTAATTCAGAAATACTTGTTATTATATGAAGTTATTGATTGAAGTGGATACACGTTAAAATTAAAACTTGTATTGCCGGTCATATTTTTCGGTGTTTCCAGATGTTAGATATTTTGATAGGTGTATTGCTTATTCAAGATACAAATGAGAATATATAGAATCATGGCTGTTGTGATGCAGGTTGTTATTGGCATTGGAGCAAAACCAACAGTTGATCCATTCAAAAGGATTGGTTTAAATAGTGGTGTTGGAGGAATACAGGTATTGATGATGATTGTAGATACTCTTTTGAGGAGGGTGTCATACAGGAAGTATGAACTGTTAATATTACCACTTTCATCTATTATTTTGGGCATACTTCTGTTGCTAAAAGCAAATGGTTATGAGAGTAATTGGAAATTAGCAATGACACCCTCTGTTGAATCTCAACCTTATCTTTTGGTGTCCTTTTTCTGAGGAAACAAAAATCAAAAGTCATTCTAACTTCAATTGAGACGTGTAGTCTTAGTATAGTCGTGATCACTGAACTTGTAAAATATAAATATCTGATTGCATGTAAGTTTTCTAGTACAAAATCTCATTACTTGCTCAAGAAAGACAGCATAACTGACTCATTTGCTCTGATGTTCAAATTTCAGGTTGATGGCCAGTTCAAAACAAACATACCTGACATTTTTGCTATTGGTGATGTGGCAGCATTTCCCTTAAAGGTACTTATTGTGATAACTAAGCAAGAAAATAGTTATTGTATTTTGTGACATTGCTGAGGTGTTAACAGATGTACAACCGAATTGCACGGGTTGAACATGTTGACCATGCTCGTCGCTCTGCAAAGCATTGTGTTCAGTCCCTACTAACTGCACACACTGCCACGTAAGTTGGATACTTCTCTGATTCACTCTTCTGCTACTGAACTTCGAACTGGCGGACCCTTCGTAATAATCAGTTGTGGTGATTAATTTTTAGGTATGACTATCTCCCTTCTTTCTACTCAAGACTATTTGAATATGAAGGAAGTCAGAGGAAAGTTTGGTGGCAATTTTTTGGCGACAATGGTGTGAACAAAAATTTGTTTCTGTCTTCAAAATCTCATTTAGGTGGATTTTGCATATTATCAAACTAAATTTTTGCCATGTTAATGAACAGTTGGTGAAACAGTTGAAATTGGAAACTTTGATCCAAAAGTAGCGACTTTCTGGGTTGACTCTGGTAATCCCTGTGCTTGTGTGTTCATATCTATGTGAATCAATCTGTACATAGTTTTTCGTTAGCTTTTCCATCCATTTTTACTCCTGAAAGGGGATTGAGTGATCCTCTTTGTCTCAAAGTTTCTCATCATGAAAAAGAAATGATATCCCTGGAGGTCTTAGTGCCTATCAATATCAGTAGGGGATCCAATTATATACACACACGTTCATGCAGAAACTTTAACAGGCAAAGATGACAAACATCAATATTTTGTCTTGCAGGGAAACTGAAAGGCGTCTTTCTTGAAAGTGGAAGCCCTGAGGTATGAGTTATTACCAGTTAACTAATATACTAAAATCCGTAATGTCATCTCAAACGTTAAATATTAATTGTATCAGCTTTTGAAGAGAAATCAATGTACTTTGAGTTTTTATCTGACTTATCTAATCTGCTACGTGAATGCTCCATAAAGAAAGTTTCCATTGAAACTGTGGGACCATGTAGAATATTGAATGATCAGGAGTAGTTGCCAATTTTATTTGAACTCACTGACAGCTGTCAGAATTTTGACTATCTGTTAATGAGTTACCAGTCAACTGAACCCAGAACTATCTTTTATTTGGTTTATTAAAATCATGTAGTTTACTGTACATATAAATATCTTGGCCCTTAACTAGGCGATTAGTTTACTGTAAGTTGCAGGTTTTGTTCAGTATGTTCTCAGATATTGTGTAACTAGGCTTCATGTGGTTCAGCACATGATAATGCACCAAAATAGTTAAGATACTGTAAATAGCCTCTGTTATAGATATAATCCTCAATAGGAAGGTTCTGCTTGCACGGTGCAAATGCTAGGTTGAGGTTTAGAGGCCTTCCTGGCTTCAAATTGATCATCCGCTTGTCTCATGTAACACCCATGTGGAAGTGTTTGATTAGTGAATCGACGTAGATGCTATGCTCCAACCTTTCCTTTAATTATGGGATAGAATTATTTGAATTCATTCCATGTAATGACGCTAGCTACAATGACTAGCCTTTTTTTCCAATTAAATACAGAAATTTAAAGACCGCATCCGGGTAGATTCGAACCTGAGACTTTTGGCTTCGGGCATTAACCACTAGGCCACTACACAGTAATCTTTGATTCATATAAAATATGATGCTTAAACGTGTTTTATAGGAATTCCAAATGCTTCCCAAACTTGCAAGGAGCCAGCCGTCCGTCAACATAGCGAAGCTTCGGAAAGCTTCTTCAGTGGAGGAGGCGTTGGAAATGGCACAATCTTCGTTACAGGTTGAAGTTAAGGTTTAGTTTGTTTCTGGTATAGGCATGTAGCACGCTGTATGCAACCCCAGCTCTACCTATTGTATGAAAATCCACCCTTCTTTCAACGGATTACCGTCTCTTTCATATGGCTGATAAAATGATGTTTGTTGAGAAGAAGGTAGAATTTTGCCTAATAAAAGTTTACATTCTTCATTTGAAGATAAATTATATATGGCACGTAATTCTGGGAAACTATTTCTTTTAATGTTTCTGAAAAGAAAAGAAAAGGAGTGCTTTAGTTATTTTGATGGATTATCCTAAACTTTTGGTTTGTTTTGTTCAGTTCATGAAGTCTTTAATTTTATAAATAGAGTTTAGAGAGAAAACGAGATTCACGTGCCATTACTCTCTGGAATTTATGAATTGAAATGATCGATTATGGATTGACTAAGAAGCTCATAAATGACAAAAATGCCGTACGATCACTGTGGAGGTATAGATGTGATGGCATTTAATTTGTATCATGAAAAGTTTGGAGTCATTGTGATCACAACCTCTCATTTCTCCTCCGTCAATTTTTTCTTTGTTTGTCTTATTCCTTTTGTTTTATGAGAAATTTACCATTTTTCTATTTGTTAGGTGTGACTAAAATAACGTTCTAGACTCATCTTTTGATTTATTGAAATAATTATAAATTTATGATCAAGAGCAACATAAAATTGATCGCATCGATTCAATATGGAGATACTCATAGGAATATTAAACATGTTAATTAGTCACATGAATGATTCATTTATTTTAGACATATATATATTGATAAAAAAGAAATTCAATATAAATGGATACCTCAAATAAGAATTTTATGAATAAACTAAAAATTTATTTTGAGTTACATGCTCCCTCTCTTGCACACTGAGTGACTTAAACCCCCAACCCACTAATTAGACTTAGTTATCACAAAATAATGATAAGCATATAGAAGACACATAATAATAATAATAATAATAATAATAATAATAATAATAATAATAATAATAATAATAATAATAATAATAATAATAATAATAATAATAATAATAATAATAATAATAATAATAATAGCTTTGGGAAAAGATAGAACTGTATATTTAAATGATTTCTTAGTTTAAATCTGTTACAGTTGAACTTAATAGCGATTTTATCAGGTTCTAATGACACCAATGTGTTAGCTATACCAGTATAATCCGCTCATTTATTTATTTATTTACTCTTTTTTTGTTTATTGATTAGAAAAAACTATTTCACACGTCAAGTTAAAAATAATAATAAAAGAAAATGTCTTGCGCGTAGAATGTGCGTTTGCCGCACAACATATCAGTTGTTCAAAGTATGAATATCTTTAGAAACATTTTTGTCTCATGGTAACCTGCTCCAGACCCCTTATAAAACTTTCGTTATTGGATTAGTCATACATTTCACATGTTTCTAGTCATTCACATGGCATCATCAAATGATACAAGTCTTGGATAAGAATCTATAATGCACTAGAACACCCTTGTTGACGATCCTTTATCCAGCGCTTTCTTTTCAAGTAAAGTCCAGATTTCATCCTCAACGGACTCCTCTTGTAGGCCATGAAGGAAAGGGTGGTTCCGACAGAATCTAAGATTCCTCGAACAATGTGATATCTTACATCGGGTAAATCCTTAATCCTCCTCCTTCTTACTAAGACTGAATAATGTTCTTGTGAATTATGGCTAATACCGGGATATAAGTAGTGATTTCAAATCCAAAGGTTAATCGTACTCTGACAACTTTACGTAAGACAAAGTTTGATTTTTTGGGTGATAGTGAAAAAGTTGATAGATAAGTCACCTTTTAGGGGTGTTTACTTTTCATGATTAACATTTTGAATGATTGATTATTTGATGAATTAAATGTGTGATAATATAATTTTTATCTATCAATCCTCTGTTTACTACAAAGGATTAGTGGAGGATTAAAATTGAGATAAATAATTTTTCCTTTATTTTGAGGATTATTTCAATCCTACCTATATTGGTTGGATTAAAATTAGTGAAGAACAATTCAAAGGATTAAAATAATCCCGGGCTTTGGGATATCCTCAAATATTAATCCTTAAAAGTAAACACTTGATTATGTTGGATTAATTTTATCTATCCAACCTAATCATACAAAGTAAACACCACCTTAGTGTATTTAATAATCTAATGGGATTAATGAGATTTTTTTATACATGGACAATTCAAAATGTTCGGGGATGCAAACGAGACAATGTCAATTACTAGAACACCCAGTGTGATTCCTAATACAAGAATGAAAATAGGGACAAACATCCATATGATCCCATAAACTTCTTTTAAGGATTCCAATCTGGAAAAAGAATGGATAACTTCTATTTCTATTATATCAATTATCATTTCAACGATCAACTTCTCCCATGGATTCGTTGTTTGCTTACTGGCTTCATATAATTCAGAAAACACTAGTTTTCTGGAAGCTTCTTGTTCATATCTATCATCAGAATGCGCTATTCGATAATGTCTGTCTAGCAAACCCCCCGCTAACCCGAGCGAACATTCAAATATATATCCTACATTCATTCGTGATGGTACTCCTAATGGGTTGAAGACCATATCAACGGGTTTTCCATCTTGTAGATGCATATCTTGTCTAGGCAAATTTTTTGAAATGATACATTTATTTCCATGCCTTCCGGCTAGGATTCTTGTTGGTTGGAACTTCCAGTTTCTTGGTAAAAATTTGATATCTTCTATTCGGTCTCAGCAAATCATTTTTTCCACATGGGATAGTGATGTCTTTCTACGAGATCGCAGGTCTCTTTATTAGTTCCTATTTGTGGTGCACAATCTCCTGGAATATAGGTAGTGGTTATGATCGATTTGATAGAAAGAAATGAATAATGTGTATTTTCATTGGGGATTTCCTGGAAAAAATCGTCGCATATTCCTCTGATTCCTTATAAAAGATATTCAATCTGTTCGAATAGAAGTTAAAGAGGGTATTTTTGCTCGTCATGTCCTTTATATGGATATCAGAGGTCGGGGGGCTATTCCGTTAACTCGTACTGATGAGAATTTGACTCCATGAGAAATTGAACAAAAAGTCGTAGAATTGGTATATACCCAGATTTCGTTCTTTCACTATCAGTTGAAAAGGTTGAAGTTATCCTATCTAATTCTTTTCATAGATCGTTTTTTATTGATAAAAAAATAAAAAAAATGATCTTATTGTTTACAAAAGGGTTCGTTATACAATGAAAAAAAGAAGGTTTTTTCTTCTCGTGTTAAGCAAAAAAATGAATTTGAACTAGAACTAGCGAAACCCCCGTGACTTTGATTCGCAGGACTCTCGCTAGTTCACATAAAGTGATATTCATATGCGTTGTATACTTTTCTATTCCTATTGGTAAGTAGTAAGAACCCTAAGGAAAAAGAATTTCACGCTCTTTCTTTCGGGAAGGGAGGATTAGGGAAATCCTATTGATTGCAGCTTTTTCCAGACATCCGGGAAAAGCATGAAAAATGGCTTGAATGGTGCGATCCCTCCGTCACCCCAGAATGAAGGGGTGATCTCGTAGTTCTTGGTCTGTGAAGATGTTGATTTAATGTTGCCGCTCTCTGCATTGTATTCCTTTTTAGAATGATGATATGTGTAAATTATAATTCCAATCGATTTAGATCAACTTAATTAGAATCTCAATCGATGGGAACCCGACGATTTGTCACATATTACCATTTTAAAGAGGAATGTAATACAAGGGGTTACAATTAACATTAAATTTACCTTATGACCTCATATGACTCGTACCCTATGACTTGAACATTTGATTTCTATTATTGTTAGTCAAATCAAAGTTTTCTATTAACATTATAAAATAATACTAGTTTTAATAATATTATATTTGAATTATATGAAAATATTAAAAAATTAAAATAAAAAATATGATCATTTCATAACATATGAAACTCACCATAACATGAGAGATTTTCTTATATATAAGAGAGGAAGTAATGAAAAAATTAACGAACTATGGATAGTTCAAGGCTTCAAGTTAGCAACTATGCAAGAACCATGACTATTTTACAACCAATTCTTAAAATAATCTTAATAACTTTTGTATAAATAGAAGTAATTGTTCATACTATTTTTTTCCTTATGTCTTAATATCTTGCAAAAATAAAATAATAAGATTTACTAACAAATAATTAAACAATCAACCAATAATAACGATAAATTTAAAGTAATAATAAAATTATAAATGTCAATATTGTAAATGATATAATTTACAAAACTCAAATCTTGATTTTATTGTACCCATCAAAAATCCACAATGAATTTTAAATCGAAATTCGATCATAAGATGAAAAGAAATATATAAACTTAAAAAGATAGTACAAAAACAATATATTTTGTATGAAGAATTTTTAAATTCTAACAATTATGATAAAAAAAAATGGAGATAACCATTTTAAGTTGAGAGTTATCTCTCAGAGCTTCTTGTTTTATTATGAAATCCAAATTCCCTCTTAATACAACAATAATTTATATTTTATTTATATTTTAAATTTATGATTATTAAATATAATGTCATTTGTATAATAATAAAAAAATAAATTAAAATGGGGCCCCAGCGACCCACCTTCCTCCGTCACTGGGTATACTAGTAGAAGACTAAGAGCGTTGACTCCATTGTTGCCATTTATTAGAAGATGGTTAAAGTATGAGTTTTTGGGATTATTTTTTCTTTAATTTTTTTTTTAATATGTTGTTACGGGCTAATTGTTTTTTGAGGTTAACTGATGCAAATAAACTCTAAAGCTCAAAATCTTTTTTGGTTTCGATGATTTGGTAGACATATTGAAACGTTAAAATGCAATGTATACTGTGTGTGTTGGTCTAGTGGTAGAGTGGTTAATGCCGGAGGCCAAAGGTCTCGGGTTCGAGTCCACCGTGACGCAGCCTTTAAAATTTCTGTATTAATTGACCAAAAAAATGCAATGTATACTCTTTGTGTATATTTGAATATTAATAGATAGGGAAAACAATATGTTATACTTTAATGTTTGATTTTTTCGCAATATTATTTCAAGAAATGCTAAACTACAAATTAATACATGTACCATTGGTGTTGTTAACAGTTCTACTTTACTAATTACACAAACCAACTTTATTTTATTGGGGCATCAATCTAACTGGCCCGATCATTCGTCGCTAAAATTGAGACCACTATAGAAGTCTTCTTGATTTGAGTTACAAAATTTATGAACTAATTTCGCAATCCGTCCCATTAATTGATGCTGAAATTTCATCCTGAACAGTCACGGAACCTTAACTTCAATTCGCAATATCAAATCGATGTTGGGATATTAGTTTGGAGGGTTTTGTAACATAATTAAAGGGGATTCTATTCATACTCTCAATTTCAGGGACTCATAATCACATTGGTCGAAATTGACATTATAAGATAGCAAAGTTTTCTACTTGCATGATAGAATTGTTAACATCAGTAATAGTATTAGTATTAATTTATAATTTTGCATTGCTGATTGATATACATATAGAATAAAATAATAATTATATTAGACGAAAGAACTAAAAAGTTGTCTCCTTTTCATGATATCATATTATAATCATCACTCATTTACGTAATCTCATATTAACAATATTATTTCTTTTTTTGATAAAATAATCATTCATTAATCAATTCAAATCTCATGATAAAAAACACACAACTAACGTGGAAAAGCATTTTTCCACACAAATCTTATCCTACTTATTGGCTGCACGTAAAAGCTTATGAGCCAATAGAATAACGCGCTAAAGGAATAAAAATACTATTTCTTAATATAAAAATGTTAAGACATATAATATATTTCACAATCAGAACGAAAATGAACTAAGAGGGTTTTGGTGAGCTTAAAACATATAGGAGTTTATAAGTTATTGCAAAGTGTTAAAATAAGACATGTAATATAAAACCCTAAAATAAGTTCTTCAAACCCAACTTATTTTCATGTTTATAGTTCGATATTTCGAATTTTATCTCTCTAACTCATGAACAATTATCCAAACACTTGAAACATCTTATAATCTCTTTAAAATAAGCTTACCCAAACACCCCTAAGTGATCTAAAACCAAAGTCCTCGTGTTACACGAGTGGAATTTTTTTGCTCTTCATTAATTGCCCACCCCACGCCACATCCTAAGTTGACTTGTCTTGTATGTGTAATCCTTTTCTAGTAAGGAATATCCTCTCACCTTCTCTCTTCATATATATTCTTTATCCTTAAGCAACTACAATATATATTGTGTTCTGTCATAGAATTAAACCTTCATTTCTGTGAAATTTTCATTCTTCCTAATCATCTTTCAAGTCCATATCAAGAATTCCCGATGACGAGGGTAAAAATTCCATTAATCCCTCCTCAATTTGCTTCTTTTCACAATTTACACGCAAAAGTAATATTACTATATTCTTGCATATATATATATAGTATAGTATAATTTCCCACAATTCTTGTTATCCTTTCAAAACCAGCATAATTTCATGATGTCACGACTAAAGTCATTTTTGTACGCTTGCACTTAATTACCAACATCTGAAGTAGTACCAAAAACATCATGCCGGCAAAAAGAAGATAAATTTCTACCTTTTCTAATTACTATTTCCAAGAATCATAATCTTGTTGTTTTCTTGTACTGCGAGAGATACAGAAAGTTATTTAATTTTCTTGTCTGAAAACAAGTTATTTAAATTTCACAGAAAATTTTATGGTCCCTTTTTCCCCTGGCAGAAAGTGGTGTTGAAACTTGGAGTTCATGATGAAAAGGAGAAGAAAAAGGCCCTCAAAGCAATTTCTTCTCTCACAGGTAACAAAACTCCTCGCATTTCATAATTTTCGACGGTCTGACACTTGTTCAGTTTAATAATTTAGTATCCATATAAAAAGATGCAGGGATAGAATCTTTGTCTATGGACATGAAAGAGAAGAAACTGACAATAGAAGGAGCAGTGGATCCGATAAAAATAGTGGGAAAATTGAAGAAATATTGCCACACAGACCTGGAGACGGTGGGGCCCGCGAAAAAGGAGGAGGAGAAGAAGAAGACGAAGGAAGAGCCCAAGAAAACAGAGGCTGCAAAAGCTGAGGAGCTCTATAAGAATCATTATCCATATTGCTACTACTGTGTTCACAGTATTGATGAAAACCCTAATTCTTGTGTTATTTGTTGACTCCAGTGTTCTTGAATTCACCACAAAATATTGTGTTTTCTGGGGCGAAAATTAAATTATTAGGGCGTGTCTACTACACGTTTTCCTTTTTCCCGATCGAGTTTTATTTTTAGTTTTTAGGGCCATGCATGGATGGGGTAGTAGGTAAATCCTTCTGCAATATATGGAAGAATGTAATATTTAATGTATGAAATCATTTTGAATAGCCAGCAAAAGTCAAGTAATTATAGTCTTTTACATGCAAATATAAGCTTCTTGAGTACCTTTAGTTGTTAGATCTTATAAAATGCCCCTAACTTTTTAAAAAACTTCTTTTAACGTTTCTTCTAAAAAAATCAACTTAAAATAATTGAACATGTGAAACTATGTTGATGGGGAAGGGTAGCTCGCCTCCATGATCCCAAGTAGTTATCCGATCACCAAATTATGGGAAGAAGACTCCAAATTAAAGAATGACCCATATATCATCCAGCTGTCCCCATTACAAAGAGAAGACATCTATATTGACATGGGGAGAAATATATTTACTAGTTATATTATCCGTATTGCTTGAATCTCGAGCACAAATAATATATATCGTTTTGGTCATGTGGATTTTTCGAATCATTTCTTTTTAACAAATATAATCTCACATTACCATCTCGCTAGCCTAGTCATTTTTCAAGCTTCAGAAAAGTCGACTAAAATCGCTAGATAAAAAATAAACATTTATAATTTAGAAAGCAAAGATATGTACAAAATATAGGTGAGAAACTTTCTTGGGTGACTATTAATGAAGTAGAAGTGTTTGTGGTTATTAAATAAAAGACTTTAAAGTCTAAATTTTGGTAATATCTTATAGACCGAGTCCATCGATCATACATAATTTGCCTAGCGTCCAAGTTTTTTTTTCCCTTTAAAGAAAAAAAGAGGAGTAGCTTGGGAAAAAACAAGTACCTCTAGCATACAACTGATGGTGTGGTCAGGGGCGGATCTACTTAGGGTCTGCACTGGGCTGGAGCCCAATGCAGTCACATTTTTTTCTTGTACTTGTATATTATTGTACACCTAATCTAAAATCAAGGAAACCTAAAATAATTAAAAATATTAAAATAAAATTGTTGATAGTATTGCAGACGAGAATATGTTTAGCTCAAAATTTAATATGTCGAAGTGTTTATTTTTCAGCCAACTCTATTATCAAATTCTGGAACTGTCCCTAGGTGTGGTGGTGTGAAGGTGATGGTTTGGTTCCCCCTAGCCCTAGGCATTTCATTTTGCAATTATCTATATACCAATATTGTTATTTTGAATTACAATTCGAGTTTGCATGTTCAAATTGATTATGAAGTAAACTCGAACAAATTAATCAATTTCTGGGTTTTGCTTACCTGGCCCAAGGGTTGTAAAAGTGATATTTCTCCTTAGCTGATTTAGTAAGGCCAGCGGTCTAAGGCCCATGACCGAATTAGCCCAACTTAATCACTTCTACAATTGAATACGTTCATTATTTTGCAATGCTTCATTTTCACCCAGGCTTGTTTATTTTGAGGACTTATAAATTATAATTTGATGCCTTGATTTTTAATGAATTGAATATTTAATATGATAAAATTTTAAAAATTATTAACTTATAAGAGGGAATCGAATATGTTATACATATTCCCTTTAAATAAGGTAACTTCATTCAATTAATCAATCAAATCCAAAACAATTTTTAGACAGTTGAACATTTTTTTAAGAATTCACAGTTATTAAAGAAAATAAACAAGGCCTCAGTGAAGTGCAATTATTTATATATACTCCCTTTAAATAAGGTAATTTCATTCAATTAATCAAACCCAAAACAATTTTTAGATAGTTGAACATTTTTTTAAGAATATACAGTTATTAAAGAAAATAAAGAGGTCTTAATGTTTAGTCTAAAGTGCCATTATAGCTTGAGATAAAATTTTGAGTCCAATAATACAATTATTTCCAATTTTTATAAAAATTGAAAAGGTGTGGTTCTTTTTTTTTTATCAATTAATATAGATATTTAAAGACCGTGTCACGGTGGACTCGAATCTGACCTCAGATATTAACCACTAAGCCAACACATGCATAAAAAGGTGTGGTTCTACTGTTTGTAAATCGAATGCCTTATGAAAAATAGATACTTTCGCTAAAGAAATATTTAGCTCAATTACTCTCTCAGAAATGAGACTGCTAAACCAATTCTATGTCGAATAGTTGTGAATTAAAGAATCAAAATGGCAAATGTGGTAATGATAAGTGTTTCCATTCTTTAGAATCTCGGTAATAGTTCAATCAAAAAAACTCTTAGTACATCACTGACGGATAGAAATATCATTTATTGTTAAGAAAAATATCAATTATTTTTTATCCTGTAGTTTTGAAAACTATCATTTATATTGAAGAGAAGTATCATTTACACTGGAGAAAAGTATCAAAGTTCGCATGTAAGGACGGATGTGTAGGAGATCACCTCTAGTTCGATTTGTCTTAATTCGTATATCACCCCGCAACATGTGAGATATATTTTATATTTTATGATGTGAAACAAATCTAAAATATGTATAACGAATATAGATTTTAATATAGAAACTATGTATCATTCAGAAACATATCAACTTCACTATAAAGTTTGGAATCTTATTAATACATAAAATTAGTGCATATATTTATTGTACATGATAAATAATATTCATTAATTTATATTTTCATAGCATAGCACATTGCTAGATAGATAGCATCTTTCTATATGAGTTAATAAGATCTCTAAATTGTAATAGATCGTGAATTGGTTGTTTTAGTAGACTATGCTATTGATTATTTATAAAGTTTTATTATATTAATAAGTCAAACAAATATATCTGGAAAACGTATTCTTTGACTTAAATTGGTCGAATTAATCCACGATCTGAAAATCCTTCAGTCAACAGACATCATGGTTCATTTGACTAACCACTAAAGGCCACACGAACTCTTACAAAAGTCACCATTAAAGAGAGATAAGAATATAAAAGTCAAATAATGAGGTACGTATGTTTCATTATTTTTTCCAATGGCGTAAGTATGCTTCATTATTTTTTCCAATGGGCATTTGACTAGTTGTTACTTAGTGTGAACTAGCATAAAAAATTTATTATTCTGTTAAAATTATAACGTTGAGTTCTATTTGTTGTAATCTTGTTCCAAATCTGCTCTCTTAACCAACCGAACTACGCCCGTGGGGGCAAATTTTTGGTAATCTTGATTATGAGGAAACATGTTCTTTGAGGTCATAAAATTTGATTATATGACTATATATGAGGAATATTAGTCCAAAGGGTTTGAAATATACCATGGCCTAATAAAATTCATCCTAGTTAATAAAAGATATGATACCAAGATCAATAAATATCCCATTTCTTCAAATATCAAACCTTGTACTCCCAAATCGAAGTTTATGATTAAGAAAATAAATCAAATGAAAATGGAACAAAGCAGTAATTTTGAAAATTATGCTACAATTTTGCATTAGTTTTGTAGTTAATTACTGATTTATTTTTTCTTTCTAATTTCTTGATTTGTGCAGTTCTGTTTTGGTCTCCATTGTTATAGTTGAAGATATTTGCACAGATTTGGTAATATATTAAATAAAAACCATGTTATTCCATGAGGTTGATTGAGATAGATTTGATGTTGTGGCCTCCTACAATGCATCCCTATTCAAGATGACGATTTGTCATATATCATCATCCTGAAGGGAGATGCATTGCATGGACCGTAACATCAAAGTTAGTGAATTGATTGGTTGTACCTTCAAGTATTGTATATGTAATGTAATGTCCTAGACTCCCAGGTTGTAGGCTTGTACTAGAATTTCTCATAACATCAATATAATCAAGGGGGTTAAATTGATGTCGGTACATCAGTATATACTCTCATGCTTCAGTATGAACTATGAACCGGATTGGATTCCAGCCTATATGGTTAATGGGTTGCTTAAGCTTGACTCTGTTTGTTGATTCGAGGTTTCAACAAATTAATTTATAGTTCGAAAACTATAATTTAAACTTCAAATTTTTGAGCTTAATTATGATTTTTATAGTTTAAACCTAGCTTCTTTATTTCACTGAGTTTAATCTTTATTATAGCTAAATCCTTTAGAATTTTAAATTTAAGTTGAGTAGTGGATACAAAATAGTTTGTATTAGAGGCTAAATTCAAGTTCCCACGGCCATATGCCAAGATATATAAGTGAAGCCCGATAATTATACATATTTCATGGATTCAATAACCCTTGTGATGCGTAGGTACTATATTTACTTTTAAATATTAATATACTCTTAGCAGACTTCCACAATTAATTGGTTCAGTGTCGACGACAAGGTCTAGTTAATACGGTAAAGTTGAGATACCAATTTTTTTTTAGTAAGATATCTTTAATTTGAATTTCATGGATGTGTTGATTATATTTCTACTTTATTTGGATATGATCTATAGCTTGAACTAGCTTCCAGATTATTATGCTATTATTATAGTCATTATAATAATCAGTCAATTTATAAAATAATATGCATCTTGTATCTAAAAAATAATAAGAAACGGATATATCAGAAGCATAGTCAGCACGATTAATTATCAAGTTTTACATGCTGCTGCATAACTATCACAACACCAAAACAACAACTAGATTACAATTAACCAACACTTTTCAACTCTAAACCGACAAACGAACAAAATAAAACTTCAAGTCCTAGCTCGAACAAGAGGCTACGCCATCGGCGAGTGCGGCGCCATCACGATCTCATCCCGCCGCCGCCGGAACGACAAGCTGATCTCCAGCTCCCTCCTGCTGCACTGCTTCCTCGCCATCAGTGCCTCCACGGCTGCCGCCGCCTCCTCCCTCTTCCTCACCACAAACTCCCGTATCCTCCCCATCGCCACCCCCATCGTCTCATCATCCATATTCGCGAAGCACACGCGGAACCACCCCGGCTCCGCGCAGTGGAACGCTGCCCCCGGCGAAACATTCAGCTTCACCTCATTCACAATCAGCCGCCACAGCTCCAGCTCCGCTTCGTACGTCGCTGCCTTCAGCAGCCGCCGCAAATCCATCCAGTAAAATAATCCCGCATTGCTCTCCAAACTCCCAATCCCTACTTGCCCCAGTCCATTGCACATATCCGCGTGCCTTTCCCCCAGTCTCCTCCCGCTCTCAGCGATGAAATTGTCGACGAAGGCCTCGTCCGACAGCATCGCCGCGATCAGCCGCTGCGTCTGCGTCGATACGAGGCCGAAGCTAGACATCTTCCGCGCGCAAGCCACGACGGCGTCGTTGTACGAGTACACGACGCCGACGCGGAAGCCGGGGAAGCCGAGGTCCTTGGACAGGCTGTAGACGATGTGGATTAGATCTATGTTGCAATTAGGGTTTTCTTCCACCAGATCGGAGACGCTGACGAATCCCGGGCGGCCGAAGACGGTGGCGGAGTAGATCTCGTCGCAGATTAAGTGGATGTTATTGTCAGCGGTGAAGTTTAAGGATTCCTGTAGGGTTTGGCGGTCTAGAACTGTGCCAAGTGGATTTGAGGGGTTGTTGAGGAGTAAGCCTTTTACTCTGAAGTTGGAGTCTTGAGCTTCTTTGTATGCGGATTCAAGGGCTCCGCGCGTGATCTGGAAGCCGTTGCTGCTTTCGCAGACGACTGGTACTAGTTTTACTCCCGTGCGCCACGTCAGATCTCTGTCGTTTCTGTAGGATTTTCAAGTTTGACTTTGGTTAGAAAATGACCTTCATTTTCTTTGTCTATGTCGGACTTTTGAAGTAGGAAATAAATACAGTAAGATTTAAAGATTTGAATAATGGGAAACAATGATGTTCAGTTAGATTTTATTACAAGACGACTCAGAAGTCAGAAGTACCTGTAGTAGGCCCAGATTCGATATTATTGAATAAAATTCGTGCATTATTTAGTAATTAATTTAAGAATTGAATAATAAAAATCAAGAATAAGTAATTAATACTGACCCTGGATAATATGGGGTTGGGACTAAGAGTGCATCGCCGGGATCCGCCAAGCAGAAGGCGAGTGTTTCTTGAGCTCCGGTGGCGCCGCCGCTCATCACTATACGGTCCGGGTCGAACCGGACTCTGTTTCCTCTCACTTTCTCCATGAATCTTGCAACAGCCTGTCAATCAAATAAATTAAGGGTGGCATTCGATTTTTATTTGAATCATTGAGGTGTAAATAATCTTAATAAAAAAGTGTGGTTCATACATTTCTGAACTGCGGCAAGCCGTGATAATCTTGATAAATGGCAATATCTTTGAAATCAGCAGCTCCTTGTGCTGTGCAAATGGAGGCCTCTGGATTGTTTTTGAGCCATTCTTGGACTAGATCAAAGCAAAGCTGCAGAAATAATAACAGATAAGTCCATTGAGACAGAGATATATATACAAGAATTTATTTCGTTGAAAATATATATGTGGTTAATTTTTTCAATGATTTTTACCTGATTTTCTGCTAGTCCCATTTGAATAACTCCATGAGGGTTTTGGTGGGATGGTAAGGATCACTGTCGTATGCCTTCCATCCATCGAAGTAAGGCGAGTTTTCGCCATGTCCTTCGCTGGTTGCAATCTTGGATAGAAATTGGTCTTCGTTTCTTGGCTTGAACTCCATTTTTGCAGTAAAAAGTATTTGATTTTTGTAGCAGATGAAAAAAATGAATGAATCACGAAAATGAAGGAATTAGTGAATTGAAAGAATGAAGTTGGAGTTATGAGAAGATGTTGATGTAGTGAAGAATGAGCACATATTTAATTTATAGAGTTGTAGCATGAGAAGTTTAAGAGGGAAGACCATTTTGACATGAATGAAGCTTCCCACCCACCTACAAATTAAGAAAATAAAAAAAAATGTGTGCATGTGTTGGCCTACTGGTAGAGTGGTTAATGTCTGAGGCCAAAGGTCGCGGGTTTTAGTCCACCGTGACGCGATCTTTAAATTTTGTATTAAATTGACAAAAAAAAGGAAAAATAATAATGGAGAATTCCTAATTCGGGATTAATTAATTTCTCTTTTTTCTTTTTGATATATAAAAGAAAACATTTTGAATGTGTAATTATAGGCGCCTTTTTTGAATTGAAGTTAAATTCTTTGAGACATATTTTGATCACACAATTCTTATGGTACTTAGTACTAGCTACTTACACTACAACACCGAAAAATGCTATTGTGAGGTGTAAATGTACCACATTACACTCCCGATTGAGGTAGTAATTCCGTAGCACAATAAGACAGAAGTTGAATGTCTTTGCTAGCTATTATTTCACATTCGTGTTTGTTTTACCAAAATAATTGAATCTTAAAATTGTAAGGAAAAACTGCCGAATAAATCATTAACTATGATTCATTTTACAATTTTATTAAATACAAAAACAATATTTTTATGTTTTAGAACTCAGCAGCGAGTTTAATATTTGAGGTTGTGGCTTTTTAAGCCATTTGACTTCTCATTTTGGTAATTCATTAAAGAAAAAGATCGAGCTCACGTTAGAAAATAGTATGGTGATCTAATCAAAGTTTGAAAGTAATTAGCGAATGAAATTTTCAACATGCAATCGTGTTTTCAGGCTTTTTCTTGTCAAAATAGAATATGATTCATGCAATTAATTCCGGACTTTGATGTTCTTGAGAAAATGGATATTTTGATGTATGGTTCGTTGACTTTAGTTGAATAACGATAGAGAATTTTATCAGATAAAACGAGTTGATGGTTTGTTTGAGTTCGAATTGGAAAAAAAAAATATAGATTTTGTAATCAATTGCAAACTCTTAAAAGTATAGTGTTAAAGTTGCAAAATAATTATAATTGATTTATTTGACAGTTTTCTTAATTGTAATTATATCATATTTCACCCCGAATACTTATATAGTTAGCTTACCACACTGATAGTGATAGTAGAATAAGGCTATTGAATTGAAGATAGATTTTAGTTTATTGCTTCAAAATGCTCTAATAGTAAAAAGAATCAAATCTCTGCACAATTTTGTAACTTTAGTTGATTGCTTCAAAATTGTCAGTTTCAACTATAGTTTTTGCAATTGGATGCAATGTTTGCCACTATAAAAATTCGGTCAAAATTAAGCGACACGAGTGTTAAATAACAAATTATCTTTTGTTAGAAAATTGTGAAGTTTAGTTGAATTAAACCTATCCAAATTAGTTAAGGTAGGTCCAATCTACTACTTACACTTAGTAAGGCACTTATTTTGACCACATTTAAAAATTAACAAAATTTATAACCAATTACTTTAACTAAAAACCGAGTTAATATGCGAACGTTTCACTAGTTTTTTTTTTTTTTTTTAATTTAAGGTAGCTTTGGCACTATAGTTGGTACAACTAGCATTTTTCATGATACGATGAACGCGGAATATTATGTGGTTCTAAATTTAAAATGTTTAAACTAAAAAATATTTCCACTTAGTTAAATAATAACAAAAATATGATAAATTTGAAAAGATATGCGCGCACTGAGACATCTATATAATTTTGGGTATATATTAGAAAGATTATATCAAATAATAGTGATATTACTTTTTGCGATAAATGATAAATCAGAAAAATAATTCACGTAAAAAACAGCGTATTTGAGGATTTTGAATATAATGATCTGGTCCCTATGAATACACAGATATGGTCCATGTCATTCATTCATTTATTAGTGTTATTACTACTATTAGCACTATATTAGATTGTTTGTTTGATTTATAAGACTTGATTGATAAAATAATCATATTCTGACATGCTTGATTTGCATGATCAAGTCCGTGATTGATAACTTGGCTCGTACGTGCTCAATCATTCATTTTGATGATAATTATCATCCCAAATTTGGGTTGATTATGTAATCCTCATTCACTCTATAATGCAAAATTTCAAAAATACTCTTACCAAAATTATTTTTGGTCACTCTTTATCTATACCTTTTACATTTTTGCTATACCCCAAGGATAATTTTGTTATTATATTATTTTAGTTATAATCTCTTAATTTATCCTACACTATAATCAATCAATCCAAAACGATTAAATATTTCAAATAGTTTCATCTTGTCTTTTCCTATCAATATTATCTATCTCATCCACCAAACTAAACATTCTCATTATGTAATATTTTAATAATTGAATGTTAAGTTTATAGCTCTAAAGTAAGTAAGATATTTAATTTTTAATTATTGATAGTTTGTAATATTTTTAAAGGTCAATAATATAATGAGTTAGGTTGGGTTTTGAGCAAGAATGATATTGAATCACGACCACTCTAGTAGTCTAGCTACATTTTGGTTAGTATTATTATGAGTGTATCCATCTTAATTTTATTAAAAATATATGTGGTCCAACCACCTAATTCTTTTTTAAGAAACGAAACAGATTGGCCCCCACAAGCTTAGCACATGAATTTTTTTATGGTAATTATCTTTTTTTTAATCAATTAAATATAGAAATTTAAAAGCTATGTCATTATCGAACATGAAACTTTTAACTCAAGTATTAACTACTCTACCAGTATATCAATATGCACAATTATCTTTTTTTTTTTTTTATATACTGTAGCATCCAGGGGCGGATCTAGGGGTAAGTTGCACCGGGCTCCAGCCCGGTGCAACCCCAAACTTTTTCTTCCGTTTATATATTTTATTAAGTCTAATTCAAAATTAGCCCAGTTCAAAATAATTAAAAAATTAAAACAAAATTGTTATTGTTGGATTTTCTTATATTTTTTACCCATGAGAAAAGCCCATGAGAAGGTTATAAGAATGAAAAGGGTCAACCATCATTTTTGAAGGGAGAAATTGAAGTGGTCAAAAGAAAAATTAAACCTTTTTTTCCTCTCGAATTTTCGGTCTGCACTTTAGAAAAATTTCGTTCACAGGATTGAACCGTTAGATCATTTGTGATTTTTGGACGAAGCTTCACACATCTGGGCCAACGTTTTGGACGGTGGAGATCGGATTTTGTGTTTGAAGGTCGGGTTTGACGATCTTAATAGAGGAGAATTTCTGGTAATATTTTTCTTGATCTTTGCTCGATTTTGATTCCATACATCTTGATGTCTTATTTTTGAGTGTATGATATTTTGTATGCCTCTAATATAATTTAGAGAAGATTTTTTACTGTTCCATTGTTGATTATAGTGGATTTAAACGACTCTAGTAGTCGCATTGTTTTTTTTCATCTCTTTCCTTTTAAGAGGTTTTCCACGCTAAAATTTTGTGTCTCCTTATTGTTGTGTGCCTATTATTTTGAACGACGTATATTGATGCTTTTGGAATACCCTATTTGTCTGAATCCTCAAAGATTCATACGAGTCGGAAAATTAGCCAAACAAAGGTGTCATATTCTTTCTCAGCGCTGCTTCTGCTCAAGTGTTTGCTGATATTGCTCTCTGCCCATTCGAAGCTGTCAAAGTTCAAGTTCAATCGCAGCCAAATTTTATCAATGGTTTGGTTGATGGATTTCCTAAAATTTACGTTAAAGAATGGTTTATATTGAAAGAAATTTTATTAAAATTATAAATATAAACTCAATTATTGATGGATTTTGTATATTGAAATCTCGCAAGACAACTTATGAAAACATAGAAATATTTTAACATTTATGATATTTAATACTCCGAAGTATTTATTTTCAGTTCACCCCATCATTAATTTCTGGATCCGCCCCTGGTAACATCCACAGGTTTAGGTTAGATAGCAGCCCTAGGTGGTAGCCGCAGAAGTCCAGCCTTTTTGGATTATGAGAAAGGGCATTGCGAAGTCGAATACTTTATTATGATAATTATCGAGTTTAAAGTAAAAGTCGTCTCCACGTAGAAAAGCTTTAGTTCTATTTCACTCAATAACGTCTTGTTTATACATAAAAATAGGATAATTAAATTAATTTGAAACGGTCTAGTGGTAAAATGAGTTTATGAGGGTAAAATTCACAAATTCAAATCTCACTAACGTTTTTATAGGTCTAAGTATATCACACATGATTTTTCAAGTGTGATTTATCCATCATGCCTGGTTTATAAGCTATTGCAAATGAATGTGAATTTTACCTAATGCACACCCAAGTGTAGTTTGCCCGTCTGGTCTAATTTACAGTTTATTACACATAAATATTAGTTTTACGTAGTGCACACCAAAAGAATTGGTCATAGGTTTCCCATGAATTAAAAAAATATATAGGATAATTGATAAATAAATTAATTTGAATGTTAAAGTTATTTATTAAATTCAACAAACAAATTAAAATAAAAGGCTAAAATCGTCCATTACAAATCTTACAGGGTACTATTGTAAAATCCTATTAATATCTATTATTTATGAAAAAAACACTTGCCACAACCATTTATTTTTGGTAATTGGACGGTTGGACTCCTCGGAGAACGTCCGCATATGCGGACATTGATATTTTTTTTTAGTATAAATGATATTTTTATTTAATATAAATGATATTTTTTAACTATAGGGTAAAAAATAAATGACACTTTTCTTCAATGTAATGAAATTTTTATTTAGAATAATTGATATTTTTAGACGTCCGTATAAGGGTTTTTGTGTTTTTGGAATGCTTTAACTTTTTTCTTTTTTTTTTCCTTCTTTGCATAAAATACATTTTCTTTTTCTATTTAACTGTAATTCTATTTTAGATAAAATATGCAATATTCATCTTAAATGAAAGATTATGATAAAGTTTTATGATTTGGTATATAATGTGTAAAAATGAATTTGAAATAAACAAACTATAATCATTTAAAGTTTTAACATATTTTTTTTTTATTTTTTAGATATATATTTATTTTTCAGACATGTTTAAACTTTTCTTAAACTTTTTTTCTTTCTTTCTTTCTTATTTTCGCTTTTGTTGGCTCAAAAAAAAACTTTGGGATTGTTGAATCGAAGACAACAAAAGAATCCATTTTAAAATAGAAAGCAACAGAGCTATTATAATATTTTTGAACTTCTTGGAGAAAAAAGAAAGGTGGCATTTTGATCATTTATCCATCTGGGGTTAGGGGTGTGCATCGGTCAGTCGGTTCGACCGATCGATCAAATTTTTCAAATTAAAAACCGAACTGAACGTATTTTTTGAATCGAACCGAATCAATTTATAATTTCGGACTGACCGAAAACCGAACCAAAAAAATGAATCGGTTTCGATCGGACGAAAAACCGATTAAAACATATATTATATATATTTTTTCTAAATAAACATATTTTTATCCGAATTATTTAATTAAGATATTAATTAATTATTATATAAAATATATAAATATTTAAAAATAATAATTTTGGTTCAGTCGATTTTTTCGGTTCGGTTTAAATTTTCGAACAAAAAATCAACTTTCTTAAAAACCGAACCTAGGTGAAAAAATCCAAATTGGATTCAATAACTTTCCAGCAGATGAATTAATTTTTATAGCAAATTCATCTTATTCAAAGCAATTTTCATGATTTTTAGTTCTGTTATTTGAACCTTACTATATATAAATATATATACATATATATGATGTGGGAATAGCATATAAATATATATACATATATATGATGTGGGAATAGCATGTGTGTGAGTATATTTTGTTCCATGATAGATAAATTTGGAATCCTAACTTATTCTGACGTTACATTTAATCTATTAGGTGCTCTAAATTTAGTCTAATATTAGATTTGATTTTGGACAAATAAAACACCTACCAAATTGATACTTTTCAAAAGTCGGAATAATGTCGATAATGAGTCCAAAGGTAAAATTAGAAACTGATACTGACCCCTTATTTAAATATTTAGCCTATTTTTACCTCAAACTAACAAATACTACTTTATATCATGAACCATTGAATCCAAGAAACGAAATATAAGGTTTTTTAAGTTTAAAAAACAGAAGCTCAGAAACTATACATGAGATGAGACAAAAGAACAAGGTGCTGCAAGTTGAAGCTTTCAGATTGGCAACAAATCCGGTTCATACTTCAAAACCATCGATTGCCTCTGTTCATCGGTTGCAGAAACTATACAACGACATCGTTGCATCTATAAGACAAGACTTTATTTCAAGAAGCTATTGATGTTAATTAAATCAACACATTTATGTGTTTCGGATATGAGCCAAACATGTATCACTTCCTAAAAAGTAGAACAACTGTATGTGCTGCTATACTCCGGTTCTCCCCAAGACTGTCCACCTTCTCATGAGTTTTCGCCTTGAGGTTTACAGCTGAAGGGTCCGCACCAAGTAGCTTGCATAAATTCTCCCTTATAGCCTCCTTGTGAGGGCTCAGTTTTGGTCTTTGGAGAATCAATGTGGCATCCAAGTTCCCTAGTTCGTAACCCGCCTCATGCATTAGCCGAACCTGACATGTAGCGGGCATCAGTAAAATATAGTGTCACAAGTCATAAATGCAATGAGCTACAACTATTCTAAGCTCCTCTCCAAAGGTAATGTCAAAATGGCATCACAAGATCATCCCAACAAAGAGCTACAACAATAGCACGTCTTCCATGATGTGGATATGTCACTCGATGATCTAGTGCAATGAAAAAATGACTCAGAGTACTTTATTCGTTCTTCAATTCTAGAAGAAGCATTTTGGTGCTGTTATTAGGGGAAACTTAAAACATGTAGCATACCAATGTTGATGAATTTAGCAAGAAATTTTTCCATTCTGTTATGCCGAGAGGTGTATATATGATGACTAGAAGAAAAAAATGTTCTTTCAAGCTAATAAGGGTGAGTCTTCATTTTTGTCATGCTATTTGTTTACTAAAAGTCCTTCCAAATAATTTTTTAGGGATCTTCCACATCCTAGTATGTGATTGTGATAGAAACATACCATGATCTAACAAAACTGGTGAGTGCAAGTTGCAGACAACAAAACAAAACTAAACTTTGAAGGAGAGTGAAGTAGATACCCCTGATTTCTTTGTGTTGCAACAACATCATATGCATATAATTCATTGTATAACTCACAAGATGAGAGTACAATAAGAAACAGAGAATCATGTCTACAACTAAAGGCATCCAAAGATGAAGGATAATCATATTGAGAAAAGAGAATGAGAGAACTGACTGCCTCCTCAACAAAAACACAAGATGCTGCGCCTTTCCATTTAGGATCGGTGTCTGGAAATATCTGCCCTATATCTGGGAGCCCAAGCGCCCCCAATATTGCATCAACAACACAGTGCAGCAATACATCACCTAAAATTAACAAAATCCTACCTTTTCAGTCCCAAAAGATGCAGATAATACCTCCAATTTATATCAATCATCCCTACTTTTTCATTCAATCAGCTCATCTCGTGTAAACAGTATGGCATTAGCATTATTTAGATGACATTTATTGATGAAAATTAAAGGAAATACGAAACTAAACCAATAAGACACTGAAGGTTGAATAAAGTGGGGGAAAATTGATAAGGAAAACTAAACCTAACTATTTAAAGCAATTCTACATCTGAAATTGGGGCTTCAGTGACAAAGATGAGTATAATCTCAATAGACTGGATATATATGTGTGTGTGAATTACCGTCGGAGTGAGCTTCGCATCCTCGATCATGAGGAATATTTATGCCACCGATAATGAGGGGATACCCCGGCTCGAGCCGATGAAGGTCAAATCCGTGTCCAACGCGGAAAGGCAGAACCTTGGCCGGAGTTGCAGCTCCGGACTGAGTCTCTACTCCAACCGTGCTCGTGGCGGCATCCACCACGGCCGACACATGCGAGGAAGACGGTCTGGCCACGAATTTCAATGAGGGAAGCTGCAAGTTTCGCGCTGCGCAAGGTCTCAGTCCGGGTGATTGCACGGTGGGTTGCTTCGAGGAGGTCTTGATGGGAAGTGGGCCGGCGTAGCAGAGGGAACCGGCCATAGCCATATCGAAGAACTCGTGGGCGCGTGCGGCGGCGCGTAGGGTTCTGGCTGCTGCTTTTGGAGGTGAATGAACCGTTGTAATGGGAATCTTGAGGAGCTCGTTCGATATTATGATGTGTGCTGTTAGCTCGTGGAGCCACGTGGCAGCGCAACTTGAATGCTCTCTTTTTTTGGTCAAACTTGAAATCTTTTTATACTACTCTATTCCTCCACCACCAAAATGCTTCTACTTCGTCGAGCTCGGCAAATTTTTTTGAATGATAAAATTTACGTATTAAATTAAAAAAAATGCGAGCTCGGCAAATTTTTAATGATACGAATTTTACGAATACAAAATAAATATAGATAATAAATGAATATATTAATAGATAATAAAGTAAAAATTGATCATGTATTTTTTTTGTAAATAAATGAATAGATTTTTTTAGAAAAAAAATATAATTTTTTTATGGATGAATCAAAAATGAATTAAATATAATTTTTTCACAAAAACTCTCGTATATCCGTCGCATGATGTGGACGGATAAAAATATCATTTGTTTTCATAAAAAATACTATTTACATTGAAAAAAATATCATTTATTTTTTACCCGTACGGACGGATAAAAACATTTGTTTCATAAAAAAGTAACATTTATATTGAAGAAATCATTTATTTTTTACCATATAATTAGCAAGTATCATTTACATTAAATAAGAGTGTCATTTGCATTGAAGAAAAATATCAATATTCGATATATATGGACGTCCGAGAGACCATTTCCAAATTTTTGTGGATGAATTTAAAACGTTTTAGTTTCGTTCTATTAATTGTTTTAAATAAAATTGCGCTGTTTACAAATTGGAATACGGCTTTATTTGATTTAATTATTACACAAGTCAATTATTCTCGAGATTGGTCATACTGTAGTCTGTAGTGCTGCGGTGCAAGCCGTCTTTGTATGAATTAATGTCCTAATTTAGAGAAATTTGAGTAGTTTATAGTTGAAGCTGAATTTAGTGTATCTTGTTTTAATTTATCATCTGCCAATCCTGACTTCAACTTTATGTTGAGTAAACCTTTAGACTGGAAATTTAAATTTCAGTCTTTTTCTAGCCGTCTTGTTTGAGATTCGAGTCCGATTGAATTCGATTCACAAATAAATTTGAACAAACATTACCCTCGCTGTCGTGAAATTATCAGACTTAATTAG
This sequence comes from Salvia rosmarinus, assembly GCA_036937905.1. Classification (NCBI taxonomy): domain Eukaryota; kingdom Viridiplantae; phylum Streptophyta; class Magnoliopsida; order Lamiales; family Lamiaceae; genus Salvia; species Salvia rosmarinus. The sequence goes on from CM072822.1 coordinate 9,546,992, forward strand.
CACAAACACTAGTAAACTACGGATATTTTTGGTCGGAAAACCACAAAAAAAAATGGTCGTAAACCATCGATAGGATCTGTACCAACTACTGAGCGCCCGTCGTACCCAATACAAATAAACGACATCAAGCTCGGCGCGACAAGTTCGGCCCATGAAGACTCCTAAAGTCGGTGGGAACGATAAAGCTCACCATATCTAAAGAATCCTAATTCGAGAGGGATGGGATCTCGAATCCTAGTTAGAGAAGACTTGGATTCGAGATCAGTCAATCATTGTGTATAAATAGAGGCTAGATTAGGCGACATAGATCATTCACTCTCTTTGTAATCACTTCACACTCTCAATACACATACTCTCTCTCGCCCGTGGGCGTAGATCTTATTCACGATCGAACCACGTAAATCTTTGGTGTTCTTGCGCATTTATTTCCTTACGAAATTAAGATCGATCATCGGCGCCGTCGTGGGAAGCGAAATTTTGTGTTTCGATCAACCACCGTTTACGAAATAATCATGACCAGTACACTAGAAGCCATGCATCCAGGACCGTCCGGCAAACAACAACGCCGGCGGCGAAAGGGAACGCCGAGCTCAACTCGGGAAGAGCCCAATCGAGAAGAAACCCGAGGGACATATGGAAAGTCTCGTGAGCACGGACACCCGCCTGCGAGGCGGTTACCATAGCGAAGGCGATCGTAGCAATAATCCGGGGAACCTCCGGCTCATAGTAAACCTCGACGACGTCGTCGAGGATTTCGAGAAAACAAGGAGAGCTTTCTCGGTTCCTCGGTGACACGGGGTCGGCCACGTCACGAAGAACGGTACACGAAGCCTCGTCAGATCGAGGCATCACAACGAGAGGTCGGGGCCCAAACCGACCGCGAAGGAACGAGCAGCGGGAGAGGACATCGTGATCGCCGCGGCCGACCTCGATCGTCCGAATCCATCCAACGAACTCGCCCGATCTCCGAGGGACGAGCGGACAGAAAAGGCATCGGGGCCGCCGCGAAGTCGGTCCGAGTCACCTAAACGAGTTCGATCGTCGAACTCCGTCCCGATCTCCGATGGCGGCTTCGATGGATACGGAAGATAGCCACCCGTTCTAAAATAGAATACTCAACACTTCTCCCGGATAAATACGGGTACCAAGCATCGCCTCACGACGGTGAGGGATCCATGAACTTCCTCTCGCAGTTCGAATACAACATGATCAACCAACACTCATTTCGGTTCATATGTGTAAACTCTTCCGGAGTTACTCGTCGACAACGCCCGCAAGTGGTTCGACGGTCTACCTACGGAAGCATCGGCCCTATCGCGACTGATGGTCGCTTCCACCAAGGTTCTTCAAAAGCGGAATCAAAACGTCATCGACACCTCCTCACCATAAGACAAAGCCGTAATGAGTCCATCGGCGACTTCATGACAAGGTTTAACAAGGAGTGTTTGAAGGTCGAAGACGTGAACGACTGTTAGTCATCTCGGCCTTCCAAACGGCATCTTGCGGGGGGCCTTATACCGAGAGATCGTCAATCGAACCCGTCTGCAACAGTAGTGGCGCATAGCCAACCGGTTCGCCAAAGCGGACGAGGCGACAAGAGAAAGCGCGAAGCGAGCAAGCAGGACCTTGGAAGAGGAAGAAGAGGCGAAGGAAGGAAGATCGGAACCAGGCGGCGGCGCGGGCAGATTACATCGCCCGATAAAGTCGAGGCTCGGTCCGCGAAGCCTCGGAACGACCTCAATACACCCGTTGACGGCCGAGAGCGAAATCTCGCACTTCATATGAACTTGTTCGAGAAGCCTCGACCGATGGCGGGAGGAAGAGGTGCCGACCTATGGATAAATCGCTCATTCCATGATGATTACAGGCACGACATCGAAGAGTGCAAAGAGCTCATGGGTGAAATAGAGATGCTAGTTCAGACGGACCCCAAAGAAATACCAGGACGAGTCGCCAAGCCGACCAAAGTCGAAAAGAAGAAAAAGCAGAGGAAGAGGAAATTGTGCCCTACAAAAAACAAAGCAGCAGACCGACGAAGAAGGAGATGACGAGCCCCGATATGACGGGTGATCTCCACAATTACGGGGCTCCCCGGTGGAGTCACGAAGTCCTCCACAAGGCCGATGCCAAGTCCTAGAACCAAGCGAACCTACCAATAAGAGGTTCGAGAAAGGGCGAGCGATCACCTTTTCCGAGGGCGACCCGTACTGCGACGATGCCTCACGGGATGCGTTGGTGATCCGTAATAGTCGCAAATAAATTGGTAAAAGCGTTTACATTGACAACAAGGCGTCGGTGAGCATCCTCTTCAAGGAATGCTTTGACAAGCTAGGAGTAGAAGAAGCACACCTCGCAGCGCACACCGCCACTCGAAGCTTCGTCCGGGAAGAAACGCGCCGAGGAAATAATCGAGCTACCCGTCGCGGTGGGGACAGCACCAACGACCTCGACAAAGGTGATGCGGTTCTTCGTAGTGAAGGCCAACTCGCCGTATAACATCATACTAGGGCGAGATTGGTGAACGTCTGTAAGCGGTATGCTCAACGTACCACCGACGATAAAAATACCCACCACGAGGGGAGCAAACCGTGATCCGGGTGATCGAAAAGCAAGCGAGGAATGTATGCAAGTTGCCTTACGAGTGCGGGACCTCGGTCCAGCCCAGGCATAGCAATTAAAGAAACCCGAGGAGTTGGAGTCGAAGTACATCGCCACTCCCGGCGGTCGGTGGAAGAGGTCGCATTATGCGAGGATGAGCCATTGAAGGTCGTCGGTTGGTTTCACCACGACACCAAGTGAAGGATCGGATCATCCAACTCTAAGGGAATTCGGGGCGTGTTTGCTTGGTCTCCCCGACATGACGGAGTCTCGCCGAGTATCATCACTCACCGGCTCAACATCGACCGAACATAAAGTCGGTTCGGCGAAGCAAAGAATCTTCGCGACGAGCGGAACCAAGTCATTCATGACGAGGTGAACCACTATTAAAAGCACGCATCGCTCGAGGTCAAATATCCGACTGGATAGCCAACCCGGTGATGGTGAGGAAAGGAGGAGGGATGGCGAATGTGTATTGACTACACCGACCTCAACAAGCATTGCCCAAAGGATTGCTATCCCTTCCCAACATTGACAAGAAGGTCGACGCGTTGGTCGGATCGAGGTCTTGGTTTCTTGGACTTATACAAAGGTATCACCAAGTCACGATGGACGACGAAGACGCGCCAAGCGACAGCCTTCATTACCGACTTGAGGTCTTCGCATATAAAAAGATGCCATTCGGCCTTAAAATCAGGGCTACCTATCAAAGGATGGTGGACAAAATATTTCACCCTACATAGGTCGGAATGTGGAGGTATCGTGAGACGACATCGTCGTCAAAGCAGAAGAAGCGCATGTGTGGCGACCTCCGGATCGTCCTCGGCCTTCGGAAAATCAACCTAAAGTGAATCCCAAATGCACGTTTGCGATCCGTGCGGAAAGTTCTTAGGTGTTGGGTTTCCAAGAAGGGCTAAAAGCAAACCCGTCAAGGTCCAAACCATTTGGAAATGAAGATGCGAAGACCATCCATAGCGTACATAAGTGACAAGTCGCATAGCCGCACTAAGCCGCTTCCTTTCAAAAGCCGCGGATAGCGACTACCCTTCTTCAAGATACTCAAAAAGCCCCGAAATTCTCATGGGATGAGGTGCAGTCCGTCGAAGACCTCAAGAGCTACCTCGCCGAGCTCCCACTCTATCCGTCCGAAGAGGAGAGGTCCTTTTCCTCTACCTCGCCGCCTCGGACGAATCCATAAGTGCGATCCAGATGCGAGAAGAAGGACGTCGACTCCGTGTATTTCATCACCGAGCACTAAAGGCCGGAAGCGAGGTATCGGCCATTGGAGAGCTTGCCTTAGCATTGGTAAATGCCGCGAGAGACTACGTCCGTTTCCATGCACATCGCATACAAGTCCTCATGACTACCCACTTGCAAGTATTGACGAAGCCCAAGCATCGGGGAGAATCGCGAAATGGGCAATCGAGGCGGCGAGCACGATATATCCTTCGCCCGCCAGCCATCAAAGGTCGAGCCTAGCGGTTCCTTGCGAAGCTAACCGTCGAAAAACCAAGCCCACCGAGTCCGTATCGGACGATGCCAAAGCCGAACCCGTGGTTGAAACACCGAGGTCTGGCAACTCTACGTTGACGGGCTTACGGGAAAACAGCGTGAGCGGTATCTTACTCCTAGGCCCGACAACGAGATCGCTACTCACCGGTTCACATTCAAAAATACGAACAACGAAGTGGAGTACGAGGCATCGATCGCAGGACTTCGCCTCGCTCAAAGTCTCCGGATCACGAGCCGTGCAAGTTCACGGCGATTCTCAAGTCGTTGTAAGCCAAATGTTGGGAAAATACGAGGCAAAAGCGGCGAATGAAGAAGTATCTTGAAAAAGCAAAAGCACCGAACGGACTTTCTCACACTTCCGGATAGTTCGCATCCCAGGGAGCAAAATAGCGGTGACATCTTAAGTAAATTGGCCTCATCATCAACGAACCCGCCAAGAGAAAGTCAGCGGGGAGCATAAGCGATGCGAAGGCGGGCCGAGGTCAACATAGTCTCGGATGAAGAACCCATTGGATGACTCTCATTCGAGAGTACTTGGAGAAGGCGAATCGCCCCGACAAGTTGGAGGCTAGAAGGATCTGAACAAATCTGCGATATCTGATTGAGCGAGTCCTATCTGAAAGTCATATCTCCAACCTCTCTTAAGGTGCTTGGGGCGAACCGAGCTAATTACGTTTCACGAGAAATACACGAAGGTTCGTGCGGAAGCCACATCGGACCCGAGCCTTGTCAAAGAAAGTCATGCGATGGGGATACTATTGACAACAATGTTCCAAGACTCGATGGACCTCGTAAAAAGTGTCCGAAGTGTCAAATCCATGGGAATGTACAAAGGCTACCCTGCACCGACCTCGCCTCCGTGCAGCCCTTGGCCGTTTATGCAATGGGGATCGACATTGTGGGCCCTTTTGTAAAGCACCGGGCGACTCGATTTTTAATTGTTGCGATCGACTACTTCACGAAGTGGGTGGAAGCGAGCCCTGGCGAAAATCACAAGCAAGAACGCCTCAACTTCGTATGGAAGAACATAGTGTGTCGCCGGCATCCCCATATCCTCCTTTCGGATAACGGAACACAATTCACGGATAAGACATTCAAAGATTGGTGTCAAGAGCTTGGATCCACAAAAGTTCACCTCGGTGGCCCATCCTCAAGCAAATGGTCGACCGAAGTTACCAGCGGGACCATCGTAAAGGTCTAAAACTTCGTCTCGACCGAGCTAAAGGCCTCTGGTGAAAAAATTTACCACAGTCTTATGGTCGTGCGAACAACACCTCGGACCTCGAGCGGAGAAACACCATACAGTTTGGTGTATGGAACCGGCGATGATCCTGCGAGATCGGAGTATCGAGTCCTCGTACCATTGACTTCTCCGTGAAGCAAATGGGAAAATCTACGAGTGATCTAGACTTACTCGAAGAAAGAGACCTCGCCTACATCGAGGAAGCTCGGTACAAGCAACAAGTAGCTCGGTATTACAACCGGTAGCGTTAAAACCCGACAATTCCAAGTGGGCGACCTCGTACTCCGAAATAATGAAGTCAGCAAAGCCGCGCAGCTCGGCAAGCTGGAAGCCACATGGGAAGGACCTTACCGGGTCGACGAAGTCCTCGGCAAAGGGGCCTATAAGCTCGCTCAATTGTCCGGTGAGCAATTACCCAACGCATGGCACATCATCCATCTGAGGAAATATTATGCATAAGTGTCAAGGGTCGGGTCTTGTTCGGTCATATTTTGAAAGTCTGTTTGAGTCCGAGTCTTATTTGGTGGTCGCGTAGTCTTTTATCAATAAAATATTTATTTTACGAGTTCTACTTGTCACTAATGCATAATTAATCTTCACATTATTTACCCTCTACGGAGGACAAATTCCTCGACGGAGGTCGGTTACATTCGTTTCATACGAATGTAAATTTAAACAGCATGCCTACATACGAGATCGACTACCTTCGTTTATTTGAGCGTTCTCTCTATGTAGATGAAGGGACCACCCTCCCGATGACCTCGGCAGCAGGAACCATTCCTACATACGAGATCGACTACCTTCGTTTATTTGAGCGTTCTCTATGTAGATGAAGGGACCACCCTCCGATGACCTCGGCAAAAAACAGAACCATTCCTACATACGAGATCAGACTACCTTCGTTTATTTCGAAGCCGTTCTCTCTATGTAGACGAAGGGGACCACCCCTCCCGACGACCTCGGCAAAAAACAGGAACCCCTACCTTCGTACGAGAACGATTTCTTTCGAAGCGGAATTCTCTACGAGGACGAACTACTTTCGCATATTACTCTTATTCAAATACAAAGACAACAAGAAACCATTCTTATTAAATAAAAGATGTACAGGTTACATTTTACGAGGACGGAGCGGATCGGGAAAAGCTGAGCCAATCCCTAGAAAAATCGGAATTCAGCAGCTCATCTATACTAATCCTACCTTTACCTCGTCCTCGATCTATATTACGGGCCCGCCAGTGCGACCTCGGTCACTGACGACGCAGCTCTGCGAGCTCGGCCTCGACCACTTGATGACGCCCGGTCTCGACGCATGGAGGGTCCACGACGTTCGAGGCAATAGCATGCCTCTCTTGCGCGCCACTCCGGATCGTCATAATGTGGTTCATTTATTCTGAGGCGAAGCTCCGGCGAAGAAGAGCCTCTGCATCCGTCAAGTATTTCGTCGAGTGTGGTTGTCGGCGATGACGATTTTGTATATGGTCCGAGCCTTTTCAATTGACGTCTCGCTCGTGAATTGCCGGAGGTCCGACCATATTCGCGCTGTACCTCGAACAACGGGCGCAGCCTCGACAACCTCGCTTCAACTTAGGGATCGTCATCCCACCATTTCGTGGATAACCTCCTCGTACTCGGCATGCTCCTCGCCTATCACCTTGGCCTTCTCCTGGCGACCTCGAAGCCTCCTCCAATTCAAAAGGCGAGCTCGGAGCTCGTCACAGCTCTCTGGCGGCTCTATGTGACATCGGACTCACCGCACGTGGCCAAGCCGCCTTTATATGGAGGAGTTCGACCTCTTTCAACTCAAGAGCCCGCGATAGGTCTTGATTCGGTTCAACCAAGGAGAAGCATCAAGCATTTCAGAGACAATGAATAAAAAGATAAGTTCTTAACATAAACTTGTCATTTTATTAACATGCCCTTAGGCAAAAATCAATGTACATTTACATTCAAAAAAAAAAAAAAAAAGTGAAAAAGATGGGGGGATCAACTGACCCCTCCGGAAGCTTCGGCCACGTCCACGTTCGCCGCCTCCGACGCCTCGATAGCCGCAGCCTCTTCCGCCCTGGTCTCGGCCGTCTGCCGGCCTCATTGGGAACCGCCGAGTCTCGGCGCCTGAAGCATCACCGCACCACACCCCTTTACATGATCGATAGTAAAGCTTGTCGGGGATCCGATCCACGGACAGCGCGAAGACTCTGCGGACAAAAGAACCGAGGAGGAGGCAAGGGTCTGCAGCACGGGAAGCTCCTTCAAGCCACGGACGAGCACATCAAAATAGGCCCGTCTCAGGACATTATCCTCGGTCTCCTCGTACCCATACTTGGCTTTGTCCAGGTCTGGGTAGTCCTCGGCGACATCTTCGATTGCATCCGGGCGGCGCGCTTATTAAGCACCTCGGCCGTCCGAGACCATCCCGGAAGCTTCGCCGACATGAACACCTCTCCGCGAAGGCACGGCGTCTCTCCCTGCGAGCTTGCCATGTCTGCCTCCCGACAGCGAACCTGTTCCACCGCAGCCTTCATCAAGGCAACCTCGGACTTCGCCGCCTCGGCCCTTGCCGCCTCCTCCGCCACAGCTGCCTCCGTCGACCTGGCCCTTGCCGCCGCCGCCTCAATGGCCGTCGCATCCGCCGCTTTTGCTTCACGAGGTCCGGATCTTAGCTCGGCCTCGGATATTTCTTTAGCGGGAGGGTATTCTCCGCTCCATCTCCCGAGCATACCGGGCCACCCGTCAAGCTGCATGAACGGCGCTTCTTCAAGTAATCCGATATAAGATCGGATACTTTTGACACCTCGCCGCCACGTCCTCGACCCCTACACAATATACACATCGGTCGAAACACGGTTTTATACTACAACAAAAGTATAAGGACGGGCACAAAACCTCGGGAAAGAGACGAGGCGGACTGACACCAACGATCTCGACTCACCTCGGCGACAACCGAGACTCATGGATTACTTCCTTCCGCCTCTTCAAGCGCTTGAGTGGCTGCGCGCGAAGGGATCTCGAAGGCCCCACGGTCATTTCGGGCATGTCCTTGAAATCCTTGGTCGGAGACCTTGGCTCGGCCACAGATCGGTTCGACCACGAGATCGACTCCTTCCTTTCTTCTTTCTTTCCTTCACGGGTTCACTACCAAGAGATCATAGGTCGGATCAACAAGTATAATCATGCGATAAAGAAGAAAGAAGTAGGGCCTCACCTTCACCGACTCCACCCTGAGGTAGGATCGGAAGGCTAAGCCCGCCTGCAAGCTCGACCTCGGAGAAGACCTCGTCAACAAGGTCAATTTTGTCCGGCGTCTCCTCCAGTCACCAAGTCCTTGTCAACGAAAACATCGGCGATCTTATCGGATCGCCACGGAAACTCCATATGTCTCGAAACCGATGAAGAAGAACTTACGCGGTTGAGATCTTCGACTTAATCTTGGCTTTGAATTTCCTACGGGTGATAGATAATACCACCCCGAGCCGCCTTCGATTCAAAAGCGAAGGACCAGCCCCAAGGTCGAAGGAAAATTATGCTATGGGCATAGACACCTAGGGCGGTCGTATGCGGAATGAGTTCGGCGAGAGTTGGGCAAGAGATATGCGAACATCTCTTGAACTCAACGTATACGTAAGGAAAGGAAGGCGAAGACCAGCCTTGAGGCTGTCCTCGTACACGGTAATAAAACCATCCGGAGGGGCACAAGCCCTATCCTCCGGACGGGGGGCAACGAACTCAATATCAGGAGGAATACTATATTGAAAACAGATATCCCTAATATCAGAAATACCTAAGATGGAAGAAAAAGAAGACACTTTACCGCAATCCCCCACTGAGGGGAATCGCAGACTACACTCAGAAAGAGGCATATGAATACGAGTAAAAACAGGCAGAGACACTAATGAATTAGACGGGGAAACAGACACGATTTGACGCTCAGGCGACTCGTTATGAGAAGAGGTAGCCATTACTTACTTTTGTTTATCGATGAACAAGACAGAAGCTTCAAATCGTCAATGGCGCGGAATAAAGTGTTTCTCGCAGAAGGCAGAGGGTTTTTTTTTTTAAAATCAGAGAAATGAAGAAGGCAAGTGATAAGAGATATTGCGTATCAAGGAAGACATTCCCCTAATATGCACTTTATCGGGAATCCAACCGTTGCCAATTTAATGCGCATTAAATGCGTATCCCGCGTCGATGCTCGAACGGGCGGAAAATCCGTCTTAGTCCCCGCTTAATACCTCGTCGGTGAAGCGGTCGAAGGACCTCGACTTAACGCCTCGTCGGTGAAGCGGTCGAAGACTTCGCATAACGCCTCGTCGGGTGAAGCGATCGAAGACCTCGGCATAACGCCGACAGGTGAAGCCATTCACAAGACCTCGGTTTAACGCCCGACAGTGAAATCGGTCGAAGACTTGACTAAACGCCCGTCGGTGAAGCTGGCCAGAGATCTCGACAACGCCTCGTTAGGTGAAGCGGTCATAAGACCTCGATAACGCCTCGTTGCGAAGCCGGACACCTCGCCGAGATACACAAACAATCGAGACCTCGGCGGACGCCTCTGCGAAAGCACGAAGATCTGATCTGACGTCGAAGCATTGACACACACAAGGTCGGACAATGAAAGAATGTCAAAGATCGTCCCAAACCCGCTCGTCACAACAACCCCAATCCAAAGCATTACCTCGTTTCTGCGTCTTTTGGGGGTTGTGATAGGATCTGCCCAACTACTGGGCCCAAGCGTCGGGCCCAATACTGAGTAAACGACATCAAGCTCGGCTGGACAAGTTGGGCCCATGAAGACTCCTAAAGTCGGTGGGAACGCAGAAGCTCGGTAGTATCTAAAAGAATCCAATTCGAAGAGGATAGGATCTCGAATCCTAGTTAGAAGACTTGGATTCGAGATCTAGGTCAATACATTGTGTATAAATAGAGGCTAGATTAGGCGACATAGATCATTCACTCTCTTTGTAATCACTTCACACTCTCAATACACATACTCTCTCTCTGCCCGTGGACGTAGATCTTATTCACGATCGAACCACGTAAATCTTTGTGTTCTTGCGCATTTATTTCCCTTACGAAATTAAGATCGATCAACCACCATCTTAATTTCTTGTATAACCCAAATCTTAATTCCCAGTGTTCCAAGCCGACACTGGGCCATTAGATCTGATCGAAGCTCATACAAAGTTTCACTTAGTTCTTTAAATCGCATTTCGAAATTGTTTTACTTAGCTGTAGTGACGCCTCAATTAGGATTCATTATAAATAGTGATTTTCTCTTCCATTCTAACCAAATTCTGGGAAAATGAGAACATAATATTTATTGGAAAAATACATAATTTTAATTTGATAAATTGAATTTGTGATAATTTTGACCTAATAAATCAATAATACCTCAATCAAGTCCAATGAATTAATTTTGTGATAATTTTAACCCGTAAAGTGATTTTAGGCATCGAGAAATGATATATAAAAATCACAAGTTAGAAACGTAGTTGGAAATAATTTACGGACTATTTGTTATTTTCGATGCCGAAAAATCACTTACGGGTTAAAATTGTCACAAAATCAATTCATTAGGCTTGATTAAGATATTATTGATTAATTATGCTAAAATTGTCACCAAGTCAATTTATTAAGCTAAAATTGTGTATTTTTCCACATTTCTCCACACTTTACGATATGATGAAAGTTGTTAGTTAGGATTAAGAAGAATTATTTATTTTTAGCCGCAACATGTTAGGCAGAGTGAACCATCTCATTCCCATTTTCTTTTCTTTCATTCCAAGTTTTTCTACATTAATCTGTTACCTTTTTAATACTAATTACCTTTGTCTCTCTCAGTGTATAATATGGTAACCATCATTTAACCACGAAAGCCAATTCTCACAATTTTGTGAGGTTAGCAACATAGATTCCCATACTCCAAATTAAACAATTTTTCTTTTCCATGCACTATCAATCAATCACTTAATTCAGATGTAGAAGACTGTGATAAAGGCAAAATGTAAATGTGAAAATGCACAAAATATACAACACCCGTCAAGCTTATGCAAGTATACAAGCAAACATGCTCATGGACTTTCAGCAGACACCTACTCTATATTGGAGTCTGCATGGACGAATATATTCACAATTTTTGTGAAGCTCACATTACACATTATCAGAAGCAGAAGCCCTAGGAAGCTTCGACACGCGCTCCGGTGTCGGATTATCGGAAGAAGCTCTCTTTGTACTCATCTGCAACTAGAAATTATAAACAGATAAAATATGACAGACTTTTGAATAGGTGTGTGAGAGAACACACTGATGCATGCTAACCTTCTCTTCAGCATGTTGATAAAAGTGCCTCAGAAGAATGTTTTTCGCTTCCGGAGCTATAACTGAGAAGTCGGAATGCAAACACGTGAAATTAGTTGAGCACCATCAAGCAAGATATTTTGTGACAATTCAACTCACACAATATTTTGCACATCACAGAATGACAGAATAAAATGATTCTATGATTATTTTTCTCTATTGAGGAACAAATTAAGTTCTCCCAGAGCCTAATTCTATTTATTGCAATAAAGATATCTAATGTTGAAAACATGTTTCTAATTTAAGAAATATAATCTACCTAGAAAGTTAGTAATTGCTAGCTGATAAGCATTTTGCGTCAAACTGATAATCAGGAACAGGGAAAAGTCGATGGAGAATAAATTAAATGAAGAAATAGCTGTTACTTATGTTACCCTGATCAGGTGGAGGGAGGGTGCGGTCATGAGTAGGATTGTACGTGACAGGCGTCATTTTCTGAAAGATAACAAACAATATAGCGTCAGGATATGTCAAACAGTAAACACTTAGTTTTTGATGATTATTGCAAGGAAAAAGATAAAGGTTAGATTTAACACTTGAAATAAGTAAGTTCAAATTTTCGCCAAAAAAAGCTGTATCCATACAGATCTTGAACCAAGCGAAAATCTCCCAGAAACAAACTTAAGGATCTCAGTGCAATTTGATGGAATAATTAGTGGGATATAAGATCATCAAAATCTCAATCTCTTGAGACCAGAAAACTTTTTCTGGATTCAAATTCATGAAGATGAAGAAAGTAAGCTATAAATAAACTTTAGTCCTAGAAAGCTTAAGCAGATAGATTGATAATAAATATGTTCGAGTACAATATGAATAGCCAGCAGCATTTGACAAGAAGTCTACTAACTTATAGAAGGTACGTTCATCTGCATTCTGGTGACTGGTGAGGATGGAATATGAAAAAGTTCTATCATAACCATCTAGCCTTCTAACTTTAGCAAGGGACTTCATTTGTCCTCAAGTATAACATCTACAAGCAATTGTTTTCTCACTCCACATAGATTAGTACAGTTCTGAAATAAATATAGAATCCAATTAGTAAAGAACAGCTAATGAATAGACAGGTCCACTAGAAGTAACATGCTTAATATTAGATATTTTTTTTTAGCAGTAGCAAAATGTATTAAACTATCGTACTTCAACATAGATAACAACAAGAATGCTAAGGGAGTACAAGTCTTTTCCTTTTGTCAATGTTAGCACTCTATAATCTCCATATCTTTTATTGCTGTCAACTGCTTAAATTTAAATGTGTCAAGAATCTTAACTGCCATGTTCTCCCACTCATATAATAGGTGATCTTTTGAGTTCTAAATATGTCACAACAAGTACACAACCTTAGCGCAAGAAAGAAACTATGCAGGTAAGAAAGAAACTATGCAGGTATACCATTCATCCTTCATTGGTTGATCCAACATGAGAATGTCATAAAACAAACAACAGCGTGAGAGTGTTGGCAAAGCACGAGGAACAATGTGTTTGCATTTACTCTCTTAGTATGACAAATAAACATCTCCGACATTGTATAAACGACAGAAACATCATTATGAAGCCTTACAAGCCAACTATTATTTTCTCCTTTCTGCCACCAAGTGGAAGCAGTTGAATCATTATTTTGCCTATGACCTTCCAGAAACACACAGTCACTAACTTTATGAGTTGCAACTCAAGAATGACCAAATTTGCAGGAATCGCCTTGACATCATAAACTTCTTACTTAAAAAGGTTGTACATCAATAAAAGCCATAGCTTTCAACATATCAAACACGTCTGCAGCATTCATTTGCTCACAAATTTAGTTCAATGCAGCAATCAACGCTCTGTAAGCTTCGTTACATCCAAACCTAGACGTGTTTATTTTACACATGTCATCACTTCATAAGGCTAAAGATAATTCGTATACTCGTTGCATGACAAAATGTCCTCTTATCTCTTACGGAAGCAAAATCCCTGATCTGCCACAAGGAATTTAATACATGATACCCTAAAACACAACCAACTACTTCACTTAACAGCGAAAAATCGCTGACTCGAGTTCAAATAGTCCTCGATTTCGCCTGAAATGCAATGTGCACTACATAATCATCTAAAGGCTTATGAAAAAGATAACCTTAGCTGATTATCATTCACTAAATTATAATTTCAAAATATTTGATAATCATCGGGTTACCAAATAGAACACAAACCCCATTTCGAGAAACCACAACTTCATCCCATCGCAATCCTCGAATTTCACCCACAACTCATTATTTCTACAGAAATGTCGGAAGAATTCTCCCAAAAGGGAAATGGGCGTGCACAAACACAAAAAAAAAAGAAGCTACAACCTGATGAAGAAAAAGGGTGCATACCGATGGATTAGAAGGATCATTGGGCTTGAACTGGCTGAAGTTGTGAGGGTCGAGAGAGGGCCAGCTTCCGAGCATTGAATCATCAGCAAACATTATCAATGAGAATTGGGAGGGAGGAAGTTAGGCAACACTACAAACAAATATTTGAAGAAATCCAACCAAGAACATATATGTATGTGTGTTGCTGTGAGTATGAAGAGATAGGTGGCGATCGGCGTTGTGGGCAGGTGTTATTGACAAAAGCACACCAATTTATGAAGGGAAGCTTTCGCAGTTTTGATGTGGGCGAATAATCCAATTTAATTTCGAATTGCCAATTATTTTCCTACAATTTCAAAGGGGTTTGGTTTGTGAAAATGCCTATGCCTCTTCGACAACCAGAGACTTCTTGAATGATCGGATTTTGCAAGATTTTAATTCTTATTAAATTAATAATTAAGGCAATATAAGTTATAATAATTGTGTGTATAGTATAATAGTAGAGTGATTAATATCTGAAATTAAAGATCTCAAATTTGAATTCGTCTTAATATGGTTTACTAAATTGACTAAAAAACAAGAAGTTATAGTATTATTAACATCGATGCTCTTTGATTCTAATATTTTGGTTGCCCTTTGGATTGTGATATTTGAATTAAATCTTCCTCAATATGCAAGCACTTTTGCTCTTTGTGGAATTATTCAATTATTATGGTAAATAAAGTGGTAGGTTAAAGGAAAAAAAAAACGTGCATTGATATATACTACTACTGTCTCAAAGTAGTCTTATTCTCCTTTTCGTATACATTAAGAAACTATGGTGCCGTAGCTAAATTGAAACTCACCTTAATCAATATTTTCAAAATCAGACTAAATATCAAACCAGTCAATTAATTAAATTATTGGGTCACTGATTTTTGGAAAAAAAAAATGGATGGCTCATAAATATTTTATTTTGTATATGTATGATGTGTGTATATTAATAAAACATATAAATATATAGAATAAACATTAACATGATAAAATTGAAGTATATTTTTAATTTTTTTATACATTATATCAATAAAAATTAAATAAAATAAACCACCTAATATTTATTCTTTAATATATTTACAAAAAAAAATTAATAACAAAAAATAATTTCAAATCTCAATTAGTTCCTACCACATCTTCATTTACATTATAATAACTATTTACATGAATGCAAATTAACAGTAATATTAATTTAATAATAATTTATAAACATTATTTGTATATGAAATAGTAATTATTATTTAATATTTATATCAATATTGTTAGTAAGTAAATTAATCAAAGAAAAGGCTTCAAAGCGATGGAGTTGGTTGTTGTGTTAGCCTATAACTTAATGATTATATGTTCGAATCTTGCGTACATCATTTGAAATCGGATCGTTGAACTGAACGGTTCGCGGTTAAACCGGTCAAATTGGCCGGTTCGATCAAATTGCAATTGGGTAATGGTCCATGAAATTTGGAATTATCGACTCGAGCTATAAAGTATTAGTAAAATTCGAATTTGATAATTTTAGTAACACATCTCATGCCACTAGTCATTAAGGAGATGGATTTGGAGCTATCTAACATGGTGGTACATCTAAAAGTGAAATAAGAAAATAAAAAAATACAAAAAAATGCAAACAGTATAAAATCTGTGTATTTATATTATATTAAAATTCATGTGTAAAATCAAAATTATGACAGGCCATTTTAAATCAATTTAGTCTAAGAAAATTATAACGAACGAGACTATAACCACAAGTTTAACTTTTGTACCTATAGTAATTATATCTCCTATCTTATATTTAAAAGAGATTATTATGTTAACATCAAGATGTTTTTACGAATAATTTAAAATGAGATACACCTTTCGTCTATATGATTTATTTCGTACCTCATAGTGACTTGATCTTTAAGATCTGAAGGTTACGTAGATGACAGTAAGAAATGAAATACATTTTGAGATGTTATGACTTACGACTACAATTTAACTTTACGGATTTACCTCATTTTCAACAGCAACATACTATTGAAGCATATACGTGTGCCCTTTGATAAGATACAGATGAAAATATTTGTGCATGTTAGAACTACACAGAAAAACCTCCACAACCGCATCCTGCAAACTTCATCCAAGCCTCGTCACATCCTAAATGCTATATATGTAAATAATATGTAGAGACAATTGGAGAGGAGTGGAGGTTTCAAAACTCAAAAGCTACCCTTATGTAAAAGTCAGTGAATCTCAGATGAGCCATTGGGCAACATGTCCGGCCCTGCCGGCCTGCCAACAGGAGCTGCAGAAGCTGAGTTTGGAGGCTGTACAACCTGAACAGTTCCACCAGCCATGAAGTTCGGCAAAATTGACCGGACGTTGTTTGGAAGAGGCATGTGGTTTGACATTGGTCGAGCAGTTTGAGCTTGCTGAGTGGGCTGTGTAATGAACTGGTGTAAGGCATCAGCATAAGCCTGCCCCGATAATGCTCCACGCATCCGAGCAGCAGGTCTCCAGTTCAGATCTTCAGAACTTTGAGCAGTTGTCACTGGTTGTGGTGGAGGTGTAGCCCTGTTGGCGACCCTTTGATCTCCCATAGGAGTTGGCATATTATGTGCACCGGGGTTCCATGCATACGAAGGGACAGGTCTGGAACCACCAACGGACATCTGGGCGGCTCTGTTTGCAGTTGCAATCAAATGAGCTTGTTGCAGGCTAGTTACACCTGTTCTATGCACATTAAGCTGTTGGGTGCTAGCTACTCCTGCATGGCTATGGCTTTGGGGACGCATTAAGCTGGTTGAAGGTGGCAGGGATGACTCGATCACACCTGCTACTCCTGCATGGCTATGGCTTTGGGGACGCATTAAGCTGGTTGAAGGTGGCAGGGATGACTCGATCACACCTGGAAATGGACTCGTTGATCGAGGGATCCTGAACTTTGTTGGCTGACTAGAACTATAGTGTTCATTTGAAACTCTATACATATTTGGCACCTGATTTGGGTCCAGGAAACCAGTATTTTGCTGAGGTGGTCGGGCAGAAGGGAATGGACAATTTTGCTGCAAAATGTTCGAGAAAGGATTTTGAGAATCTCATCAGGGTATAGGGGCAGAGACAAAAAGTATGACAATAAAACATGAAACATAGACAGGCAAGGAGCTACAATGCTATGGTGGAGCATGAACAAAAACAAAAATCAAAGGGGAACAGCTCATAAATTCAAGAATTAAAACTTGATGAGCTAGAACGAATGTTACCTGTATGCTGGGATGCTGGGGCAGTGGAGATGTATATGTATATGAGCTTGATGGCACCTGATGTGGACTGGCACGATTTGTTGTCAAGTTAGGCACAGCAGGTGAGGCTTGTAGAGCTGCTGAAAGATCATTTGGTGTGAAGGGGCTGCTCGAAACATTTGCCGAAGAACTTCGTTGCAGGACGGGAAAGGGGGTCTGAGCTGGAAGAGCCTGAACTGCACTAGCTGTTCTAGTTATATGCCTGGGAACTGCTGAGGGCCTACCATAGTCGCTAACAACAGGGGAGTTCCCAAGTTGATACTGATGATATTGCAATGTATTCGGCAAAGGAATTCCACTCTGTGGTACAGAAGTTGTAGTAACAGCAAAGGACTCGGTTAGATTTGAAGTGGATGCAGAGGGACCAGTAGTCTGTACATTTGGTCGAACATTTAACGAACCCATCCCAAAAGTTGACATATAAATCCCAGTCCAGAGGTCACTCTCAATGTGAGTGCTGCTTTGATTAGCATCATTTCTGTTAGCCAAATGAGGGTTGATTGATGTAGTCTGGGCATTAGCCATTGAAGAATGTTTTCTTTCTTCAGTTCCAGAAGCATCGAAAACATCCATTGGATCATCAGTCTGAGTCAGATCTAGTATATCTCCAGGTTGTGGAGACTCGTCCCATCCTGTGTTTGAGGTCTTATCCTCTGGCTTCTCTGTTGTTTCTTCACTTGCCATCGCAGCATTCCAGGACCAATCTGAGGAGACAATTATGTCAGACACATTGGGCCCAACCTCTTTCAAGACCTGAGAAGTCAAAAACGAATTCACACATCAGAAACCTTTGATATATAGAGCATGTGCATATAAATTTCTTTAGAAGCTGAAGTGTACAAATAATAGTGTTATATTATACTAGATAAAAAGATGCTAATTATATAGTAATTTGCATAATCATATGTGTAGCAAAACCTACTATAAAAGAAGAGAGCTACTTGCCTTAACTATTTTTTTATCGATCCGAATATCAGAGAAGCACACGTGCTGATTACAGTGGGGGCAGCGCCACGACGGTCTTCTTGAGTTTATGTCCATATAGTTGTCAAAATCAAAACACTACAGGAAAGGGAGCGTATGTTAGTAGCTCAAAATGCAAGAACAAAAAATTAGCCATCAAGTTGAGAAAGTTCATCAGAAACATCGAGCTCACAAATGGCACTAGTATTATTTCTTCAGTCTTCATAGGTTCCACTTCCACGGATTTAAGAATTTACTATATGACTCTCAAGAAAGATTATCAATAAATCACATCGTATGACACCCTGATAGATGGCATCTATCCTGATAACATACTTACCTGGATTTATAAGGAAAAAATACTGGCTCACTCAATTCAAACAAATAGACGCTCAACCTGAAATCTAGCAGAACATTTTATGCAAGGGATAAAGCAAGATACTCAGATGAATAATCTCCACGTCCTAGAAAATTAGAAGAACTAATCTCTACATTACTATCACAGTAAATGAAAAGGTGTGGCTTCCAAATCCCAACTTAACATGTACAAGTTCTCAACTATCCTGTATTTACCTGAATATGCTTGCATGAAAGCCCTTTGACTGGAGTTTTGATACGCGTGAAGCTATTAAGAATAATGATAAACAAATCAGCAGGAAATCAAGGTCAAAGCAGTTCTCATGTCCATGAATGATGACAAAACAAAATTCAGATTAGTTCAGATAAGGAAAGTGTAAAATAACTAAGGTCTGGCGACAGACAAAAGGAACTGGAGTCATACTAAGTATGTAATTTACATGTTTCAGATTAAATCTGTTTCGTCTTGTAACAGAAGTATCATCTTTAGCATTATCAAGCAGCATAAATAGAAAATGTAAACAGTAAAAGTTTCTTATACACAAATAAAGTAGAGATGAACAGAAAATAACATAAAACCTCGTTAAGGAAAGAGATGATGAAGTGTTACCTAATAGGACAATTCAGTGATATCCGTGATGACCCTTCAATTACCTCAGAATCTACATAGAGCGGAAGAAAACCAAAAACAAAAAGGAAAGAAAAGATTTAGTAAACAATTGACTCAAGAAGAAGCTTTTATACACAATCCTCTTATCAAACACTAGTTCTATATAGAGAAAAATAATGAATATTCTCCATCTAATTCAAGAGAGTTATTGAAGGGGCACCTGCATCCACAGTTGCAGGAGCAGGCTGCTCGTAGTTCTGGAGGGTGTTACTATCAGGGTTTGGCACTTCACTCATGAATGCAACTATCATTATATAATTTCCTTCAGAATCAAAAATTTTGAGTAAGCAGCTTTCAAACAGTCAACATCAAAACCAGAAATATCAGATAATGAAAGTTGAGTCAAGGATACCATTAAATTCACCCACAGCTTGAAGGAGATTACATCCATACTTTAGCAAAGGTGTCACAACTGTTGGAACCTGTGGGTCCGTATCCTAGTAGACCAATAACATTTCAAAGTAGAATCCAAACCATTAGCAAAAGCAAAGTCACATCTATTTTTAATAATTATTTTTTCAACAAACCATGAAAAGATTAGTCCTCCTTTCCACTCCCTTCCCGTTTAAGAGAAAGCTGAAAAAAAGAAGAAGAGCAAGTGTAGCTGGTCTAAAAGAAAGACAAAACATCCCCATTTTAGTCAAATTTTGCAAGTAAACAACTTACTTTGCTTTGGCAGGAGTAACAAGGCAGGAAGATGTCTCAATATTATCCGTTTGGACAACAAGCAACCTCTGCAGGTAAAAGGAATAATTAGATTAAAAAGAAAACAACATCAAAAGGTCCTATGTATGCCTATATTTCATGGGTTTGTAGAGTAAATTGAAACCATTGAAAATAGAAACTACTGTCAATTTCCTCCAGCAAGTTACCAGCTGCTATCAGACATATGGATGAGTAGTGGAAACAAAATCAAGAAGGAAAACCTAGTATCCCCAAGAAGGCAAGAACTACCAATTACCAGACATATATTCATGAGACAGAGCAACAATCATGAAGAGCATCATCATAGTCATTAACATAGTTTCACACCTGCCAATTGAACTTGCTTTTTCACCCGCTTCACAAACTGTTGTAAGAATCAATCTATTTACTCATGCTAATGATATTATGATTGAAAAGGGTCATAGTTACCGTGTCAATAAATTAGAGGACCCATTTATTGTTTGAATGTCCTTCAGCAAATGAAACTATCAAATGCTTTATCATAAAATGACAGTAGATACAACCCTAGCAAGTTCATGATCCACCTAATACCATTCTACGGCTTGGCAACAGGTTCTAGTACATCTATCCAATAACCAGGACTCAAGCCTATTTACCTAGATACCCCATTTATACGTGTCTGTTCTTCAACATGTATCTGATCCATATAAATCTTTAAGAAATAGGTTATCTGAATTCTTGATGTTTCACTGATGTTTTAACCTATACTTCGTGTTGCATTGGGAAAGAAGTGATATCATATGACGAACTAAATATACAACATCAAGTGGTAAGCTGGCATCAGCACTGAAGTTACTATATTTCTTAATTCAACTTCTAACATTGACAAAGAAGACATAAAAATCAAACGAGTGTCGTTTATGGTATAGAAACAAGGTGGTGGCTTGATTTGGTCAGGTCACTCGTAGATCTAACAAGAGACTGAAAAGGAAGAAGCAATTTTAAGGTCAGAAGACCCTCCCACATAGAAATCTAAAGGTATTACACTAAAATTTCATATTTCGGAGATGTTACCCCACTAAAGATTTTTCTTATTTCTTAACAGGTACAGTGTAATTTTAAGTTAGCTACAGTCTCTGTATCCAACATTAAATTCATGAATGCACTGACAAAGTATGTTGCTGTTTCTGTGCCTGGGAATAAAACAAGACTTCTGAAACTGAGATGCATTCATCTTCTCTTGCTAAAGGCCCAATGCCTAAATAGTTCACAACATCCATGTTCCTTTTTTTGAAGCTTAAAATTCAATTCTTTATATTCTGTCTATAGATCAATTGTGGAATTGTTCGTTGCTCAAAAAAATCGTCCTCATCTAAGCTGCTGGCGCAAAACCAAGAAAAAAATATTGGTCATTTAAATAAGAAGCCGGGGGTTGATTGTAGTATTAAAATCCCTCAAAACAAATAACAAATATATCACATAAGAAATTTAACCTTTAACTAGTGCAGGAACAGAGAAGAACACCAAGTGCTTCCCTTAAATCACAACTGATGTGAAAGAAGCCCCTGATGTTGTTTTCTCCTCTTTATCATTTTTGACAGTATAACAAATATTTCTCCACATGAAAAGGCAAGAAGCACCCTCGTCTAACCAAAACATATCCATTCTTCCAGCTCTTACCTTTTTTCCCTCCACAAACCTCGGGTTAGCACAATAACCTCATGCCCAAGCAGTAAGTGAGACAAACGGTGTCCATTCAGAAGAACTCAGAAGTAAAGAAAAATCTGCACCATCTATACCCAAGCTTATGTTCTAGATAATTACAACTTACAAGTGTTGCTACACTAGTTATCCCCATTTTCATGGACTGGACTAAAGATACTAAATAATTCAATAAATCATGGAAGACAACGAGATACAATAAAAGCAGCCATAATTGCAAATGCCCACAAAGGTCCACGGCTATCATACATACACGGCACTTGCTCAAAAGAAATATAACAAGAGTTATGGTTTGCAAGCTTACTATCTTATCTCCTAGAGCGCCATTCTTCTTTGATATCTGGAAGTCACTCACATAAACATCAAATCCAGGCTACAATGAACAAAATGCAACAGTACTATCAGCAAAGAAAACATTACATGAGAACTTGGATAGGAGAAAGAAAGGGGAAATAACAACCTTTACTTCAAGAAAAGCAAAGATATGACCAATTCTCAATCCTGGATAGAATCTGCAGACATACAACCCAATTCTGTCAGTTGCAGGGAAGGAAAATGACTCAAAACAAACTAGAGAGCATTGTAACAAGGGAGACCAGAAAACCAAGATGCAAGAACTGTGTATTGGCACATTGTATATGAATAGGACTAGTTATATTCTCATCCAAACCGAATGAAAATTCATAAATGTTAACTTTCATGTTCTTATCAGATCTACAAAAGAACAATGGACAAAAAAAGTTCAACATGCAAAATAAACACTAATAATTTACTAGAACTAAATCTATGGAGCAGAACTAAATTATTCATGCAATAAAGTTTGGTGATATACAAGACAGATTCATAAACATTGAAAAATTAATGGAGCAGAACTAAATCCTGCATTCTTGTATGGACAATGACCTTATAATGCATTTTCGCTAATTGCTATGACATTGGGTTTACGGGAAGAAAAGAATAATGATTTAGAAACTGTCTCAAAGGAACAAGGAAGTGATCCTCTGGCAAAAAGCTAATCAGAAGCTAATTAGTTAGTGTCCCCTTATGGCTGCAGAACCAGTTTCAATTGATAGGCTATCAAATAAATGAGAACTTTTACAGCCTTGACACATAACGTACTCGGTTGAAAAATTAGTTTGAGCCATAAAATTGGGATTAAAAAAAATCATAGTATACCTTGACATAACCATTGAGATAACTGGGTGAGAAGGGTTTGGCTCAGCATTGAAATCTGATGCACTACAAAAATTGCTTGCGACCTGTAGATATCATCACATTCCAAAATTACATACAGAATATATGGAATTATAATCACATCAAATAATAATAAATATTGAGAGACCTTTTTTGCCAGATTGCTGAGCTCTTCAGATTCTTGATCAGAAAACCACCCATTCTGACAAGCACTCTACCATACAATCCATGATTGAGATGAATAATTAGTGAAGAACAGGAGGCTTAGCACCTAATTCTAGAATGCTTCATGTACATGCAAAAGCAATGTTCATGGATTCCATAAACACTGAAGACAAATAGAAACATATGGGAGCAGAGGAGCAGTGATGGATGGATAGATCTATCATAGAAACTAGAAAGTGCTCCACTTCATGTGTTTCAAACAAGTGAACTGAACAAGTTACACTGGTGCAAAGGCCAGAATATGACTTCTTGAAAACTATTTTGATTTCTTAAAATATCAAGCGCTAATATGGTTACTTAGGAATCTTAGGCATGTACCAGAAAAACTGAAAAAGTGATTTTCGTCTTACAATTTCAAAACTGCCCTCATCATCAATAGCTTCTGCAAACACCATAGTAACATCTTCAACATGTCTCAATACCAACATAAAACAAATGATGAATATGATACAAGCCACAGAACTTCATGTAATAAACGATACTATGTCACCATGCATAACTGAAGCAAAACCTAGTATGACGTGCCAAAAATTGGCTGCTAGCCTGCTAAAAGGAATTACCTTAAAAGAAATCATCAGGACCATAATAGTTGCTTGCATTGGGGTATCATGTTTCATTTGGCACACCTAACAATACAACATTTCAGACAAAAAGAGAAGAACACTTGATATCATCATTTAATGGAATATATGAAGAAAACATCAAAATATTCTTAGTCCAGATCTAATGTTGTGACTAGTAATTCATTTAAGTACATTCACAGAGGGACATGTGACATATCAAATGTGTGTTCTTCACAAATGGAGCAAATAGTGATAATGGCAACACTCCCATGGTACCGTAGCTCTACCTCAGAAGCAAACCAAGAATTATAAATATATTATGAGAATCCTTTACGTCCCTTCTTCAATGATCCAATCTAGTTATACTTCCAACTAAGGATACATATCACTGATAATTCAACATTCAGTGCATAAATCATCACCTGCTTTACTAGAGAAGGCAGCTCTTGTGATCTGTTTGGAACATCAAGGTTTGCAATGAAATAATCAATACCTCTGCATTGCCAAAATAAATGAATAAGTCAACAGTGATAAGCCAAAACAATCCAGCTACAAACACCCAATGCACATGCTAGAAGTAAAAGGCACTGTTCTTTATGAGTCATGATCCAAAGAATAAGCATTTAAGGGCAAAATATCATGTCAAATCTCTTTAGAGAAATGAGAAAGGTATGAAAATACACAACATACCAATATGGTATTAATAATATATCAAAATCAAAGCTACCTAACTGATTACCATATAAACTAACAAATAAATATTTTTCAGTCATCACATTTTACATCAAAATCAGTTCAAATCATTTACCTTTAAATACGTACCACACACTATTAGTGGAGGATCACATTAATTAGCAACTTTCTAAGCCAGTCACAACACACACACACACACACACACACAATATATATATATATATATATAAGAGATGGATCAGGTAGGAAATGATAATTTGATAGGAAATAGGAATGAATCTGGACATTTGATTCGCTGGATCAATGGTTGAGATTTAATTTCGGTTGTGCTACAATTTTATGTTTTGTGTGCTACGCGGATTACTGTGTAGCAGTAGAACCCTTCTTGTGCTACGCTGCAATGAAAGATGTGCTAAACTAATATATTTAGCATATATGCTACGAAGAGATGAAATATGTGCTAAACTAACATGTGCAACATAGTAATTATGATTGTGCTACACAAAAATATGAAAGATATGCTAGACTTACATATCTATTCCTATTTTCTACACTTATTTCCATTCTCAAAGGAACCATCCCCTATATATATATGTGTGTGTGTGTGTGTGTGTGTGTGTGTGTATATATATAGGGAGTGGATCAAATGAGAACTACATCTTTTTTGCGAAGTCTGCGAACTATGCATAAGAAGTGTAAAGATGATGCATATAACGGTATAAAGTTGTGCACAACGAAAATTTTCTAAAATTATTTTGTTGTGCAATATTTTTAGTTCTCAAATATATATATATATATATATATGAAGGATGGGCTTTTCCACAAAACTGAAGTGTGTTTGCCACAAGAAGACAACAGAACATAAGGTACATAAATACACAGAAGTGAGTTCATTACATATTTCTCTAAGTCGCATGAGAGGTGGTGTTGCTATTAGCACATCAATAACAAATCTTAACAAGTAATATAAATAGAATCAACAGAAAATGAGCATTATATTCTTTTCTGTCTAAATAATAAAATATAAAGGCAAGATCAATCTATTACCAAATCATTGCACATTTGTTAAGAATTAAGATTCAAAATTGATGACTTCAGATTAAAAAGTTGAATTACTGAGCAATGGGCATAATAAAAAAACTACACAGAGAAAAATATGAACATTAGGATGCAAAAAGACCTAAGTGACTCACTTTCCCATCGTATAAGGCCTTATTCAATCTTGTCTTGCATGAAATAAACAAGTGGCCAACTAATGGCTAAAAACCACTTAAGGGAATCGGGGATGCAAATGAATCTTACAGATCTTAGTTTCCTCTCTTTGAAAAGTGAAAACAAATCAAAGACATGATATGAACTTTTCAAGACAAACTTCAGAGTTGTTTTCAATTAATCTATTATATTTTCATAAAACTGGTCATTTCAAAGGCACATGCTTTTAAGGATAGCCTAAGACCCTTCGAACACTGAAGGCCTCGGATAATTAAAAAAATCATTTTATAAAATAATTTGAATACAACTAAATGAATCCAGTAAATATTGCAAACTCCACATGGCTGAACAAACAGCACACAGATGTCACAGATTTCATCCTTAACATCTGTTATGGGAAAATTCTCTATCAGGTACAAAACACTTGTGCTAATGTGCACATCTTTGACCTCTAGAAAAAGGATTTGGTTTCGCATCTAATATTGCAGGAACAACGACAGAATATGCTAAATCAAACATTATACTGTGATGGGTATAATCAACTTGACCTTAGAAAACGATTAACATTAAAGGTCTTTTTCATATTTACACCCCCTCCTTCCAAAAACACAAGAGTAAGAGAACACCAGAACCCAATTATCAACCTTGAAATTGCAAGGCAAAATTCTTGAAGTGCAGTAGAATCACAGCCGTGACTTTTTGGAGATAAATCACCTGAAATGGAACTGCGATGCCCAACCGTGTCTCATTTCTAGAATATATGTCTCTCGAGGTTACATAGGACATGTCTTCTTTACATCTTAAGATGGTAAGCTTTTCTAATCTTAGCAAGACCGTTAAGAAGGTGTTTACTTTGGGTGATAGCTTATATAGCAAAAATAATAAGGCTAATCCACCACCATCCGTTGATTAATTGAATAATTTTGAGCTTGTTTAATTGTCTAATCATGCAACTGCTCAATAATATCAATCTATAAATGACCCAATGTAAATGTTCCCAAAAGGTCATATAGGGTTTACCTACTATAACTATGAGATGATCCCCAGCACATGTGAAGATTATTACTAAGTGATTGTATGAGCCACTAACAAGTAAGTGCTTGTAAACATCATTGTTATCCCGTGTTATCTACGAGTACGACCGAAATACAAACGGGACACAACAGATACATGCACTCAGAGTTATCGTCAGAAATCTCAGAGGCAATAACCATCTCCAGGGATAGAAACATAAAAATAGAAAAAATAACCATTTAACTCATCTTCCCAATATTGTATCCAAAAATCAAAAGCAGAAGCAAGCGAGTAAGGAAGAGGAGGTGTGCCTGGAAAGCGAAATGCAGAGATTTTCGAACTCAATGTCGTTTTTACTGTTGTTGTATAAGTGAATAAACAAACGATCGATGACGGCGGCAATTCGAAAGTTATTTCGCTCCCTATGGGTTAAGCCGGTGTTCTGGACGCCGGTGACGCCGCCAATGAGGCCGTCATTCGTGTGAAACCCAGTCGCCGGTGCCGCTGTCATTCTGGCCATTTTCCAGTTTTTCTTGGGGGTCCGCCTCTTCCTCACTCCGACAAATTTTCTCCTCTTCCTCAGTCCGACAAATTTTCTTTCTTATTTTAGTTATTTAATGAGGATTTCAGTCATTTTTATAGTCGAGGGTTGTTGCACACAAAATCAAAATGGACCTAAACTAAAGGAATCCATTTAAGATGAAATTACTTTTCTAGCTACTTCCATAAAAAATCACTTTTTGGTATTTTTTAATGTTTGCAACATTGTACAGTAAAACCTCTATAAATTAATATCTTTGGGACTATGAAATTTTATTAATTTAGAGAGATATTAATATATCGATAAATTAATAATTTATTAATTAAAAGAGAGACTTTTTAAATTCAGCAAATTTGGTACATGTATTGAAAATAAATGAATTTATTATGTTTCAATTAATTATATTCATGTATCAACAACCAATTCATTGTGTATCTACTTTAATATATTCATGTATAATATAAATTCATTGTATACAATTAACAATTACATACATGTATCAATTCATGCATCATAAAGGAAACATATACTATATAAATCTCGATATGGAAATAAAATAATTCATAACACCCAAGTCCCAACTATGTCTTCTCATATAAAATGCATCACAAAATCATCCATGAATGATCAAATGCGTAAAGCATTATGTGAGTATAAGAGATCATCTCACATGCACTCAAAAGATTTACAAGAGTGGGTTGAAGAAAATATCGTTTGAAAGTTGGTCAGTGACAATATCAAACACTCTCAAGAGATCATCAGAGTACCTTTCAGCCAACTTTGAGAAGGGTGGGGATATTAATCGACACATATCGACGAAATATCCAGATATGGAGAAGGTTCTTTATGAATGGTTTCTTCAGTACCAAGATCGAGTCAACATGACCGAAGAGCTTATTTTGGAGAAAGCAAATGAGACAATGAAGCTTTTGTATCCTCAACACCCTCCTGAACATCAATTTTTCAAGGTTGGCTTGAAAAATTCAAGGTTAGAATTGATTCATATTTTAACAAATTACCATAATATTTATAATTTTTGTAATATTTATGAATTATCAATTTAGAGTTTTGATGGGACCTAATATTTATAAAGGATTTTTCGAAAACTTATTATTTTATTATCTTATCGAAATTGATGATTTTTTACAAAGGTCCAAGTCGGGACCGGAAGATTTTATTATTTTAGAGAGATTATTAATTTATCGAGTATTAATTTAATTACTTTCCCTTTCCTTTTTTTCTTTTCTTTTATATTTTTAAATAGTTAAAAAAATATTTTCTTCTTAGTGTGCTCACAACCCTAAACTCAACTTCCCAACTTTCATATGGATTCTACAATACCACATCAGTTTTTTTAAAACACATCAACTTTTATTCTACTTTCTCTACAACAATAAACTAAACTTCTAACTTTCAGTTATGTCCCACAAAATATATATTACTTTTTATATCTATATGTGATTAGTTATGTATTTTGATTATAAATTGAACAGCTTAATAAAATAAATTAATTATTTCATAATTATAATTAATAGTTTATTAATTACAATTAATTATTAAAAATTAATATTTAATAACTAAAATTGAAATTACATTACTAAAATAAAAATTGCATTAATTGAAAATACATAATTGAAAATCAAAATACATAATAATTCAAACTATTAATTTTACTTAATTCTTCAATAATCGGTAATATATTGTTCCCAGATATGCGATGTCAAATCCTCTTGAAGTTGGAAATCAATGCTCTTGTCGCACATGTCGTTGTAATTCTCGAGGTATTCGTTAAATGCTCCGTTAGAACCAATGTTTATGGTTGGCAGAGGACGTGTATCCTCTTCATCCGATCAAATGAACGATTTTCCCCCTCATTCTCAATGATCATGTGGATGAGGTACATTAGGACTAGTGGGAAAGTTGGATGAAATTATGGAGGAGGTACATTAGAACTAGTGGGAAAATTGGGATAAATTATCGAGGGGTATATTAGAACTAGTGAGAAAATAGTGGTGAAAATTATTGATTATAGACAGAATATTGATAGTGTTGGATGAAATAAGAAGATTGATAATTTTGAGAGTTTGAATTAGAAGAGCTGGAATTCTGAGAACTTGAACATCCGATCATATTTGATCGACAGAATAAATGGGAAGAAGAAATGAGAAGAGAAAAAAATTAAAAGGCTGAGAACGATATATTTTTTTGAGGAATGATATGTATGTATATACAAAATTTTACAACAGTCATTTTTAAAACAAAAATAAAATTATTGGCTCATTATATCTGCAACGGTGATAAACCTCATTTTTACCTAATTTATAAGGTCATATTTGTTTAGTTTATAATTGATAAGTGATATTTTGAGCTATCATTTAATATGTTTATGTTTACCTTGAAAGATATTATGCCGTGTGTATTTCGTGTCATTTTATCACAGGTTTTGATGTAAAAAAAATGTGGATCACGATAAAGAGGAATTGTTGGCCCATGATGCATCGCGACTATAGCTCGCGACGAAGTCTCGTGAGCCAAAATACGCGAGAAGGGGCGGACAAGCTTCGCGACTTTCACTCGCGAACAAAGGTCGCGATCCAAGCTCGCAAAGAAGGACGGACGCTTCAAAGGGTTGGTTCTCATATTCACTCACGATCGCGAGCTAGTCTCGCGAGCCAATGCGAGATTAGGGTTGCATATATCCGCTAGTCAGAACAGAATAGGAGGAGACTAGATATACTTGGAGCCTGACAAACTTCACAGAACCTTAGCTTTTACCTTTGTGCACGATTTATTTTTACAGAATAGTTTAGCTTAGCTTTTCAGATTTCTTTTGATTTAAGTTTTGTATTTTAGATTTATTTTAGTTCAGAATATTTACGGATCGAAGTTGTTACAGTATTCATCGTTGAATCCTACGGTTTATTTATTTAATTCAGTTTATGTTATCTTTATTTAATTCTTGCTTTAGTATTTTTATTATGAGTAGCTAAATTCTGTATTGATCCTAGGGTTTGTATGTCTGACTAGATTCGTATGATTTATCTGTTGATACTGTTTTGCCATCTCATTCATGATTTATGATTCTCGGCTTTAATTCTCATGTGTTGGTACCTGATCAATATTGATGCATGCTTGTTATGTGATTGATGTCCTGGCGGAATTAATTGCATAGTCGATATCTTGAATACATAATACATATTTTACCTTGAGACTTGAGGGAGATAGGTGAACTGTAAGATGTTATTCTTTGTGTGCTTTTGATAATTAGCTTACTTCTCTTGAGACCCGACGGAGATAGAGTTTAGGCTAACTTACTACTATAGGTTGTCATGGCGGAAGACTGTAGTTACATTAGTGATAATTCATATGAATGTGGATTAAATTGGTAAACATATTAATAGATTAATTGTGTGAATCTAGTTAGGTTAAGTACATCCCTAGGGTCAGTCTTTCATTCTCGAGTTTATCTTATTTCATTTTAGTTTAGTTTATAATCTTCTTCTTGATTTTGTTGCCTGGATAATAATAAAGATTATGTGTTAATTATTCGCTGTGTTTTCGATTACCAGTTTCTATGGATACGATATAATACTTGATGTTTTACTATCATTTATTTTGGTAGAAAATAAGCGATCAAACGGTGAACAATATTATGGATACATACATACACATACACACACACACATATATATATATATATATAATATTAATTTTAAACATTTAAACTATTTTAACTTGACCATTTTAATTTTAGTTTTTTTACTATTTTTATGTCAAATAAAAGATATTGTTGTAATCTATGAAATCAAGAAATTGAAAGGAAAAAAAATGAGAACTTGTCTTGCAAAAGAATTGGAAAAAAAATTCAAAATCAGCATGCATGCCGTGCATGCGTCGTGGCTGATGCATGCGGAAGCCCCGCAAATATCAGCAAAAGTTGGCTTTCATTATTGAAAGCTGAATTCAACTTTCAAAAGCTGTTCTTACTGTTATAGTATTTCTCAACTTTTGGAAGTTGCAAAAAACCACCATTGTGACTATCCTTGTTCCAAAAGGGGAAGCTCTCCCCCGGGAGCCCCACATCCTAGTCCCATGAGAATGTGAGAGGGTAAATCACGGTGATTCAGCTGTTAAGAAGCTATGAAGACTTTTACCTAGTGCCCACAAGGGGCCACCCTAAAGAGGGTGAAACTCTCATACTGCGGCTGTTAGGATTCGATCATTGGTCTTTGTTCCAAATCTGCTAACTCTTAACCAACTGAGCTATGCCCGTGTAGGCACCATTGTGAGTCTGTGACTATCCTTACTTATCCATTAGATGCACGAAGACCAATATATTGTAACAAATTATGAAAGACAATTAATCCGTGTTACAATATAATATTTTTTAATCTTCTATATATGAATTAAAAACTATATCAATTATCATCAGATTTGATACACTCATTTATTCTCTAGTCCAACAAATTTAGAATGCGTTTCGCCAATGCAATAATTTAGAAATTCTATTTCGCTTGTATGGGTAATATAGGAATAAGAGATTATATGATAATAAAAAGAATGAAAAAGGTATACACAAATACCAGAAATGTTAATTAGGAAAACTACCTATTTTGATAAAGTATGTATGGAAATATCCAAATATATAAAAACATGTAAAATCAACTCAAATTTTGAGTGAAGGGACTAGATTGTCCTTGGACGTTGACAAATGTTGATGGCAATGCGGGAAGCTCTTACATTGTAGTACTTATTTGTTTTAATTTGGCAAAAATTTATTAAAACACATATTTAACATGAAAAAAAAATCAAATTTCCGCACTTAAATTGCATTTTTCGAGAGAAAACATTGACAGGCTAGTGCCTCCGGCTAATTGATTTTCTAGTTAGCTTTGTTAGTGATTATGTTTGAAAATCTTATTTTTATTTTATTTTATTTTCTCTTATGTGTAGATGAAAACATAAGATGTATTACGATGATATACGGATTGTCACTTTCATTCATATCTTCAAATGCTCGGCAATATTCACTAGTCAACGGAGAGCATCAAATATTTCAAATTATCATAAATGTGTCAGATATTTTTATCAATGCAGTTATTCATGCTTTTGTCGTCGTGTCCAAACCATGCTTATAAACCTAATTATTCATTATAGAATAAACAAAGGTAAAATAATAAAAGAAAACATACTTATATTAATAAAGTACCTACAGAATGAAAAATCCTAAATTATGATAGAATCTAACGTTGGCCAAAATATAAAGCAGAAGATAGAAATACGTTAGGCCCGTAGGACTTGTTCTTCCTCACAGCACTCAAAAGTAAATTTTGCAAAAAAAAACAGAAATAAAAAAATTCATTCAATGTAGAGTATATATAGGGAGTGTTTACTTTTCATGATTAGCATTTGAAGAATTGATTATTTGATGGATTAAATATGTGATAAGATAATTTTTATCTATCAATCCTTTGTTTACTACAAATGATTAGTGAAGGATTAAAATTGGTATAAATAATTCTCCTTTTATTTGGAGGATAATTTCAATCCTACCTATATTGGTTGGATTAAAATTAATGAAGTA
This sequence comes from Salvia rosmarinus, assembly GCA_036937905.1. NCBI lineage: Eukaryota > Viridiplantae > Streptophyta > Magnoliopsida > Lamiales > Lamiaceae > Salvia > Salvia rosmarinus. The sequence continues at coordinate 9,579,744 of CM072822.1, forward strand.
CAATTCAAATGATTAAAATAATCACAGGCTTTGTGATATCCTCAAATATTAATACTTAAAAGTAAACACTTGATTAAGTTAGATTAATTTTATCTATCCAACTTAATCATGCAAAGTAAACAGGTACAAATGGATTGTGAGCTTAACTCATGCAGCAAGCTAAGGTTAGAGTTTGGGTGCAGCTTTACTTTCTTCTACTTCAGGGTGGATTCGCCATCCTTATTTTCCAAGGTATGAGTGTATATCTGAATCTTCATAGATAAGGCAATGAATCATTTCATCCTTATATGCTCATCTGGCAGACTCCTCTTCTATGCCCATAGCCTGCCTGGCCTATAGTCACCATCTGCAAGTTGTTTTGCCTTATCTTATAGTCACCAAATATCCTCTAAAAAGGTAAATTTAACTAATCATAAATTTGGGAATAGCTAATATCATGGGAGATGAGATGAATGACTAATCTCATATTCATAGGAATGGTCATTCATTCTGGAATAGTATTTTTGCCGTAATTTTTTTACCAGTTATAAGATTGAGAATGAATCGTAAGAATCATTATTCCATTCTCATTTCATTCATACCACCAGTCACCCTTAGTATCATTCTTAATATTTAACATCCCGCAAATGTTAATTTTTTATTTTATTTTTATAGTTAGATTTTTTTGCTCTGTTTTGTAGGGGGAAAAAACTCTTACGCAATAACCTATAAATTATATAACAAATACGTAAAAACACCGTGGTATAAAAATATTTTAAGGTTAGTTGCTAACATAAATACGAATTATCACAATAGTTTGATTTCCCTATGAACTTTTAATTATAATATCAATAACAGAAATTTTAATTTTATTGCAATTTCCCTCAAAATAGGATTGTGGCAAATTAAAATTGACAACTATATATATCTAGGTAGTCTGTCAGTGCATGATGTGAAAATATAAGTGCGGTACCAAATAGAACGGAAACAAGTCGTGCAGAAGATTTGTTAAGTCTAAAAATTCGAATAAATTGAATTGGATAAAGAATTTGAAAAATAAGAGAAGGGATGGGAGTAAAGAAATAAGCTTCGACAGCACGTGGACTTAAAATATGAGGTCTGAAACGGGACTACGGTGACTCCTACCGCACTGGAATATGCCCAGTGCTTTTTCATGCTTTTCCCGAAAACTATAAATACCATCTTCTCCATCAATCCCCTCAATTTCGTGCCCTAGACTTCCAATTTCAGCCGCAACATGCCACCTCGACTCCAATTATCCGTTCTCCCCTCTAAATCCCTCCGCCGCTCTCTCAACGCCCGATCTCCGCCGCCGTACTTCTCCACGCTGCCTTCAATTATGTAAGTTCAGCTTAAGTTTTAGCAGTTCATCGGATATTTGGTGAAGTGGTGATTGAGATGAAATATTCTTGACTTTATTCGGGGTATTGGTGGCGTGGTGCTTCTGGGGATGAACGGAAGCTGACGGAAGCTGCAGTTGACGTTGGCTGCACCGTCAACGGTTGTTGTGGAGAGGATCATGAGCTCACAGGAGGGTTTCGGCAGCGGCAGTGGCGGCGTGGTGGTGGGGGAAGTTCGGTGGCGTAGTGAAGGCGCGTGCAGCTCAGTTGGTAGGAAAGGTGAACTCAACTTGATCACGTCCTATTCTCTTGTTGTAGTTGATTTATTAGTTTTGGCTTGGAGTATCTATGCTGTGTTTGTAGGAATTAATCCCACAAGCTGTCTTTTTGCTTCTAACAGTGCTACGTTTAAAAAAAAAATCCGAAGTTCAATTGTCAGTTCGTCGCCGGTGAGGTACTTCAAGAGCTGTTTTGGATTTGTTTATGTCTATCAGTTTTGCTGGCTAATGGGTTTTTTAACATAAGAACATATTCATTTTGGTCATTTGAGTGTGAGTAATTGGGGTAAGTGAGTTCTGCAAGAATTTTACTATGGGTTTCTGTCTATTTTTTACCATCTTGTTGTTTCTCTCTCTCACTCTCTAAGTTTGTTTTGGGTGAAATAGAGGACACTATAATCTTTTTTCATTGCTAGTTTGCTACTGGTAGTACACATTATTTTAAGTGATACAGGCTGTTAATATCATTATGGAGGCATCAGATGAAGGCCAGTCTGTTGTAACTAAATCATTTTTTTATGAAATGTACTAGTATTGGAAGTAATCTTAGTTATTTTCTTATTGATCCGTCATTTGGTATCTTTGTGTGCTTAGCAATCCAAAACATTCACACGACCTAAGTGGAATATCCTGAAGTTCTTAAATTCCTCTTCTTGTTACCATATTTGTGCTACGTTGGAATCCATTCTCTGGTTATGGAATGTGGATATGCGTCTATTATCTTTCAACTTTGTGGATTGCTTGAGAAACAAATACTCAAGTTTCTTTTGGTATTTTTGTTAACTATATAACAGAAGTAGTGCATTCTTGCCTCTGAGTCTCTATATGCCTTCACAACTAATATTGGCTGGTAATATTGATTATTTCAGATGACGTAATCGCTGCTAATGTCTCAGTGCCGCCTTTTTGGCATAAGGTTCCCGATCCTGAACGTTGTTTTGGGATCTGTCAACCCTCCAGTTTGCACAGTGATGACATGTATAATGGCCATGATTTGGGGAACTTGAATTTTGATCCCTCAACATTGGAGGTGGATGTTAAATGTTTAACACAGAAACCTGGTAAAATAGAGAGAGAGAATGGTGGGTACACTAAGAGATCAGGGATGGCACAGATGGAAATCTCTAAAAGTACACTTGGATACGATGTAAATGGAATATCTCCTGAACTAGTGGCTTCATCTTCTTCAGGTACATCATGTCATATATTTTGGTTCATGTGGCATATGCACTCCATACTAGAAAAAATCTGTCTATATCCCTTTATTTTGTTCTTTCATTTTCTGTTTCTTGTGCACACTAAAGATACATTTGTGCTTGAACTTTTTATATATGGTATGTAATTTTGTGCTATAGTTTGCCATCATGGTGATGTTTGCATTTTATTATGCTTCTGCCTTAAAACTTTTTGTTCATAAATATGGTCTTATGGAGGCACTTTTATTTTTTTTAAATTTCAAAATTCCCTGAGGTTTTGATGGTCGATCATGATAAGCTAGGTACAGTTGATTGAATCTAGGAACTGTGTTGTGAAGTAGAAGTATGCACCATACTTTTTCTGATAATGTGCTTCCAATCCCTTGAAAAAACTGCCGAGTGCTTTCTCCTTATTTTGTAGTTAGTTTTGCTGGATTTATTTTTGTGATTATATTATTAGGAAAAATAGTTTCATCACTTGAAAATTTGATCTTTAAGCCAGCTGAGACTTTAAATTCATGAGACCCAGCCTTAATATATCATGTTTTAAGTAGCTCGTGGACCTGGCCCTAAATGATGTTTTGTGGACTCGAGGTCCAGTTCACATTTTAAAAACCATTACTCGGTTCATGCAACATTACGTGTTGTCTACTTCCGGCCGACTTTGGAATTTACATTTATGGTGGTGGAATTCTGTCCAATTGAATGTTATGATGTATTGGAGTAATTGCCTCCATGGTTGTAATCTTGTTAGCATTATGTATAAATATAAAAGATCATTTTTGAGCTCAATGGGATTGCTGGGTTGTGTCACAGGAAACATTCAGTATTGAACTTCCTTCTTGTGTAAATTTTTATGAACTAGAAAGTGTATGGAAATCATGTTATTAATAAGTTTTGAGAAGCATAGAACAGTTATATTCTCGAACAATGTGGGAATAGTGTTTTTGTTTATTCCTGTGGAAAAACTAACCTGAGTCGTTGGCAGCCATTTAAATTTGCTTGGTAGTTTCTCTCAATTGTGATGAGTTTACTTCTTTATTTTTTAAAAAATTTAGCCTCTTGTTTTTATTACCGTCTTTGAATTCTGCAGATTATTTCTATGAGTGTTACTGATTTCTGCTCCATTTTTTTGTCACAGAGAAAAATCAAATAAGTAAGCAAAACAACAGGTCGAGTAGTAGACGTGTAGATAAAAGAACTAGTAGATTCAAACAAAACAGTAGATGCGATCCTTTCTCTCTAAAGAATGGCTTGGTTGGCTTTAGTTTAGCTGCTGGAGGAAACAACTTTCTTGGTATGATTCAGTTTCCTTTTTGCTCAATTTGACATTATTCTATGTGGCTTTCTTTGGTTGTACATATATATTTTGCTGGATGGTTGATGCAAAGATATTTCCTGGTTGGTATGATAATAATTGTATACTTATCCTCTAGAAAAGAAGCTCTAAGATCTCTACTGCTTATATAACTTGGTTATTATTTATGACAATATCTGTACTTTTGATTATTCTTTTAATTTTTTCCCTCTAGTCTAATTCTGAAATCTTCTCATTGATTCCTCTAAAGTTATCATTTAAGTAGAGTTCCTTTGGAGCAAATGGTGGATTTGAACTCTAGGTTTGAAGAACTTCTGCCTTGTCCCTTACTGCAGAATATAGTGTGGGAAGTAGAATGGTTGCACTAAGCCTGCTTACTTGTATAACTTGATTATCATTTTGAAAATATCTGTTGCCTTTGTTTATTTCTTATATCTTGTCTCTAGTCTAGGCAATTCTGAAATCTTCTATCGTCTTCCCCCAAAGTTCTCATTTATGAAGTAGAGCTCCTTCTGAGCAAATGGTGGATCTGAGCTCTGGGTCTAAAGAACTTCTGCATTGTCCCTTACTAGAAATGGCAGTGAGGAAGCAGAATATTTGCACTCTTTTGCTTGAATTGCATGCAAGTTTATCCCAGGATTGTTTAAGTTGTTCAGAAAATTTGACTTCAGTAAAATTTGTACATGTGGAACCATCATCAAAAACAATGAACAACTGCCCTCATGGCTGTAACCACATGGTGCAGTTAGCTTGGTTAGAATGCTTTTGATCATAGTCTTTTTAGTGTTATAGACTGCTAGAGGATGTTTCAGCATCGTAGTTTAAGTAGATTAGGAAATGGTGGTTTTTCGTTCTTCCTATTAGTGTTCGTCGAACTGTTGCAATTTCTGAGAACTGCTTCGTTCCATGACCTTGTCTGGAAGCAGCTGATGTTTTGCTATGTTTTAACAGTCATTCTGCATCTGCAATTTTAGTTTAAAGATCTAATCATTTATATATTCACAAGATTTTGCTACCTAGGTGCATGTCCAAAATCGATGATCTGTTAAACATGGTAAAAACTCATTGCACATTGTTTACCCATTTTGGGCATGATAAAAAGTGGTATCTCGTATCATTCATCAAATACAAACTTCATCCACACAATCTATTCTGAGGACATTGATCTAACTAGAAAACTTATTCAGGAATGTATGGCTTAAAACCTGATGTCTTTGATATCACGAAGATTGTCAATGAGCTGCCTCTACATGACCTACTATCTGGTAACTATACCAGCCCAAGTATCTGCAAAGACAAAGGAAAAAGGTCTGCAAGTTCAAACAATGATCTTATGCACTCAGTCAGAAAGGCATGCTCTGTTCTTCAAGCTCGAAAAGGTTTGCAGGTCCAAAACTGTGCCGAGATTGATAGTTGCATCTGTAGTGATTCAACCTGCTTGATTACTGGTAATTCAACAGTAGGCCAGACTGATGTAGACAAAGGAGATAACTATACTCCACTTCTGCTGTCCCCTGATGAGGTTAGTTTTTTTATTTTTTTTGGAATGGCAATAAAACTCAAGTATGCAGATAAGAGAATTATATTCCTATGCAGCCAATGGACTCCCCTCTCCCTTCTAATAACTGCTATTGGTTAATTGTATGTCTTGTGCTGTCTAATCATTTATTGTTTTGTCCTTGCAAATCACAAACTTTATGCTTATAAGTGGCTTACTCTACGAAGTTCTATTACTCTTAAAACTGTACATCCGACATGATTATAATATTATGCTTACTTGCCAAAATATACTTCTGAACTTTTAAATTTTCAGAGTTGTGACTTGACCCATTTTCTTTTCCTTTTTTGAAGGTTCAAGAATCTGATGAGAAAACCAGAAAGTCTAGCATTGCTGACTTTCCACTATATACACCAAAACATATCTTCGAGCGTCTTGCTCTTCCTCTGCCAAAAGATTTGGATTTGTTGCTCTCTGACGCAAGCAAAGCTACATCATCAAAAAATAATGCTGACCCTCGTGTTGGCAGACCAGCTTCCCAGCGAACTGGTCTACCGCCTTTCTCTTGGTCGCAATCATTCATTGGGCATACTAAGTTGGGCTCTGATGCTGTTAAACTATCTGCTGGTCGGATTTCATGCCAGGGTAGATGGGTCAAAGTTAAAAATCCCATTGCTCTTCAGAGAAGTTCTGCTGATTTATTAGTGGACTTTGAGTCACTGGCATTTGACCAAAGCTTAGTTCCTTCAGATAATCTTCTTTCTGAGAAAAAAGAAAATATATTTGCTCCAATGGAACGAGACTTGTCCACCTCTGGAGCATGCTCCACGTCAAAGGTCGCTGCAGGTGAAATGTCATCTAAGGCCTACTTTTTAATAGTTACTATTACCTCTATAAGAAAGGATACACTTACTCATAAATTTGCATCTATTTTTCTGTACTTTTTTATATTGTAGAATTTGTTTTTGATATATTTAACTATCAGCAGAATGACATGCATGTGTGAGAATATGTACTATTCTTGGATCAAATTCAATTTTCTGGATTCAAGTTTATACATACGCTCTCAGTGCTTACATATCCCTCTGAGGGGTAGAATTCCAAAGCACAACACCTGTGGCATACACTTTGGCTTGCAAAGGATACTGCTATTCTGGTGTACGATTTATATATTTCCAGCCAATAAGAGTTTAAAGACATGCTTTGCTTATTTTGCCGTTAAAAGCTCAAGATTTGGGATTTTACTTACATCTTGATTGATTTGAAATCATATTTGCAGAATTTCTGATCCGCTGTTGGAATGGTTTGTTATTTTTTCTTGCTTCTTATTTCGGCCTCGTTACCTTGTAATGTTTCCTTTCAGTATCACCTTAGTTCTAAAATTTGCATTCTCCCCTGCATGGTTCAAGTGTCATGATATATTTGCCAATGTTTAATTTTGCTCTATACCTTTGATGCTTGTAGTAGATTCTGTACTGAGTTTTGTGCATCCGTTTGCCCTATATTCTTATATCACCTGTTGACATTGACAGACGTGTGCTCTTCCATTCATGCTGCTGCTCAGACGCTCATAGACATGGGTGCATACTCTAAGGAAAATCCACGTGCGGTGGTTAAGAAACCATCGCCAGTGACTATGAAAGCTGGCAAGTCAAAAGCAATCAAGAGATGTGATTTTGTTGATGTGCCGAACTCAAAAGTTCGGCCGACAAATTCTTTAAAGGCCAGCGATGGGTTTCCTTCGAAGAAGCTCAGGCTCTCCAAAGATGTAGCTAACACCTGCATCAGTCATACCGAAATCGTGAGGCAAGGGAAACTGCAGCAGTCTGCAGCAGCCCTGTCGGTCAGATCACCTCCGAGGAAGGTATTTAGGGTCTCAAACGTGACTACAGATAGTTACGGTATCAACCTTGTAAAGAAGTCTAGTGTACTGAAAGCACCGAGGGACGTAGACAGACCAAGCAGTACAAAACCCAAGTTCTGGAAACCCCCCTCAGTGAAATCTGGTCGGCCGTAAGGCTAATTGTTATCATCTGCTGCCGCAGACATAGAGGCACATTTCTTTGCTTGTTTCTTATCAATTCTTTTTAGTGCCAAATGATGTATAATTGCTAGATCTGTATATAGTTTCACTTGTAAAGAGGTGTGCTGTTTAACTTGATGGTGGCTCTTAAGAGCCAAGATTCGATGTTGTACCATTTCTAACATTACGAGACGGCGCAGTTGTTGGGCATTAATGGAATATTTCCTACGACTGTCGTCACCGCCTTCCTCTCCTTGCTAGGATACTACATACTGCTAATGAATATGCATGATATTTAGAGTTAGGACTCTGTGGTCTTGTAAAACACTCTTATTTAACATACTAGATTGTAAGATGGTAGAGGAGTTTGGCGATCAAGCACTATTGTACATGTCATTTAGAGTTAAATTAGTAATGAAATTACAATCTTTGGATCTTCTTGTAATTTTTATTCAATTTTTAAATTATTTTTATAATGTCCTAATCTTTCTATTTGTAGTAAATTTGTCTCTCATCATATTTGTGCGAATTTGGTTTTGAGATTTAGACATCTATCTAATATCGAAATTTAAAATAGATTGATGGCTTTTGAAGCACATGATTGCTTGATTGCCATTTTGTGTTGGTAATTTCATCGTCGTATATTCGATGGTAGGTTAATTCAGTTGGAAGTTAGTGCGGTGAAATTATGGCTTCTCGTTGGTTCGAGTTGCAATTGAAGACATTAATAAACAAAATTGACGATACAAGATGATGATTAACTCATTGGGCTTCAAAATTTCCCAATAAACTTTGATGTACATCTAAATCTTAGCTTGAAATTCGCACAAAAAGTTAGAAGACATAAATTTACTTCACATAACAAAAGTTTTAAAGAATGGATCTGAACAAGGTAGAGACTTCATTAGCGATGAACTCTTTATCATGGTCAATGAATATTTTTACATTTTGTCATCTAATATTTGTTGCTCTCTGGACGTGTATTCGATTGGATGCGGAGCACAGTTGGGAGATCATATAATATTGAACTTAAAATTGTTTGGTAGTCGGACAAGATTATACTTGAAATATCAATAGGCACTTGACAATCAACGAGATTAGAATCAAGAAACAGCTCCCTTAAAAAACTAAAGATGAAGAAGGTTCCAGAAAACATCTGATCTAACAAAACCACAATGGCCATAGCAAATCTTGAATCAAATCTTGGTTGAACAATCAGATCAAACACATCTACACCAAAAGATGCACCCCCGTTCAAGGCCACTTTCTTCTTGATCTCAGAAAAAACCCTTCTCGACTCATCCACAATCTTACACGATCGATGCATGCACGTACGAGCCTTCGATCGTGTATTTGCATCCCTTTTCCGACATGCCACCATAAACATATGCAAGAACACTTGGTTTAGATTTCATGATGCTCATGTTTTTCCTAACTCATAAAATAGGTTTCTTGGAACTGTTCTTGCACACTTCTCCGTCATAGATCAGCCAGCAGCAGTCGATTAACCTCAGCTTCTGCTCATTAAAGAATAATGTAAGAAGATATGTGTTATAAACATTGGAAATGACAATTAGCAACATTTAAGTTGGTGTACAATGTAAAAAGCATGGCCCTATTCTCGTGTATGCATATACATATGTATCGGAGAAGATCATAGGAAAGTAGCCCTTATTATGTTAATTATATGAAGAAAGCATTATTCTAACATATCAAAAGCATATTATAAAAAAATATTATTGTATATATATAAAAAAATCATTGTATGCGCAAAAAGTATTAATCGGTTTGAAAAATAATTATGACTATCCATCAACCAACATCTATGAAGTAAATTGATTTTTGATAAACATAATAAGACTGGTTTTCACCAAAACTCAAGCTAGGTATGTATACCTTACGACGGTATATAGTGAAGATGGGATTGCCATGGGCATCCATGAGCATGATTTGATTGGGGCGGGAGGAGTAGTTATCGACTCTATAGACTAAGCTGCCGTCAGCGCCAATCACAGTGAATCCTTTGCAGCTGAAAACAAGTGATTTTCTCCAAACTGTGAGAGAAATAGAGGATGCTTCTTCCTCATCACTAGTGTCGAGTTTCTTGCAGTCTTGCTCTTGTTCGGTAATGGTGGGCTATTCTTGATCTAGGTTTCAAGAAAAGAAGCATTTCTGTCCGACTGTTTGTTGAATGATACTTCAAGGACGACTTGGATCTCTCTCTCTCTCTCTCTCTCTCTCCCTCCACATGTATATATATAGATATCAAACCGCCTTTATCATATATAAATATATCTTTGCACAAACTAAGTGCTCCGGTGGCTCATGCATGATTTTATGAAGACGTGGCATCCCGGTTTAATTTGAGAAAATTTCATTTCATAACCTTATGTTTAGTATTTCACTATAAATGAATTTCTAATGTATGAGAAATTATAAAATTAACACAAATACTATCTTTTATTATTATTAACAATTTCACTCTACTAGTAAAAAATCAAAATTCAACTTTCTTTTTTTGCAACGTCAACGTTGATCAATCCGATCACCAATCTTTGGAACTAAGACTGCAACTGGAATCCACTTGAGTTAAATTGTATATATAAATCCTCAAGCCGACTTCTAAATCCTCCATCGATTGAACATTGTAGAGTTAGGGTTCAATGAATGTTCGAGGTGAAATTTCGATGTCAAATTGATGTTGGCCGATTGAAAAATTGGTTTGAGGATTTTGGAGCCCAGTCAAGGGGATTCCTATAGTGGTCTCAATTTCAGCGATGATGATCGGATTGATCGAAATGACGCCGATAGAAAATGTTGTCTTTTTTTATTGATAGGATAAAATTGTTAACAAGTAACAATGATGATAGTATATTTATGAATTAATAATTTTGCATAAACTAAAGTATAACTATACAATTAAAAAAAAATTCAAACATCAAATTATGAAACCATATTTCTCCGAATAGTTTTGCAGCAAAAGGACATATAGAAGGAAGTTCTGACAAAGGCGATTGTCATCGAAGACGGACAACCGTACCCTCTATTGATTACATCTCCCATTGTGCATATTGACATGTAAAATTTAAAATAAAATTTTGAGTATATAATATAATATTGCACGTGAATGCGAAATTAAAATACTAAATTAGTTTATGAGTTGGACATTGATTTTAATACAGGATTAAGTGGATCATTATTATCAGCAAATATATGGGAATTGGCACTTGTTTTGATGGAAACTCTTGGAAACAGATTCAAGAAAAAGACAAAAAAGGACTACAAAAACAGGAAAGGAGGTGAAATTCAAGAAAATACAAGTTTTTTTAAGATGTCATTCAAATCGTGAGGTTAACGTAGAGCAACTTTTATGTTGACTAGGACAATAAAATATGATATAAACAAAGCCTAATACAAATAAAATTATTTAAATGTAACTATCCAATAAATTTTCTAGTATTTTTGACTGTGAGAATATTATTATCAAATGCATTCCGACGTTTCTTTGGGTGCAACGAAATCATATGGCACAGTCCAATTTCTCAAGTAAACGGGAGCAAGATCTTAAGAATATATTATTGATCAATTAATAAAGTTTTACAGTCAAATTAATTTATAATCGCTAAACTCCTGAAATTAGTTGGCCAGATGATAACATACAATGAGGTGACAGTAATCCAAGATTTTGGAAGAAAATTAATACTCCTTTTATTATTCCGGATCTCATTTTCCTCTTCAACTTTTAATTCATTTTATATATCTTAACTGGCTTAATAATTCCTAATCATACTATGATTATTCTCGTCTACCTCCATCTAGATGCTAGGTGGTCTTTGGTCACCTTCGATCTTTTCCAAGTCCTATTCAAAAAAAAAGTCCGTAACATTAAGCACTAGGTTACAACGGTGGCCTAAATGACACGGTGATATTGTCTACGAGTAAAATTGTACAATACTGATAAAATGAACTAGAATAACACAAATTCAAACTTTATCTAAACCTATTTTTATCAAATACATATCGAAGATAACGATTGTAGTTACTCATGAATTAAGAAAAAAAAATACATGTACTAATATCGTAGTCATGTAACAAATGTAAATTATAGAATCAAATATAATATGAGTGCAGAAATTGGTCAAAGAAAGCTAAATTTGGACATACCAGAAAACGATACTTCATTCGTTCATCAAATATGTTCATTTAATTCCATTTTGATATGTCCATAAAAATGTTCACTTTTCTTTTTTTGGAAACATAACTTCATATTTTTACCCTAAACCTATTCATTCAATTATTTACAAAAAAATCACTCATGATCCACATTTTTTACACCCACTATCCATTAATAATATTCATTACTATCCTCATGACCCACATTTTTACACCCAATTACTTTACACTCATTATAATATATTAAAATTTATACTATCAAAATCAAGGAACGAATTTGATGGAATGAGAGAGTATTTTCTAATCCAGAAGTTACACGCTCCTCTCTCTTATTGGCAGTTGGACTTTGCTTCCAATAAGAGGCGGAGCTACACTTGCGGAGCTCCTCTCTCTTTTATATTTGATATGTAAAACATTTTAAAAAAGCGTACTTAGTCTGATGGTTAGTTCCTTCTTTATGTTATTGAAGGTCCTGAGTTTGAAACTTAGGGTTGGCTTATTTTCTTCTTTTCTTTCCTTCTTTTTTTCCTCCCTTTTTTTTTCCCTCTTCTGTTTCTTTCTTTTTTGGTTTGTGCCTTTTTTTCCCTCTCTATTTCTTCTCTTTATTTTGAGATCTTTTTTCCTTTTTTCTTTCTTATATAATTTATTTTATATTGATAAAATAAAATATGTATATAAATAATAACACTATATATGTGAATTAACTATTAGCTAAACATGTGTGCTCTCTTTATAGATATTTAACATTTAATAGCTAAATCTATTGTAGTCTAATAGGTTATGATTTGCATCTCCCATTTAGGAGATCTTGGTTCGATACCTCTTAGCTACATATTTTCCTTTTTCTTTTCCTATACTTATTTTCCTTTATATTTCTTTCATTTTTCATTATAATAAACTCATTATATTATTTTAATTATTATTATTTAAAATTTTATTTTATTATCTTTTAAAATTATTATTAATTGGGGCCAGGAAATATTTCCTAGCACGTCACACGTGCCAACATATTTTAACTCGACATAATCATCAAGACCTTTTGGTTTTGAATATATCTATGCATTTTCTTTTGACATAATAAATATATCTATGCATTGTACTTTGTAAAGAAAAGAAGAAAAAGATCAGATTTGCTGTAGACAACGTAAACAATCTTACTGTACATACGACAGTTTGATTAAATAAACACACAAAATATAATAGATAAAGGTATCTTTCTATGAATAAAAGTAACAACTAACACATCTTCTCATATTGGAGACAAGATCTTGTCGCATACTTAGTGAATCAAAACACTAGGACAATGAGGTAGGAAATTTATTGCAAATTAAATTTATACTTGTCTGCAAATCTTGGATTGACACATGGGCTGTACTGATTATTGGGTAATGTTAAATATACATAATATCCTTGATAATTATAGTATCAAGATCATTTTCAAATTACCCTAATCAATTTTCAGTAGTATATATTATGAAATTGAAATATTTTTATTTTCCTTTTTACTCAAATGATTTTGAAAATAAATGATTAATTTGTTTCTTAAATAATTGTCACTATGAAAATATAGATATGCATCAGTTTTACACCATAATATAGAATTTAATACATATAGGGATATTTATTAATTTTAATATATTTTAATTAGTATACATTTGTATTTTTACGTACATTATAATGTGTTAATATTCTTAACTAGAATTATATCCTAAATTTGAAATTAAGACATCATAATATTCATAAGTAAATAAATATATTCAAATTAAAATATAATAAAAGTTGATAAATAATTCTTTATGGATACATGTCAATCTATTTTTGGAGTCAATTTTATTTATTTATCTTTGCTTTTTCATTTACTTTTCATGTATTTGTTTTTATTATGTAATTAATATTATGGTTATGCTTCACAATTAAACTAAAATATAATATCAGTTTTAAAATACAATTATATTATGTATTAAGGAAAGATTATGAATACATAAGATTGAATTTTAAATGGTCTCTTCCTTAATGATCGCAAAGGGTAATTATGAAAATGACAAATTCAATTAAAATTGGCTTAACCTCTTAATTTCCGGAAATGTGCAAAATGACAAAAATATCCAATTATGTATGCACATATTATGTACATTTAGATTTGTCCTACTCTATATTTGTTGGGAAGCTGGTATTTATTACCTACACAATTAATAGAATATTCACACTTCAAATTTGAAGATTCCGTATCAACCACGTGCATCTTCCTTAAATAAATGTGCAAATCTTGTTCTATATTCGTTAGCTTTTAACCAATTGAGTTTAAACTTTTGTTAAATATATGATCTTATATCAACTTTTTGCACATAGCGTTTCTTATTAAACTTTAAGCTTGTGTCTTAGTTTATTTTATTAGAACAATTATGTGTACATTAAACAAGTAATGTTATAAATATAATTAGTGTTAATAATAAAATACATATAATTATACATAGAGATAATAATAAAAAACTGCCACGGTTGGACGATTTTGCTGAAAGTTACTAGACTTTTCGCTGAAAATGGGCTGTTAAATAAGCCCATATCTACTGACTTGGGCCCTATCCATTTGATCCAACTTGTAATTTCTTTGATTTTTCAACACTGCAAAGAAAAGGACTACGTGCTGATTGCCAAAGACTCAAAACCTTCTTACCGTCTACTTTTGTAAAATGGGCCTATATTTTAACTTGGATATTTGAATAAAGTCAAGGTATATCACTTTTAACACGTCTCGCCCAAGCCCAGAACTCTTGGCCCAAAAGTAATTTAGGTCCTATATCCGAATGTTCTGGCATTATTAAACTTATTATAAGTCTAATTTCATGAATTTTGGGGTGTAAAATTTCATATACGGATTTATTGGATTACTTTTTTGTTGTAACTTTGAGAATGATGCTATAAAATAAAATATTAATAAAAATTAGTTCTAAGAATATTTTGTTTAAATTTAACGATTGTATTTCATCATCAACTCCTTACTTGCTTTTGATCTAGTAAATTTAAATAGGATTTGTAAAATTCTAAAACGTGTTGTTCATACGTTTAAATTTAAAATATTGTTGGTTGTAAGAAAGTGGTACAAGATATGCATTCTAATGATAGTTTAATGACTACTATATTCGATTAATTTGAGATAGACACTAAAATTAGAATCATGCATGTCAGGGTCTTTAGTATCACCAACACAGGACAAATACTATGCTAGTATTCATTTTCCTCATAATCAATTTTCATAAAATCATTCACGAACAACTTATTTTTTTTTATCAACCAAACGATTTCTTAGTGCCCGTTTACATGACATAATAGGATAAAAAATGCTAATTATTTGACTCTTTTATCGTATAAGGTATCAATATTACATTTGTTTGCATGTATTGAATTATTTGGAATATATATAATTTAATTGTTAAACTGGATCTAATCTTTATCATTTAAAAATGTACTTTTTTTTTTGTTAGTGTTTGTGACTATAAATAGTGCTGTCAAATGGGAGTTGGTTGTCTGGCAGGAAAGTTGGTTGTCTGACTAGAGTTGATTGTCTGGCAAGAGTTGGTTGTCTGACAGAGAGTTAGCTACGAGCAGGAGTTGGCTGCCAGCATCTGACATCTGAGACATCTGGCTGAAGGGAGCGGATGCTGGTAGAGATTGTTGTTAATACTTCAAATCATAGGAGTTGGTTGCAGTACAACGACATATGTCTGTATACGTGGATTACTCACAATCATTCTTTATTACTGACTTAATTTCTATGGTGATGATTATGGAATCTAGTTAGATAAATAGACTAGTGGATATGTGATTAACATAACCAACAGAACACACTGATAGCAGACTGAGAATAGTTATTTCGCTTTGTGACAGTTATTAGGGAGAGAGATATTGTGTATTATATTCCTCTCTTGGTTCCGATCGATTCCGGTTATCTTCTCCGGTGATCTAATAAACTTTCAGCTCACCCCCCATGGACGAAGATCATTTGATCGAATCACGTAAATTCTTGCGTCATTTCTTTCTTGCTTTATTGTATCCAAAATCTCAAAACTTATAGTATATTCTTTAGAAAAAAAAATGAGGAAAAAATAACGAAAGTTGAGTTAAGTTTAAACCAAAATCGACCAAAATCAAAATTTTGGATTTCGAAAACACATACTTTTGACAGGTTCAATTAATTTTTTTGAATAAAAGGAAAAAAAATATGCTCCAAATTTGATTGGTTTGATTTCGACTAAACCGACGGTATCTTCAATGAATCAACTCTAATCAAAATAGACAACCTCTTCTGGAAACGAAAATTTATGGTAAACAAATAATGAAAGCCTAACTTAAGCCTTTCTAATCCCTCCACTCCTTGGCCGGTAGTTTCACTTTCCCGATGAAAAATGGGTCGCTAACCGTTTATGAATGCAAATCCAGTTGCCATCACATACAACCCTTTCCTCTGCGGGGACTTCCACGAAATAAAAACGGGTGGCATCGTCCTACCAGGACCCCGCCATAAATAGCGATGATAAAGTCGAAATATCGATCATAAGAGAAGAAAGCTCTTAGCCTAGGGAAGGAGTCCAATTGTGAGCCCTAATCTTACATACTAACGGTGCCACCCGACTAATCATCCGATAGTCATTAGATTCATATGAAGCACAAAACTTTCGATATATTCATCCGCACGGTACAGATGGATAAATATGTTTTAAAAAAATATCATTTATATTGAAGAAATGTATCATTTGTTTTTTATGTTGTATCTACTTATATTGAAGAAAATTATTATCTGTACTAAAAAAAATCAATATATATTCGCACATACAAAGATCTGCACAGAAGACCAATTCATGAGATTGAGATCCATATATAACAATTTCATCCACTTCAATTCATATTCGGATGGTATAGAACAATTCATATCCGGATGGTATAGAATTATTTACAAATATTAAATTAAACACAAAATATATTCGCAAGATCACACACAACCAACTACAAAACAAGCATGAAACCAACCATCCATGTGAAAAGAGTAATAATTGAGAGAATGAATAATTATTATATACATCAGCATCTCTTTCAAATTCTTATTTCTATATAATCCCAAAATTGTTAACCTATAGAATTGTTCACTATAATTTAGAGAAGCGAGGGATTTCAAATCGTGGAAATTAGTAGGCGCCCATACCCATAATTTGATTCCTTCACGTAACGACATTGCACTAAAAAACAATAATAACTCTGTAGCATAAAATTTTCGACAAGAACGTTAGTAATAAATAAATAAACACGTTTAATTTGTAATTCATAATAATTATTTTATATACCGGAG
This sequence comes from Salvia rosmarinus, assembly GCA_036937905.1. Lineage (NCBI taxonomy): Eukaryota > Viridiplantae > Streptophyta > Magnoliopsida > Lamiales > Lamiaceae > Salvia > Salvia rosmarinus. Next base: position 9,596,911 of record CM072822.1, read on the forward strand.
ATGAAGGCAGACATGTGTAATTCCTCAAATGGAATAGTATATGTTAAGCATACAATATCGCAGGAATCTTCCTGGCACCTCATTTGTTAGTCAAACTCGTCTGTCTGAATTATTTAACCACGTTTTTGGGGGTGTCTGAAATTGTACTCCTATTTTCTAAAATAACTATTTGAGCTAATGATAAAAAGAATTCCAATTTTGACAACAAAGACAAATTATACTACCCATATCAACACAGATAAAAACTAACCTTCATGAAAATATAATAATAACTGCCCTCTTCTCCCTTTCTATTGAACATTCTCGTCACGAAAATATTTATCATGTACAAATACAGAAGTGCACGAATGTTCGTGCTAGGGATGTCAATGGACGGATTTTACCTAGGCCAGAACCAATAAATAAATATCGGTTATGTCTGGTTCTGGAACAGGCTCATTAGATATTGGATCCGGATCGGACCCGGACCATTAACTAAGGGTCTGAAATGGTCCGGATCTAAACGAGTCTGGAACCAGAACCAGACCAGAACCAAAACTGGAATCGAAATCATTGTTTTAAAATTTAATAGGTTATGAGTGATTTCAGATCGGTATGGGTAAAACCGACTCATTGACAAATCTACTTAAGCTTAGGCTTGTCAATAGACGAGTTTTAATCGGACCAAAACCAATAAATAAGTATGAGTTACGGTTGGAACCGGACCGGACTGAACTATCAAACTATGGATCTAAACGGTCCAAGTCTAAAGCGGTCTGGAACCAGAACCAGAACAGCTGCTTTAAAATTTAATGGGCTATGAACGGTATCGGATCGATCCTGGTAAAATCCACCCATTAACATCCCTAGTTCGTACACCTTGATATACTGATCGGAGGAAAAGTGCCTTACCACAAGGTGCGCTTCATCTTCTTGCAACGTTGGGTTATATATTAAGCATACAATATTCTAGGAACCTTCATAGTTGTCAAAGTCGTCTAAATTAGTTAACCACGGTTTTGAGTGTCTCAAATTGTACTCCTATTTTCTATAATAATATTTTATTTTTCTTCTCATAATGTACCCACTACTTATCAATAATAATTTTTCCTATATATACGTACACAAAAGATCCATTGTCTCATCAAAATCTTTCACACACATCAAATTGCATTCATCACAAATTACAACTTCATTCCAAAATCAAACACCCAAAAAGAAAAAGAAAGGAAAAAAACAAAATCTATGGGTGAAGGAAGAAGAAGCCGCAAGAAATGCTTAGCATACGTAGCAGCATTCGTGGTGTTCCAAACAGCCATCATTTTAGCCTTCGCCCTCACAGTTATGAAGATCAAAAGCCCTAAGGTGAGATTCAACACCATGGTTGTCGAAAACTTGAGCTCGAACAACGCCACCGCGACTTCCATCAACATGAAGCTGCTCGCTCAACTCGCCATAAAAAACACCAACTTTGGACATTTCAAATATGATGACAGCACGATCATCATATTGCACAATGGCGTGCAACTCGGCGAAGCTGCCATTCCCCGGGGGCGGGCCAAGGCGAAGAAAACGCAGAAGATTGAGATCTCTGTGGACGTGAGTACGGCTAGGGCTTCTGGTAGTAACTTGAGAAATGAGATAAATTCTGGGATTTTGAAGCTCAGCAGCCAAGCAAAGCTGGATGGGAAGGTGCATTTGATGAAGATCATCAAGAAGAAGAAATCTGGTCAAATGGAGTGTGATTGGGATATCAATTTGGCCACCAGGCAGGTCCAGAATTTGAAGTGCAAGTGATTATTTCTTAATTAGGTGTGTTGTGATATCAGCATTGGATCTTCTTAGTTTGTCTTAGGGTGTGTGATTTTTAAAATTAGTTTTCTTTTGTATGTTTCACTTCTGTATCTATAATGAGGATTATTGATTTTATTCACTTTAAATGTTGATTTATATCTCTAATTAAATATCCATTTTATTTTATTTTTTTGCTTGGATCCTACTTCTAATTTTATGATTTAATGCTGAAAATTGGGTTTGGGATTCGTGCATTCTTTATTTTAAATATAGGGGTATTGCCGTAAAATGTATATACTTTGACCATTTTCTAATTTTTGTACATGAAATTAAAATATTGAATTAGAATATATCAACTTTTAATTTGTCTGGTTTCCCAAAAAAATTAACAGCCCCCAATTTGAAAATGACGTGGAAATAAAATTGACGTGGCATTAAACTCATAACTTTCAATCAAAACAACGTTTTTTTTAATTGCCACATGATTTTTTTTAAATAATACTCCTCCGTCCACCAAAAATGCATCGATTTTGGTGGCGAGTTCTAAGAAAAGCTGTAATGAGTGTAAAATAAATATGTATAAAAGGTGTGTCGTTGGGATAATAAATGAATATATTAATGGATTGTGAGTGTAAAAAGGTGAGGCATGAGTGTTTTTTTGTAAATAAGTGGATAAGTTGAGGGTAAAAATATAAAGTTAGTGTTTCTAAAAAAGAAAAGTACACATTTTTGTGGGATGGAATGAAAAGGAATTAAATCTTGACGTTTATAGTGGACGGAGGGAGTAGTAATTAATTCCAACTCACCATGCACCCTCTGTTCTCTCCCCTTTCATTTCTTCTCTCTTACGAATTCAGACAATAGAAAGTAAAAATTGGTGTATGTATCTTGGATTCTTGTCATAATAATAGAGTGGTTAGTGTCTGAGATCAAATATTTTATGTTCGAGTTCACTATGATGTGATCGTTAAAATTTATGTATTAATTGAAAAAAAAGAGCAAAAATTATGAACTCAAATCACCCGATCATTCTATACAAAAATTATATATAATTGTTGTTTATGAGTTAACAGTAAACACCAAGTGGAGTCGTAGCCCGACTCCGACTGCTAAGAAACTGAACTGAAATTCTGCCGGAGCCAAGTCGCCGAACGCTACTCGAGAAATAGATAATCGCCGTCGTTTCGTCTTGGAATACCTCCGGCCGATCGAATTTGGCGCTGCAGGGGAGCAGAATGGATATGTGGATTAAGTTGGGAGAGAATATGATAGGAACGTCGTTCTTGTGGATGTGGCATGTCGGGCGGAGGTTAGAGGCTAGGGATTGGACGAGGTGGGGGAGGTGAGAGAGAGGGATGCGGCGGCAAATGGTGGTGTCGATGAGTAGGGATGGCAGTGGATCTCGGACCCGATCCAGATCCGACCCGGTCCAGATCCGTAAATCCAGATCCATTTTTCAGGATCTGGATCTTCAGAAAATAGGATCCAACGGATCTGGATCGGATCCGGACCATTTTTTTTAAATCCGGATCTGGATCTTGATTTCTGAGATCCAGATCCGGCCCATTGATCCATATAATATATATGTCATATAATTTTTATTTATATTTATAAGTGTATTATATTAATTTTCTTTCTAGTCGAAGTTGGATAAACTAAGTTACAAAATTGGATATTATGTCAATAATATTATAAACTTGTACATTGTATTTGAGAAAATTTTGTATATGAGTGGTCTATTTGTTAAGATATGTATGCTACTTCTTCTATTACAATTGCAATATTATTTGTTGTCATGAAAGCAAAAGTAAATTTGTAACTAACATCTTCTTGTATAGTGATGATTGTAGAATTTCTAAATAATTATTATAGTGTTATATGTATATAGATTATTATTATTATGGTGTTATTGTGAATTATATTTGATATAGGATTTATTTTAGAAGAAAACATATGGATGCGGGTCAGACCACTGACCTGCGGATCTGATGCGGATCTAATTTTTTGGACCGATAGATCCTGACCGGATCCCACCCAAAAAAAATTCGGATCTTGATCCGGATGCGGGCCTGCAGGATCCGGTCCAGATCCGATCCATTACCATCCCTATCGATGAGAGAGAGAGGCGGTGGTGGGAGAGGAGTGAAGGAAGAGAAGACTTAGTGTGGTAGAGAGAAAGAGAAAAGATGGTGACTTGGATATTATGTGGAAACTATTTTTATTTTTTGTTTTTTAATTTTATATCATTTTAATCAAACGACTTCATTGATTGTCATATCATTTTTATTTAGGATAATTATTTTTTTTGGAGAAAAAATCAAAAGTCGAAAGTTTGTGTATCTAATTTAATTTAAATTCATTTAGAAAAACAAAAAGTGATCAAAATTAATGTATTTTTCAGCGAATAATCCAAAAATAATATATATAGGAACCCAATATTTTTAAAAAGGATTAAAGGACAATGGCTTTGACCTAAAAAACTTTTTAAAATTTTAAAATAAAGAGAATGTTTTTAATGCTATAACCATTATCAATAATGAAACAGTTCAGATAATAGACTTTGTAATGTATCGACTTGTGTTATTTTACACTTTAATACTTAGTCTTAATCATATCAATTTAATTAATGACTTTTTTAGTTCATGCAAATCGATAAAGAATTAGCTAGATACAATACCAAATGATCACTACAATAAAATGTTCCAATAGTGACATGATTTTTGAAGAATTATGACACTTATAGATGTCATTAAATAAATTTGTGACATCTTATGAATGTGTAACTATTATGAAGTTCACAAGGACTTAATTGTTTGACCAAATATTAACATGCATATATCGTTAATAAAAAGAAAAAGTTCGTGATCAATAATATTATAATAAATACATTTGATGAATTGAATTACATTGATCTCAAATTCCGTGTATATTCTCATAGTTTACTTTATTAATCTTTATTAATACACAAACGCGTGAAATCTTAGTTTCCAAACTGACTGTTTTCTGGATGTCCTTCTAGAAAGTTGTCCAATTTAATTTGGTTGTCACAATTAAGAGTGATGCTATTCGGCCACATTGTGGCCGGCCACAATCAACTTTATTAAATGAAAAACTAATTTATTTAATTTTTGATCTATTAAAAAATTAGTTTTATATTAAAACTATCTTATGGAATTACAATTTTGCACCTATCGAATGAAAATTTTAAACTTAAATTTAAATTTAATAATTTAATATTTTTCAAAATATATGGAAAAAGGGTGTGTGGCCAGCCACAATGTGGCCACAAAGATTTACTGATTAATATAACTATGAAATAAACACTCATGTTAATTTAATCTTAAATTTATTGTAGGACTCACATCCCAATGCAGAGACGTACAGTTGTAAATATCTTTCTTTCTGAAGATCTTTGTTTTAAAGTAATTTTTAGTTCATGATTTTATGCTTTATGATTCCGGTATCTAGATTCCTCTAAAAGATTTACTTTTTTAATTCCTTTTATTACGTTAAAACATGTGTACTGTTTGCTGGTTCCTAAAAAAAGCATTACGTTTCAAAATATCCATTCGATATTTCTTCTCTCCATCATGTAATAGCTATCTAATCGATTGGACAATAAATAGTTTGATGTAAATGTGGAAGAACTTCTAGAAACTAATTCTAGATAAATTTATCCGACAAAAAATAAAATAAAATTTCTAGATAAATTTATGCCTCTCCAAAAAAGAAAAAGAAATACTAGATAGATTTATAACCACTATAACATTAATTTTATATGATCTGATTAGGCGTATTTTATACATATATTTTGGATGATTTTGATGAGTTTAAATGTTTAATATTTACTTAATCATATTTTATGAAGCTAATTGCATATTTGGTGGATTTTGTAGGTGTTAATATTATTTTGAAAGAATTAATATCAAATTGGAAGAGTTGGAATATCTAAAGTAAAGTCGATGTCCGAAGGTTGTGCGGTATGCCCATACTACATCTGTTTATTTGGGACTTGACGAAAGGCGTGAATTAAATGGATTTTTGAAGACTTTGTGATATCAAACGAAGTTGATTTATGTAATAGGCCTCAAATATTGAATTGGGCCTCTTTAGTTATTATTTTGAATTATCTAATAGTATCCTTATTATATTAGAATAGGTTCTCCCTTTTTATAGGGGATTAGATTAGATTTTTTAGGGGATAAGATTATTTTGAGATTCTCATATAGGATAGCCTTTATCCCTTTTCTCTCATACTCATTCACGCACAAAAATTTCAGAATTCAGTTTGGGTTTTGCAATTGAAAGTTTATTTTCATTCTTATTTGTTGCTTTATATTGTTCGATCATTATTATCATTATTATTATTAGCTTGAATTCACTTATGAGTTCTAGCTAATCTCTTTCATTCCGGTGAAGATTAAGGAAGCTCTAGCGCGACACGTTCCGTGAGATCTAATTGGTTTTTATCATTTGATTTTATGCAAGCATCTGTTATTCTCTGCGTTTATTGTTGTTAATTGTTTCGTCTCTGCTAGGTAGTTGCAAATATTTAGTAGTTCAGAATTAATTAGTAGCCAATTGAATCGGCCATCCGTAATTGTGTTTAGATTTGATTAGTGGTAAAGTGATTCATCAGTCAAGAGTTTAACAGTCTTAATTCGATAATCCTGTGTCAGAGTTTATCGGTTTTGAATCGGGTTTCTCTAGTTCTTAAAGTTGTCGGCTCATTAAATCTATAGAGTGTCTCTTACGGTTGTCGATCGATTAGAAAGTAGTTAGTGAAGTGTCTTCCTAATTACCGATAAATTAAGGAGAGATAAGATTGCGTCGAAGTGTCTTGGTGATCATAACGGTTTGTTTGCATGAATTGAAGTTATATTTGCATCGAGGATCGGATTTGTCTAAGCTAGAGTGGAATTAATTGGGCAGGATACCTCATCATATTTCTTACAAACAAACATCCGGATTCCGTTTTTATTTGCTATTTTCGATTTTATAGTTTATTCTCGTATCACAACTTATTTTATAGGTGGAAAATTGGAGAAATTCTCGCCAATCCTTTGGGAGACGATTTTGCTTCTCTTTACATGCGGTTTAGGCATCTTGACCGAGTGTCGAATCTGTGATCGCTATCTGCGATGTGGGCACACCGACCGAGTGTCGATTTATTTTTGGTGAAAACGACACACCATGATCCCACACTACAAAAAAATGTCTAGTAATTACATATTTTTAGTGACACCAAGAGAAATGTTACAAAATTTATGACATCTTTAGATGTGATAAAATTTAATTACACCAATACATGTATCAATATATTTTTGTTACACATAAAAATATATTTAAATTTTGTTACACTTGAAAATGTAATAAAATTTGTCATATCTATCCATGTAATTAAATCTTACTACATTTAAACATGTCACAATAATTTTTTGTTACATATAGAAATATAACTAAATTTTACTATAACTCAAGAGTTTCAAATTTTAATATATATATATATATATATATATATATATATATATATATTCAATTAGTTGTCCGATTTTGTGTTCCAAATTGATACCGTTTTTAGACTTAACATTTCCAAAATAACGAGTTACGAGATAATTTATTTCAATATAATAGATAATTAATTTATTAAATACAACAGACATCAAGGTCAAATATGATAAATTAAGAACTACAAAAATTAGAGAGAGAAAAGGTTCAAATATGATAAATTAAGAACTACAAAAAATAGTTACACTTTCACATGTCACAAAAAATAGTTACACGTTCATATGTAACAAAAATAGCTACACTTATAAATTTCACTAAATTTTGTGACATACTTTTTTTGTGATATGCATAGTAGTTACCCATCCACAAAATGTCACAAATTTATTTAATGACATCCATATGTGTCACAATTCTTCAAAAATCATGTCACTATTAGAACATTTTGTTGTAGTGCCAACTTAATATGAAAGATCTTATTATTGCCTGATAAATTAATACCTCTTTTAAATTTTTTATGAAGTTAAAGTGCAAATTATACTTAAATTCTCAAACTGTAAACTCTGAAAGAAAATATTATGAACTGTTATAATTATACTAATTAAATGACAGAATTACAAAAGAAAAGAAAATTTATCCTAAAGTTTACGTGGCTCGCAATAAACTGATATGAATTTTAACACTAAAACAAAAAATGACGTGGAGTAGATAATGTATTGTAAAACCAAAACGTTGTTTTGGTAAAAAAAAAATGCTCGTCTCTAGGACCATGAAAAACAAATGTCTAGATGTAGCGTCCATTTAAAATTGAAATGTGGAAATATGATATGATAATCTATTTCACTGTAAGAATTTTATATGAAATATGTACATCAACAACTAAAGGCGAAGAATAAATAAACTATTTAGCATCTCCTTTCAATATACTAATACAAATAGTAAGTGTGTCAGAAGAAATCCAATCAATTTCATCCATCTAGATTAGAAGTGATTAAACCATCGTCCAAGACTAGCCAAAATAAGAAAGAAAAGGTAAAAAGGATATAAGATTACTGCAATTTATTACTTTCAAAGCCAGACGGTAATATGGTGGATTATGATTTATTGTAATTATTGATAGTTCAATATATGTGCGTTAAAACAAATTATTTTGAGAGTATAATTTATTTGAAAGTTAAACAATATGAAAACTATAGACTCTTCCGACTCTAAAAATTAAGTATTTATCACCTTTATAAGAATAAATGACTAGAGTAGGAATCTCAAATCTAAAAAATAAAAAGTAAAAATTAAAAGAACAGGCACGATTTATGCATAATATGATTCCATCTATCATGCAACAAGACTGTACAAAAGAGATTCATTATGTGTACGTGTTGTATTGACTTAATGGTAGGATGATTAATGTCCGAGGTAAAAGGTTCCAGGTTCGAGTATATCGTGATGCGACCTTTGAATTTTCTATATTTAATTCAAAAAGAAAAAAGAAAAAATGGGAAATTCACTACTGTCGGTTAATATACCCTTATTCTAGAAGTTGACTAGAAGAGTCCATATATTCACCCCAAAAATTTGTCCAGACAGTTTAGTTGGCGTATTCGTAAACAAATCTACACACACTCAATTGTATCTATAGGGCCAGCTTAGGACTTACCTCTATCAAAAATATTTCTAATAGAATTTTGTTTTTAGACTATTGGCATGTAAATATACACATTATCAGTCATTTTCGATTTTGTGACTTTTAAAAGATGTTATACAATACATGAAATTAATTTCTATTTTTTGGATTTTATTATAGGACATAAATTTTTTCTAATTCAAGCTGATATGAATGTAGATTTTGCCTACATAGGTGGATTTGATTTGTGAAATGTTATTGTGTTGTTGAAGTATTTTGGCATTCATGTCAGTTTTAATTTGAGGAAATTTCACTCTCGTGATAAAATTTAAATAAATCGAAAGTTCATGTATTGTATGAAAACTTTTAAAAGTCACGTGCAATTTCGAGAATAACTTATAATTCATGTATTTACAAGCCAGTAACTCGTATATATTTTTCCTTTATTGGTTGAGACGAGTAATAAAATTTTAAATTTACGAACACACAACACACCTAAAAATAGAATAAGAAAATTCATATGTGATATGGGTCCATACTTTACATTATCTTGTAAAATGAAAACCATCACAAAAACATGAAGGTTAAAAGAAGCTGTCTAAAGTGGAACAAGTAAACTAAAACTTGATATATATACTTTTGGCCCCCACGTAATAGTTTGCTTGTACACATAGTCACACTCACACATAATCTATGCATAACAACATAAACTTCTACTTACTCCATTTTACTTTACACTAAGTCATGGTCCTTCAAAACGCGCATTGGTCTCAAATAGCAACTGTTGTTAACGGATTATGATTATTGAGTAAACTAAAAATTAGAAATGTAAAAAAACACAGATTTACGTGATTCACCTACAATGGGTTGTCTCCTTCCATGGGCAAAAGAGGAGAACAAATTTTATTAGGAGGCTAGGGTTTCAGATTACAGATTACAGCTCTCAAAGATCATATATATAGTACATTAGTACTAAGAGAATACACCAATTGGACTCAGCCCAATACGAGTATTTAGGCCCAATACTGCATTACCGTCGGGCTGGGGGCGTCTTCGCCCCCCTGGACCCACAGACAAGGGGACGTCGCCCCCCTTGACCCACCGACTCGCTGACCGGGTAGCGATACCCCCGACTAACTCTGCGAAGCGGAAGATATATAGATTCAAGGCATATAACAGCAACCACTTGTTTTGAAAATTCAGCCACCCTTAACTATTTCCTTTTCCTCTATACACACTCCCATTTTCTCATTCCTATACACAAATACTCTCACCCAATAGCCTACTTCCCTTTCAGCTCTCAAATAATTCACATCCCATTCAAGAAAAAAACATCATATCAAAAAATAAAATTACTCTTTTTCCCCCCAAAAATTTCAGAAAAATGCTTAGCATACGTTGCAGCATTTCTGGTGTTCAAAACGGCCATAATTTTAGTCTTCGCCCTCACAGTTATGAAGGTGAAAAGCCCTAAGGTGAGGTTCAAAGCTATGGTTTTCGAAAGCTTCAGCAACTTCCATCAACATGAGGCTGCGCGCTCAACTCAACATAAAAACACCAACTTTGGGCATTTCAAGTATGATAACGTACGCCTCCCTTATCATATTCGACAATGGCGTACCCCTCGGGGGGAGCTCTCACTCCCCGGGGGCATGCCAAGCCCAGAAAAACCCACAAGTTCAACATAACTGCGGGTGTTAGTATGGACAAACTATAATCTGATATTGATTTGGGAGATGAATAAATTCTGGGATTTTGAGGCTCAGCAGCCAAGCAAAATTGAGTGGAAAGGTGCATTTGATGAACATACATCATCAAGAAGAAGAAATCTGGTCAGATGAATTGTGATTGGACTGTTAATTTGGGTATCTACAGGCAGGTGGAAAATTTGAGGTGCAATTAGTTATAAAATGATCGTGTTTACGATTTTATATCTTGGTTTGTATTCCATTGTTTTGGATTTGGATTTATTTAGCTCTGTTTTCATATTGTTATTGAGTTTGGTATTTCATTGATTTGCTAGGTATAATACGTTTTGATAAGCTGTTGTATTTATATGCTACTGCTATGTGTACAACGTAGAATTATAAAATTTCGAAGTACTTCCCTGTCTTTTTTTTTTTTTTTTTTTGTTACATGGGAAACCATGCACCGCTAACTTAGGAAAGACTTGGGTAAACCACACGTTCTATCTGATAATCTGCAAACAGTACTTTCCTGTTTTCCTTTAATAAGTTTCGTAGTTACAACTTAAAAGTATAGTATCACATGGAAAACGGAAATTTGTAAACTTTTTAAGTTTTAAATATTGTAATACATAAACTGTAGTAACGTCAGTTCAAATTTGAAGTCATTTCTGATGTTTAAAATTGGAAGAGTACGCATTAAATAAAGGTAAATAGAAAATATATTATAATTTTACTCTCAAATTACCATCTATGACACTTGTTAAAAAACATGAAAAAATACTAATAGGACACTAAAAAAGAATGGAGGGTGTAGTTATTAAGAAGTTAATTACTGTAATGCAACTGAAAAAAAAGTGATTGCAATGGTCATAATACTGAAAATTAAATTGATTTTATTTAAAAAAAAGATAAGATGTAAAGATACAGCGTTTACGGTGATTACGAAGTTAATTACTGTAATGAAAAAATGTATAACCCCAAAATTAATGGTGCAATTACGTACACCAAAAAGTCTGACAGTACTCGTCCGCATTTTTGCACTATAACTTCTCTTTTCAAAAACTGTCATTTGACATTCAATCATTAGATTGAAGGTATCGTTGGAAAGTTTTTGCCAAGATTTAATATTACTCATATATGTATATCAATATCTTCACTAGACTACCTGAAATTTGTTGGAAAAGTCACTTATAAATGTGAATATATATCTGCGACCCCTTTACCTATTTCAAGCCGTCTCCGAGTTACTGAAAACTTTTTATTTGTTTCAAGTCATCACCCACCAAGTATAGTTAATTTGCAAAAAATACTGAAAGTTTTTATTTTATTTTTGTCCATCAGATATAATGTAATAATTTCAACAAATTACTTTTTAATTATTATTGTATGTTTAAATGTCTAAATTATTTCTTCTTTGGTCAATTCTTATCATACTAAAGAACTAGTATCAAAATATGCTTCCCCCAAAAAAATTAAAATAAAATCGTAAACATGATAAAAGATATACATAACACACAAATGTAGATTCATGACCAAATTTTTTTGTGCTTTCAATGCCGCCAATATGTTTAATTAGATCTATACCAAAACACTTGCGAATAGCCGCCACTAATAGTTGAAACAAAAAGAAGAATTAAAGAATACAAATAATTATATTTTATGTTAAGCGCGTTATACTAAGTTATTTGAGAGAAAACGCAACTTGCTAAGTCGTACTCGTTTCGACATATATACTAGTACCTCTAGAAGATCAATGTATGATATAATCATTCCACATCGTCAAAACACAAGAAAAATAAATACATTTTCTATTGGAACCTTCTATACATTATAATTTTTATATACGCAATTAACAAAGACTGTTGTGTCCGTACTCATCTTGTAATACACCAAGAAAACGTCCTTGCCTTTTGAAGTCACATACCCGAACACAATTACTCGTTTTCGCCCCCAATTTTCAAACCCACATTTTCCAAGAGATAACCCTATGATTTTTTTTAGTAAAACCCTATGAAAATTTAAACCTATATATAAATACAGTTCGTCCAACCTCAAATTCTTACACTCAACAGACACATTTTACAAAAAAAATGGCAGAGAAATACCAGCCGGAGGTCCAGGGCTACCCGTTGGCGCCGGCGACGGTGGTGCCGAGAAGCGACGAGGAATACGGCAACAACCTCTCCCAATCCGAGGCGCAGATGAAGAAGAAGAAGCGAGTGAAATGCTTCGCATACATCGCCATTTTCGCGGTGCTCCAAGTGGTGGTGATCCTCGTCTTCTCCCTCACCGTAATGCGCGTGAAGACTCCCAAAGTGAGGCTTGAGGACATCGCCGTCACCGCCAACCCCACCGGCGACGTCAGGCTGAGCGCGCGTCTCATTGTGAAGAACACCAATTTCGGGCACTACAAATTCGACAGCACGCTGGCCACCATTAGATCCGGCAACAACAACCTGGCGCAGTTCGCCATCGAGGAGGCGCGTGCGCGGGCGCGTTCGACTAAGAAGATCACCTTCGTGGCGGATTTGGGCGGCTCGAATTCGGGCACGTTGGATTTGGTGGTGGAGGCGAAACTGAGAGGGAAGGTGGAGCTGATGAAGGTGATTAAGAGGAAGAAGACGGCTGATATGAACTGTACCTTCACCGTTGTTGTGGCTACGAATGCTGTGCAGAACTTGAGCTGCAAGTGATCTTCATTATATTTAGATCTGATGTATATTATATTTTATATGCATGCTGTGATCGTTTTTGGTCGTTGTTGTTGATAATAATCGATTTCATCTATTTTTACTTATTTTTTGAGTTTTGATTTTTGATCACTTTTCTGTCATATATATTTGTTCATCATTGGTTGTATATTCCAATCTACCTTCATGGTATCATTTTCATGATGTTTGAAATTTTGAAATTGGTCGAAAGACAATAGTGTTAATTATTCTTATCAGTTGTCACGTCATGTCTGGCAGCTGAATGCATTTATTTTCAACTTATGAAAAGATAGGTTTGATATATATTCACAAGATAAAGTCCAAGTTGCTGAATTATTGATTTTTATTCACACTTCTAAAGAAAGGGCGCTAGTTAATCAAATAATGGAATTTTTCAATTACCAACCCCATACTCTGTTCCATATTTTGTTTTAGTTTAAATAATCTCAATCATAGACCTATGATACATCCACCTAATTATGAGTTTATTAATTTTAATTAAAATTTATTAATTAGAATTAAAATTTAATAAGAACGAATGCACCATATATACATTACCGAAGTATGTCTCTTTCAATTTTTCAGTCATGTTTTTTGGCAAAAAGTGCAAGGTTATTTCTTTTGTATTTTCATTGATCCTTCTTTTCGCAGTCACTGTAGTTCCTTCCTTTCTTTATATTTTCACATATTTGCCAATCCGCCGATCTTTCCCTTTCTGTTGGAATTGTTTTGCAATGCTAAAAATGGAATAAAGGATTCCAAAAGCAAAAACCAACTCTTACAAATATCACAGTAAATGTCAGCGAAAATATTGGAGTGATAGAATTAACACAAATTGAAAGTTTAAATATTTGTTTACGCTAAAAATTTCATCCCAAGTAGAAAATATTTGTGGCGGCCAACCGAACAAAGACAAATATCTCATGTTAGGACGCACGGAGACCATACTTAGTTAAAAAATTCTAATTGAATATGGTTCATATATATATTTTCTAATTAACTATATTCTCATTTGCTAATAAAGTGTTGTCCCTACGAGTTCTCATGTGAGGACATACTTACGTGAATAAGTCCTCACAAGAGATCAACTTCCAAACAAAACATGAAGACTCATTTTAAATTCACTACCTCATTTTGGATTATTGCCAGAATGGTCATTTAATATTTTATATGAAAATTATTATATATAATTTACATTTTATACTATAAATATATTAAATTAAGTTAAAATTTGTTGACATGAAAATTTTAAATGAAAATCTATAAATTTTCATATATTTAAAGTATCATGTGAAAACGTTTGATCTATGAAAAATTAATACTATATAAAAATTAGGATTAATTTAATGGTTTGACCTTGAATTGAATTGCAAAAATCCTAAAAAATATTAAAAAGAAGGAGAACCAAAAATAACAACAATCAAAATTTATGGAATGAAATTTGGAGTGTGTGTGTTTTGGAGATGGTTGCTATGCAATTCGGTGGAGTAGAGATAAAAATTCTTAGCGGTCGCAAATTTCGGCAGAAATGTACTAGGGCTTCTAATTTTCAACATAATAGAAAACCCACGATACAAGCATGACCAAATTACTAGGTAAGTGTTCAATCCGCGTCTTATTTGTATAACACGACAATTTTTGTCGCGTTCGTGTCGTATTTATATAACACGATTATTTTCGTGTTGCATCATGTTCGTATTAGATCGTGTCTTGTTCGTATAATCACATACTATTTTTATATATTTAGTATTACTTCTATTATTATTTTGTTTTTTTATTGTTAATTTATTTTCTAGTTTTGGTTTGAATTTCTCATCTCGTATCGTGTCAATGCAAAAAAAATTATCATGTTATGCCGTGTCATTTTTTGTATATTTCATGTCGTGTTTGTATAAGAAAGATCCTTAATAGATCGTGTTCATGATTGGCGTTATCGTGTCGTGTCGGTGTCGTTATCGTATCAACATGATAACGGCCCGACAAGAATTGTTATCCCTAATATGCACACACCACCAAGAATTTTTATCTTTTCAATAAATTTAAGAAATATCCAAGAAACACAACAAATCAATAATATTAAACCTCTCGTCATGTTAAATCAAGAGCAGGAAATCGAAACTCACCGGACTCAAGAGCAGAATACCGAGACATAACCGAATCAACGGTCAAGAAACAACTCTTCTTCTTACCACCGCTGCCCATTAATCCCATGTGCTTGCCCTTATTCAAGAATGCATGGCCTTTTCTTGGTTACTCGCCATATGCATATGCTTATGCCAAAGATGATCACTCACGCACCCATCTCTCAAAGAACTGCGCAAGCTCGCTTATCCTAAACAGCCCCTTTAGAGAAAGCTTCTCGAGAATGTGTTCCAACATGAGGTCCGGCAAGTCCCCCACCGACATCTCCACCGTCGACTCACTGACATTCTTGACTAAGAGGGTGTTTGGCTGAGCTTATAAGCTCCCCAAAACAGCTTATAAGCCGTTTTCAAGCTTAAAAATAGCTTATAAGCTGTTTTGGAGAGCTTATAAGCTCAGCCAAACACCCTCTAAATCTTGGTCAGAAATGACACGTACAGTTGCAGAAGGAGAGTGTCTTGTTGAAATTCTTGAAGGTGATGAAGGATAAAGAGAGAGCAGTCTCATATCAGAATCCCACAGGGATAGGGGTTTGAGAACAAGGGAGTTGTAGACGAGGGTTCCTTCGGTTCTGCCGGAAAAGGAGATTGATTTGGTTTCTACTCGAAAAGTATGTGTATTGGAGGATGAGAAGCTTCTGCTGGAAATAGAAAAATATTTTTTCTTCTAAAGATACTTAACTTTCAGTCGGTCGACCGGCCAAATTGCATGAAAATAAAAACATAAAGGTCGTAAATGCCCAAAATCCAACGATTGGAGATTTTTTAATTTTTGTCAAATACCTCAAGGAGGGTACTTAGACCATATCCTAAAAAATTAAAAACACTCCCTTTTAAAAAATTTGTAAATTTGGCTCGGGAGCAAAATTTGATCGAGAATCTGAGCTTGAAGGCTGAAGTCCCGCTTGCAATCATCAAGTATATTATCAAATAATGTGGAAGTTCCTATAGTCGAGAGGTCGCGGTTCGAACCCCACCAAATCCTCATGGGTTGAGCTGCACACTTGGTTTTTCAGTGTGGTTTACCTATCACTGTGTGGTTTGCAAGCTATGCGAGGCGTGAGGTTCTCGGTCTTGCACACAAGATAGAGGCTGCGGGTTCCCCATGATATCAAAATAATAATAATAATAATAATAATAATAATAATAATAATAATAATAATAATAATAATAATAATAATAATAATGTGGAAGTTCTTATTCCCCTTATCGTGATCATTTTAGAACGTGTCTTAAAAAAATGCTTGCGAATTGTTGAGGCAGCGGGCTTCTCCCACTCCAAAATCACAACTTCATTCCCCCTCCCCAATAGATGTTAAAACCTACCAATTTTTTCAAGGAAAAATATATGATTTTAATCTGATAAATTGATTTTGTGATAATTTTAATTTAATAAATCAATAATACATCAATCTAGTCCAATGAATTGATTATGTGATAATTTTAGCTCATAATTGATTTTTTGCATCAAAAAGCACAGTTGACATCGAGAAATGACATATAGAAACAATAAGTTAGAAACGTAGATGAAAATGATTTACGGATTATTTGTTATTTTTATGTTAATTATGTTTTTCGATGTCAAAAAATCAATTACAAGTTAAAATTGTTACAAAATTAATTTAATAGGTTAAAATTGTTTATTTCCCTTTTTCAAATCTATATATGCAATAGTGTACAAAAAAATGCAACTACTACATGTCATATCAACGTTACGTCAAAAATTAAAATACACTAGCTATTTTGAATTTATCTTTGTAATAGTGTACCCAGAAAGCAACTTCGACACTACCACAACAGTGCCACGTCAAAAGTTAGTATCCACCAACTTTTATTGTATATTATTATTTTTTAATATTTTCATACTTAAATAATTCAAATTCAATAATTAATTTATAATTAAGTTTACATAATTTTGTAATTTTATAAAAACAATACAAACATTCATAATTAATAACTATAACTAGAATTGAATAATTCAGATTAAAGTTACATTATTGAAACTAAAATAAATAAATAAATAAATAAATAAAGTAAACTTATATAATTTAAAAAATAATATTATAAAATAATAAAGAGTACTTGCATAATTAAATTACTTGATTGTAAGTAATTATTAAAAACACAAAAGTCTAAAACAAAAATTAAAAAGGAAGAGAAAATAAAGAAATATAGAAAAGGGCAAAAAATAGAAAAAAAAATCGGAAGTTCCAAAATCAAGAGGGAGGAATGTGATTTTTATTATTAACTTTTTAATCACAATTACAAAGATGCACTCGTCTCTAACTAAATAAACACACTTCTGACACTTGTAAGATTTTTTTATATAAAATTGATGGTTCTTGATTTAAATATATATTTTTTGTAATTTTATGATATTTTTAATAAAATATATATAATTTAGAATTTAGAGTGATATTTACCCAAAAGTATATAATATATTCGAAACATAAGAAATTTACTAGCTTTTCTATAATAGTTCCACACTGAACCAAATTATTGTTTTGTGGAGCGAAGTTTTTGGAACAATCGGATTATGCTCATTTGACTGCCCATATACCTGACTCTACCTGAGTACCAATAAAAAGTAGCGAAGAAAATAATATATTTGTCCCAATTTTTTCGTTCTTTCATAACATACTCCTAAGTTATAGATAACTACAACGCAAACCCTAAATTTATATTTTTTTCAATCTTGCCCCGCAGTAGATTTTTTTAGCAATCTGATGCGACCAAACAAGCCAAAAAACTTATGAAAATATTAAAAATGGAAAAATTTATATAAACCAAAACACCATTGTTTGGTTTATGTTGAATTGTTCTTTTTTGCATATATAGTAACAATTTTACCCTATATCATTTGATTTTTTTTTCACAAAAATACGCCAACGTATGGGCAGCTACACTGCGAACCCCGACCTACCATTTCCTTTTTAGTTTAACCCCTAAAAAATTTCCTAGCATCTACTGACAAAACATGGCATAAGAAAAAAAGAAGTGACAATTTCATATAAGCTCAAACAACTTTATATACAAATGGGAATATTAACGTTGTTTTCGTGAGAATATGAAAACTAAAAAATGATGAATTTAATACGAAAGTTGATGCATCCGTCGTGAAAATTACTACATCAAAAAAATCGAATTTTCGCCCTAGTGGGATTTGAACTCTCAGAAAATTCTAAATTTTAGATTCAGTAATTTTCCCAACCGCATCAACTTTCATAAGAATTCATTTTGTTCATAGAGAATTCTTGTAGTTCTCCATTCCCACGTTAAATAGTTTTAATTTGAACCCCTCTCTCTCTCTCTCTCTCTCGTATATATTCGTGTTCATCTTCTTGGATTAGATGATTGCTGCGGTTGAATGAGCTGTTGCGATATATAAGAGGATTTGTCCATTTCAATTTGAAACCATCTCTTAGTTTATTGCATTTCCATACAATGTGGAGAAGAGGACCGACAAATTGTTCACACATTGATTGCGATAGAGTGAAATTTCAAAGTATATATCATGTTAGGCCACAACTAAACACACACGGCAGGTGGTTGTGAATTCTACAAAGAGCATCAAGTAATCACATTTAAATTTTGTCAACATTTTGCATTTGCTTTTCCTGTTTTTACACCCCAACCGTTCCACACGCGGCCCATTTGTTCAATCAATTAAACACGTACCAAAATATCATTAAATCTTTACCTCATTTTGTTCAAGCATCAAAAGATTCTAGAGTTAACTCCACGAGCGTCTTCACATTGTATTTTATGCACAAAACATTCTTTTCCAACTTCTATTAAATTATTGAGCAATAAAAAACAGAACGTAAAGCAAACACAGATTTATGTGGTTCACCAATAATGAGTTGGTTACGTCCACGGGCAGAAAAGGAAAATAGATTTTATTATGCGGCTAGGGTTTCAGAATACAATTACAGCTCTCAAAGATCATATATAGTATTAAGAGAATACACCGGTTACGCTCAGTCCAATACGAGTATTAAGGCCCAATACAAGTATTAAGACCTTCGACTAACTATTCGAACGGAATCACTCAAAATCCACACAATCTCTAGAATTTTGTGGAATTGATGTGAGTGACACTAGAAGGCTGCTTTGACTTGTGACTCGTGACCTAACTTCTTCGATATTGATTTGTTCCCCTTTTATCATAGGCTTTCACTATTTCATTACTTCCCCTTTTATAACTAATCAATACTTTAGTTCAATGGTATTTCCTCTTTGTAACTTATCATTTGCTTAATTAAAAAGCTTTCTTATCAAGAGCAATATTGGTGTTCAATGGATGGTATTATTTCTTTGTAAGGGTGAGAGAATAAGGTACGAATCTCAATCTTCTCATCCCCTAATTCAAAAAAGGAAAAAAAAGAAGCTTTCTTAAAAGCATACTAACTAGCTTACATCTTCATACAAATAGGATCTTTTGTTTTTCTTTTTAACTAAGGAATATACACACAACTTCATATAAACGTTTGAAGTCATTCATCTATAATTAATGAAACTTTACAGTAGTGTTTCGAAGGCGTCCTACGTAATAGTCATCATAAGGTAGCTGAGTTTTAATTACTCTTAAACGTGACTTATGGAACTAACCAAACCATGACTTATAAAAATAGATTTAATCAAAGATTTCCTGACGTACTCGAAAACAAAATGAAAGAAGACAAAAACCAGCCCATTTCATTCTTTAATGTCTAATTAATACATAAACTACTTGTACATTTGTTTCAATGTATCTGTCCTTGCAAAGATTCATAGAAATTGATTGTCTTTTCTTTATTTTATTTATTTTTATTTTAAAAGTAGAGATTACATATTTACATCCTAAAGTTTGGGTTATTTGTCAAATATAGGACACCCTTTTGATTTTATATATTAGTACTCAATGAATTTTATTATGTTTCAGATCAAGACTAACATTAAATTTCAAAAATATGATACTAGATATGTAAAACAACCATTATGTTTACGTTATCTATCCGTCATTTGACGCGTCATAAAACCGTAGATCAACAGCCTAACACAAATTTTTGGGTAAATAAATAAAGAATCAAATGTAGATCTATTCATACTTGTTAGTCCATGTCAACACATGGAACTTCCGATAACTTATTATCATCCCAATTTTCCAATTGATTCACAATTAGAACCTTCCTAGACTAATGACTTCACTTACACGACTCAAAAATAACTCTACCTATAATTATACTATTGAAAAGGCCCGCAGTCAACAATCACATCCCCTAAATATACACGCTTAGAAAATTCTCCAACTTCTCAGTACAACACCTAATTATCCTCACTCACTATTTTCTCTCAAAAAAAGAAAAGAAAAAAGAATCCGATCAACACAAACGGGCCATGTCCGACAAGAAAGAGCAAGTGAAGCCCTTAGCCCCGGCGGTGCACCGCGTTGACATCGACGACTACGACCGCTCCGACGCCTTCTCGGTCGAGCTCGCCTCGCTTCTCTGCCGCCGCCGCCAGAAATGCATCAAGCTTTGCGGCTGCTCCGCCGCGATCCTGTTGATCGCGGTGACGGTCGTGCTAGTGCTCATGTTCACCGTCTTCCACGTCAAGGATCCGTCGCTAAAGATGAACTCCGTCGCAGTGAAAGGCGCCGGCGAGCTCAACGGCACCACGGGCTTCGGGCCGGGCCGTAACCTGACGTTCGACTTCGGCCTCGAGGTAAAGAACCCGAATATTGCGTCGTTTGAGTTCGGGAATACAACGACGTTTTTGTACTATGGGGGTTTGCTGGTCGGCGAGGCGGCGGGCCCGGCAGGCAAGGCCCCGGCCCGAAAACGGGTTCGAGTGGGCATCAGCGTTGAAGTTATGGTGGATAGAATTATGGAGGTTGAAAGATTAAAGGATGATTTAAGCGTCGGGATTTTGAGTATTAGTAGCTACACGAGGATTAGTGGGAAGGTGAAGATTACGGAAGCTATTAAGAATAAATTTGTTTTAGCCAAATTGAATTGCACAATGAATTTGATTGTGAGGACGAAGGGAATTCAAGATTTGAATTGCCATTGAGTTTTAAGTCTGTTAGCTAATTATGTTTAGTTCGAGTTAATTATATTTGATATTGTAAAATAAAGCAAATCTGTATATGCATATGTACCTAGCTATGCTTTTTAGACACCGAGTAGGAAGCCGGTGTTTTTATCAAATGTAACATGCGTAAGTAAAATTGAGGTTGTGATGGAAAAAGGTAATCAACATCATTTAAAGATAGAGGTGGTTTCTGTGCGGACAATGATTTTTTCCTAGTGATATTTTTTCCATATAAATGAAAATTTTGAATTACAATGTCAAAAATAAATTATATTTTTCTTTAATATAAATGATACTTTTTATTAAGAACAAATGGTATTTTTGTCCGTTTGTATGGTGCAGATGGAAATATAAGAGTTTTTGTGTTAAAGATATGGTGTTGGAATTTAGGGTTTATTTTATTTCTATATGTTGCGTTTATTTCAAAATTCAGTTCCTATTTTCTAATGTGTTGACATTAATTTATAAAAAGTATGTTTGAGATTGTGTGCGTGTATTGGTCTAGTGGTAAAGTGGTTAATGTCCGAAATCAAAAGTTTTGGATTCGAATTCATCGTGACGTGGTCTTTAAATTTATGTATTAAATTAATCAAAAAGTATGTTTGAGATTTAGAAGCACATTTAAAAATAGGCTTAAAGGGGCTATGGCCCAAATGGGACTGTATGTTGAGGTGGGCTAGCGAACAGATATTTTATTTTTTGTTATTTATTATCAATTTGTAGTTCATATAAAAAATAAGGTTATGTTATAAAGATCGAATGTAGAATCTTATATACGTTTAACTAAGAAAAGGATAAAACCACGCCGAAGTTTGGTCAACTTCGGATAGCAAAAGTTGAAACATAAAAAGAAAATCAGAAATTGATAAACTAATAGTGAAAACGAAAGGTTGCATATTTAAGGTCCCTTGAACTCCGCTCCACGGGATAATCTCATGAAAGTGATGTATATCAGCTAAAAATAACTGAAATAGTACAAAATAGAAGGGAAAATACTTTTTAAAAAATATATCTATTCTAATGTACCGAAAAGTACACAAAATAGTTAACCTATCATTTTTTTTCTTCAGAATCTGGCTTATGAATTTTTTCGAGTTTGCTGAGAACTGACTTACTGACGCCATGCCAAAATCAAATTGATGTTTTACTTGGAGAAATTCATCATCGTACGATGACTTTGAGGCATTGGAGTATAAAGTTACATTTTTTTTTCCATATAGATTAAGAGATAATTGTAAATTAAACCTCAATCCTTGGACTTATTACGTATTTGATCCAAATTTTAAATTGCTTTAATTAAGAGTCAATCCAAATTAGATCCTTCTTATTTTTGTACGAGTTTGGAGCTGAGATCTAGACATTCATCCGACATCAAAACTCATTTTTATCGTCAGAGGTCCGTGAATGCAATTTGAAATATTGGGGAAGCTCTAGCTCCACCACACTGACTCTCCACTCAATTACTCAACTAAGTCTGGTGATAGAATTGACAATATATGAGGATAACTGAGATAATGAGTGTCAAAAGTGATTAATTAATTTTGAGTTTTAATGTTGGATGAATGTCTAAATTTAAGCTCTAAACATATGGAAGAAAAGAAATGGAGGCCGAAATTCCTACAAATCGTAAAACTATATCTTAATTGAAACAATTCAAAATTTGAATCGAATGTGCTATTTAAGATTTAATTTATAATCGTCTCTAGAAATAACGGAATGGAGTAGCAGCGCAATATGAGGCCCAAAGAGGAGACATCCCGATGACTAAGTGCACTTGGACCAATATATTATGAATGAACAGTTTTCTTCTTCTTCTTTGGGGTAATTTATAAAAATAACACAAAAGTTATTTAAATCTGTAATGGTTACATGAAGTTCCAAATATTGTAATTATAATATTATCTCTAATTTTCCTTTTACAATTAAAACATTCTTCATTTTTTTCAAATAAAATTATATGCTTAAAAATGATGTCATTTATCAATAAAATAAAATATGTTATCGATGGAATTAGCAAATAATAAATACTAACGCAATTCTAGGACGCAATAAAGGAACTGGATCAAAAACTAGCTAGAGATAACAATGAACTTCAACTCGTTCTAAAAAAAACGAAATTCAACTTTGATAAGAACGTTTTAGTTGAAATTTAACCCAAAAAGAAAACAAAGAGACAAAGATAATTAATGGAGATGCATGGGATAGTGGACTGCGAGAACTAAGAGGTTTTTCAATGTATGTTTTTTTATAATTGCCCTAACCATCAAAGTATAATCCTTCCGTTCTTTTTTAAGTGTCTCCTATAGTTAAATCACACAAATCAAGTAAGAAATATATAATAATTTTACTCTCAAGTTACGAACTATAATACTTATTAAAAAAACAAGAAAAAATATTAATAGGACACTTAGAAAATAACGGAGAAAGTTTTATTCGTAACCTTATTAATTACCATAATAAATATATACATACAACTAATTATCAAATTTCAAGAGTATTAAATAAGGGTAAATAATAAATATATTACAATTTTATTCTCAAATTATGAACGATGACACTTATTAAAAATAAAAAATAAGAAAAGAATGCTAATAGGATACTTAAAAAAGAACGGAAAGAGTATTGCTCATGCATAATTCAAAAATTTTAACTTGGAAATTATATCTATATCCCTAATTTTTTCATTAATTTCCATTGGTGCCCCCAGCCCCATGTACATGTACATGTCCTTGCTTCAGGGTAGAGAAAGAATTTTAAAAGTAAACGGGCAAAATTATAATTTTGTACTTAAGAACAATTTTGGACGGATAAAATTCTATATCTTTTTATAATAAATAAAAAATACAAAATATAACTTAAATATAATAATTAAAAACAATTATCTGGACTATTTCTGGTGTGCCTAGGCCTGGCTCCGTCCCTAATTGTTCGTGTTATAGACCATTTGACAAATCTTCACATATCAGACGAACTTACAAAATTATATTCAGATTTGAAAATAATTAAATGTTAATAAAATTATGAATAGATCAGCATAGAATTAGATTATATATGAATTACTCAAAACTACTACTCATGCATCACCTAAACCATGTGAGAGGAATCCTAAAGTGTTTCACTTACGATTTTGGAGTTCCAACCAAATATATAAAAAAAAAGGTCCACTCTCAAGCAAACATGTTAATCATTTCACATGCACTCTTCTATATCCTAATATACCTATCATTTTTTTTGGGTATCATGGAACCCGCATGATACTGTAGCAAGACCTTGAGTACCCCACGTTTCTCTGATAATACCGCAAATCACACAGACAGGTAAGCCACACTTAGAAACCAAGGTGTGATGCGCTCAAACTCATAGAGCGTTTGTGGGTTCGAACCTGTGACCTCTCGACCACAGGAACCCACCAAAAAAAATATATACCTATCATTAGTGGAACCCAATTTGTGATATCAATATTCTTATCCAATAATTTATTACAAGATAAAAGATTAGCAAACCTTCCATTTTAATTTTATAATACTACCCGAGTTAGCAAATATGATCTTTATGGATCCTGGGCACACTTTAATATGATTTTCACCAGATGCGTAGTTAAAGATGTGGTTCATCTTGTGACAGCTTGTCATTTAAATTTTAGTCATTGTGTAATCTGTCAATCACTTATAACATTCTTTATAATCTTGACAACTGCGCATGTCCATGATGATATGATTTTGTTTTTTTGGGATAATTTTCATTTAGATCATAGAACTTGGTCTAAATTGTAATTAAACGTAGCAAATAAGTAATCAATTATTTTATTTTCCAATTATAATTCTTCCAAATTTTTGGCAATTCAAATTTTCATTTTTCGAGCCCTTAATTCAAAACATTAAACCTAAGCTTTGGTGGGCTGGAGAAGATGTATATTTCAGTATATAGGTTGATGTCCAATAGTTGTTGATAGGTACAAATTTCAACACCCAATGTAGAGGCAATTTCTAGTATCCACTCTGACGAAAATTGTTATTATCAGCCAATATCAGATGTCAGTCTATATACCATAATGCTCATCTCCTCATGCCTATCAAAGTATATACTTATTTTTCAAATTAAGATCTTGGATGACAAAAATATGAAGATTGGGCCGCTGGAAAATTTGGAGGAATCTTAATCACAAAAATGAGAAGATTGGTAATTTTGATCACATTTTAAAAGTCATATCAAAGTTACAAATTAGATCAAAGTTTGTAATTTAAATGACATTTATCTGTTGGAAAAATTCCTAAGTTATTCGGAATCATTCTATCTCAAATGTGTGTTTTAATTAGATCTTAAAACTTCTGATGGTTGCCTCGTTGTTTTAACTAATGTTGCTGACTTATTTTGGAGTTACGCGTTTTCATTATAGGTTTCAGCAGTAGAACTACCAGTTTGGATAGGCCCAAGACTGAGAAGTTCGAGCAATACTGAAGCCAGCCATACTGATAGGAGTATCAGTACCAGTGCAACTGATAGAAGCTCAACTAAGGGAGCGCGTACTAAAAACTGAAGACTGAAGGAATGACAACTGATATTTGAAGACGGAAGTATAGTGATGCTGATTAACAGAGCTACTAGAGGAAAGTCGAAGATCGAAGACTGATGTCGAAAGACTGAAGCCTGAAGATCAGAGATTGAAGACTTAACGCTGAAGAGATGAAAAAGTCAGGATATGACAAGTGTCATACCAGCATTGACTGTGATGTTGATGAGTCAAAGCTGACTACCAAGAGTCAAAGCTGGCATCTGAAAATCAAAGTTGTTGAGTCATAGTCAATGCGGTTGATAAATACTCAATGCTGGCAATATCAAGTCAAAGTTGGTTGATTAAAGGTCAAAGCTGACTATTTCTACATCAAGCTGAAAGCATCAAACTGACTCAAGTTTTTGAAACTGACAAAAGACGGGAGTTCAGTCTGCTGATGAAAGACGGTGCATACTCGACTGGCTCAACCTGAAGTCAACGTGCTGATAAAACACAAAGTCAACTAAACTAAAGAAACATGAAAGATATTAAGCCTTGAGTGTCTGACTCGACACATATGATAGCGTATCTGCAGGAGATCCTAACATGACAGAAGACCTTTTAAGAGTTGCAGAGCTACAGTATACGATGATGCAGACCCTGATAACAACGTACGAGGATTCTCAATTAGAAGAATTCAAATGATAAAATAGAAGGATTTGAATGGTAGTCCCTCCAACGACTCTATTCTTATCTCTCTCTCTATATATATATGTGCATAATCCAACATTTAAAGATAACCAAAATGTTGCATAATTGAATTGTCAAAAGTATTCAAGCTCAAAGATCAAGTCTATCAAATAACGATTTCGAAGAAGGAAGTTCATAGTATTATCAGTAAATCTCAAGAGCTCATATATATTTATCAACTTGAGGTTTCAGAATAGACTTCCTTAAGTCTTAGGATATCAATCTTGTTTATCTTAAGTCTAAACATACTAAATTTGATGCTTTAATTTATAACTTTTTTAGTGTCTGATCATTATATCTAATAATGTCTAACATACAGTGATTTGTTGGGAAGCAATACTTTCACATAGGGCTGTTTATTTGGTTATTGGATAATGGATATAACCGAACCGAACCGATACCCATTGATTTTCGGTATCCAATAACCGATAAATTGGATATTTGGATCGGTATTGGATAATGACTTGATGATAATTTCGGTTATCGGGTATCTGATAACCGAATGGGTATCTTAGAATAACAGAAATTAAATAATTATTAATTTATTATTTTATTATTATTAATTAAATACACAAGTTAATTAGTTAAGTCATATTAATAATAATAAATCATAACTAATTAGAGGTGAGATAATTTTGGGTATCCAAAATCATAATAAATAATAAATCATAATAATAAAATATAATAATAAATCATAATTAAATACAATTTTTTTTTTTTTTCTGAATTGGATAATTTTGGGTATCCAATAACCGAACCGATTATCCAATCGGTTAATCGGATAACCGATTATCCAATCGGTTTCGGTTTCGGTTATTGGATTTGTATACTATCGATTTCGGATAACCGAAACCGATCCAATAAGCAGCCCTACTTTCACATATTAATAAAAAAAAATAGTCAAACATATCAAGTCTTATTACATACTATTATCTAGTAAACGACCATGTAGTATATAAATACTAGAAAATATCACTCTAGGTTCTCCACCTAATTAATTCGCAAGTTTAACAAGAAACTTCCGAGTTTTGATATAATTTTATCTTTTGTATGCGAATCTATAATATCTGAATTGGATCCAAATATTATTGGTTACAAAAATCGGTATTCCACTATCCAGATACAGCTAACAAGGTAATTATGTCTAATGATTCTACTCATATATTACTTGATGTCGGATCATTTATACTATTCTCGGGCATGCCAAAATAAAAATAAAAACGTGCAACGGTCTACACCACTTCTGAAGAATGTGTTTTTTTTCTTTTTTTCTTTTGTATCTATAGACGATAGAAGGAGGTACAAAGATTCTCTCACTTTTTTTATTCACTTTTACAGCAGTGCTTTCTCTTTTATTCTTTACATAAAATGTCCATAATACTTTATTGCCCATACATCGTGATCTTCATTACAAACTAATGCAAGTGGTGAAGAACATTTAAGTTCATGTCCCAACTTTTACCCACGTCTCTTATAAATGTACATTTAGGAGAAATGGACGTATCAACGTATATTTGGTCAGGATAATTATGGAGAGTAGGGATTGCGCCTCGAATCAATGTGGTACTGTTATACTAAGCCAATAATTTAAGACTCGTATAACTAATGATGTTAAAGCTCTATCTAACAGAAGCTGGAATTTAGGGTGCTTTTGATGCGAATTTTAGCTAGAAATCATATTTGAAACTAGGGATGTCAATAGATGTGTTTTACCCGGATCGATACGAAATCATTCAAAACTCATTAAATTTTAAAGCAACGGTTTCGGTTCCGGTTCCAGATCCGTTTTAGATCCGAACCGTTTAGATCCATAGTTTGATGGTCCGGTCCGATCCGAATCTGGTTTCGATTCCAGAATCAGAACCAATACTTATTTATCGGTTCTGATCTGAGTAAAACCCATCTATTGACAAACCTAAGTTTAAATAAACTTGTCAATTAACTAATTTTATCCATATCGATTCGAAATCACTCATAACACATTTAATTATAAAGCAATGATTTCGGTTCCAATTCTGATTCTTGTCCGATTCTGGTTCAGTTCTGATTCCAGATCCGCTCAGATCCGAACCGTTTAAGACTCATGGTTAATGATCCGGGTCCGGTCCGAATCCAATATCTAATGGGTCGGTTCCAGACTCCAAACCATTACTTATTTATTGGTTCTGATCCGGATAAAACTCACCCATTGACATCCCTATTTGAAACAAGCATATTATTTATAGTGTTATACTTATGTTGTGAAGATTTAATGTTTGTTTGTATACATGAAATTGCAGAAATGGTGACATATTTATATATTAAAAAAGATGGGCATGTTGAGGTTGAAGATAGATGCGATGTGAGTTCATAGAAAAAAAAAGGACGTGAATACGAAGCTCATTTTTAATTTAATACTGGATTCTTTTTATTAATTTTACAAGTTATTTACAACATTTATACCCCGTCTCTACAACCCCCTGAATACGAAGCAGAAGAAATCACAGACTTCGCGCAGTATGCATCACTCACCGACCGAGACACTTCTCTTTCTGAAAAATCACGTGTAAAAATGAAAAAAAATGTCAACTAAATTACAAATAATAATTATATATTTTTTTCTATACATAAACCTGAGATTTAAGAATTAAATCAGTGTTTAGTGGTTCAATTACCCCGATTGGAATTGAACGATCTCTTGCAATGCAAAATGGCGCCTTCAATCCCATCCTGCAGCTCCAACAGCGAGTCGTCACGGCGGTTCGACCTCATCTTTCCCGGCGGAGAAACCACCGCCTTGGCGGTGGAAGTCGACCGGCTCTTCCCCAAATGCTTACGCACCACTTTAAACCCTGTCTGCACATTATTGCTCCGCAACCCCGCTTTCGCCATATCCGGCAGCGGAGAGGCTGCGCAGCCGCAATCCGAACCCCGGCCGTAAAACCTCAGCTGGCCGGAGAGCTTCATCTTCTCAACACGAACATAGAAAGGCTTGAGAATATTCAAGTATTTCTGCAGCATTTCTTTCCCCAAATGCTCCGAATTCGCCGCTGAATCTTCCGAGATGCTATAATCCCTCGCAAACAGAGAAATCAGCGGCCCTTTCACTTCATCAACTTTGAATTTAACCCTAAGCAGTTTATTATCCCGATTGCCTGATTCAATTTTCTCCGATTTCTTGAACACAGCTCCAAATTTGGCCGCTGATTTCAGCAAAGAAACTGGGAATTTGGTGTTTTCTTCTGGATTATTCGATATAATGCTCGACAGCGGCTTGAAATGTTGATCGTCGACGTCCAAGTTGAGCTCGATCTCCCCCATGTCTTCGTCGGATTCCGACGAGTCGCCGGAATTTTGAGATGTTTCCGATGCGACGTCGGCGTTGATGTGGGTGAATTCGAGGTCAAAGAATGGGCCGTCGAAGCCGTAGTCCGAGAAGGCGGGGATGAGAGGAATGTTTGCGGCGGGGCGCGAGGTGAAGGTGGAGTTCCCGGTGAAGAAGGTGGCGGAGCCTCCTCCATTGCCGGCGCCGATTGTACGGCAGTAATTGAGCATGGTTAAGGCTTCCAAAGTTGGTAGAGCCAGTATAGCAGCTGAGTTTAGACCGAAAGAGGAAAAACAGTGATATTTAAGGCTGCAAGAGAGAGAGAGAGAGAGATTGCAATTAAAGCCGGCAGTGGTAAAGGTTGAGGCCTTTATAAAGCCAGTTTGGCCGAGCTATATATATATATATATCCCTGAAGAAATCCATTATTCCCAACTATATTTCGACTTCATTCTAATCACTGTATCGTCACCCAACTACTAATAAAAGATGCAGCAAAATTTAAAGAATAGATAATACTGTATGAATATAATATGGTCAATCTATATTGGATAGTAATTTATCTTATATTTTAATAATATTGATACATATTATATATACAAAACTTCGATGGGATACACATGATAGGAAATAATATCGTCTCTTGCGTATAATGTTTTTTTTTGAAGTATATAATGTTTTAGCTAATGCTATCAAAATAAGAAATTTGAACATATTTAAATAATACGGTCTCATATGAGAACTACATTCTAATTGAGATTATGTGTGAAATCACACCTTAATTATGATTTAAAATATGATTTAGCATATCCTCACATAAAGTTATCTCCTTGCATTAGACCACCTCTTAAAATTTTTGCCCCTAACTAACTCAAGAGTTATGACATTGGCAAACCACATTGTTATTGCTTATAGGGGTGAGCAAAATGCCAAAAAATCGAATATCCGATCCGAACCAAATAAAAAATTCGAAAATCCGAATTATATATAATTTATATATAATAAATATTTTATTTAAATATTTTTAAATTTAATATAAATATATATAAGAATTAACAAAAATTTATTTTAGATTTTCGGATTTTTTCATAATTTTGGATTTTCGAATTTTTGGTTCGGATCGATTTTTCTCTCTCAAAATTCGGATTTTCGAATCAATTCGGATTAGTCAAAAATCCGAATCGAAATCCGAATGCTCACCTCTAATTGCTTAGATAATACAATACAAAGAAGTAGCAATATTTCATAGGAACTGAATGAAAATAAAATAAAATAAAATAAAATAAAATAAAGCAAATTTGTTTGGACACGTTTATATAGTTAAGAATTTTAATTAGATCTCAAAATTTCTATTTTGATGAAAGTTTTGGACATGTATAGTTTCATAGGTTAGAAACTTCCATTCGTTAGTGAGCTTTATGTTCTTAGCATTAGTTAGCTAATTGGTACAGCCGAAGTAATAATAAAGATCACAAAAAATTAGAAAAGATGAAGTACAAGCGCAACTGATGAAAGAAGACAGAACCGATTGACCAAATTCATTATGCACATTGAGCAGTATACCTGAGACAAAGGGAATGTATACTTAAAAGTGCAACACTATCATCATCTTCACCATCTTAATTCTCACCAGGAGCAATTAGAATTTCAACTCCAAAAATGTCTTTGATGAAATTCGAGTGTTAACAAAATGAATTAAACTAAGGGGCTGTTTGGCTAAGCTTATTTTAGAGAGCTTATAAGCTCAAAGAGCTATAAGATGTTTCAAGAGCTTATAAGAGGTAATGTCTCAAGTGCTTATAAGTTGTTAAAGTGTTTGGATAATTGATCTTATAAACTAGAGAAAGAATCATGAGTTAAAGAGAGAAAATCATAGTTAGATAGATAAAATTGACGAGAGGTGAAGTTGATAGTGTATGTGTAGGAAATAACGAACTATAATAAGGTTATTTTGGTAAATTCATGATTACTTATAAGTTTATGAAAAAATAAGTTAGAGTTGATCAACTTATTTTTAGGGGAGCTTATAAGCTATTGGAGCTTATTTTCACAGTTTATAAACTGTTTATGAGCTTATTTTGCCAAACACTTTGCAACAGTTTATAAGCTCTTAAACAACTTATAAGATATTTTAAAGAGCTTATAAGCTCAGCCAAACACCCTCTAAAGCCTGACATTGCTTAACTTGTTAGTTCATAAGCAAGTTTGTTAAATAACTATCTTAAAACATAAATTACTAATTTGAAATAGTTTATTTTCTTATACTTTAATTATTAATACGTATATTAAACATTTAGCTAAACTTATTTTTAATAATAAAACAATGATTTGAAGTAAAAGATATTGATCGATCTTATTTTCGTTAGGGAATTAAATGCACAAGAACACCAAAGATTTACGTGGTTCGATCTATGAATAAGATCTACGTCCACGGAGAGAGAGAGAGTATTCGTGTATTGAGCGAGAAGCGATTACAAAGAGAGTAGATGATCAAGTGATTGATCTAAGAGTAGATGATTGTAGTTGATCTCAGTGTAGATGATTGTCGCTCCCCCTCTCTTCTCTAATCTAGCCTCTATTTATACATATTCATGAAGTTGAGTTCGACTCTGACTCTGATACCAAGTTGAGTTCGACTCGACTCGATTCAAGTTGAGTTCGACTCTGACTCTGATTCCAAGTTGAGTTCGACTCTGACTCTGATACCAAGTTGAGTTCGACTCTGACTCTGATACCAAGTTGAGTTCGACTCTGATATGAAGTCTTCTCCCATTAGGATTCGAAGTCTTCTCCCATTAGGATTCTTTTAGATATGCATCCGAATCTTCTACGTCTCCAATTGCGATTAGAGTTGTAGTTGATCGAGGAGTCTTCTTGGGCCGAACTCTCTTGGGCCGAGCTTAATGTCGGGGCCCATTTATATTGGGCCTGATGCCTGGGCCTAGTAGTTGGGCCGTATCCTATCATATCCCCCCCCAAAAAGACGTAGAAGATGAGGTCTTGATGGATGGGGGATAGTGGTTCTGTCATTGCCTCGCCGAAATTTGTGGTCTGGCGAAGTGGAATGCGTACAGTCCTGTCGAAGTCGTACGTCGCTTGGCTTTACCCTGTCGAGGCGTTATGCCGAAGTTGCGTGTCGCTTGGCTTCGCTTTGCCGAGGTGTTGGGCCGAAGTTGTATGTCGCTTGGCTTCACCGCCGGGCGTTATGCAAGTCGTATGTCGCTGCTTCGCCTTGTCGGTGTTGTGCGGTTGTTGTCGCCGCTTCACCCTACCGGGCGTTATGCCGGTCGTATGTCGCTGCTTCACCGCCGAGGCGTTGTGCAAGTCGTATGTCGCTGGCCTTCACCTGCCGGGCGTTATGCGAAGTCGTATGTCGCTGCCACCTGCCGAGGCGTTGTGCGAGTCGTATGTCGCTGCTTTACCGCCGGGCGTTATGCGAAGTCGTATGTCGCTTGCTTCACCGCCGGGCGTTATCAAGTCGAATGTTGTTTGGCCGCCTTGAAGTCGTATGTCGCTGGCTTCACCTTGCCGGGTTACGCCAAGTCGTGTGTCGCTGCTTCATCCCGCCGGGGGTTATGCTGAGTCGTATGTCGCTGCTTCACCTTGCCGAGGCGTTCGCGAAGTCGATGTCGCCGCTTCGCGCGCCGAGGTGTTCGCCGAAATCGTGTCGCTGGCTTCACCGCCGAGGCGTTTGCCGATGACGAATATATAACTTCGTGCCGAGGTCGAGGCCGAGGCGAAGGCTCGGGATGCGCGCGAAGGAGAGTGCAGCTCTGGCGGCGGCCGAGGCGGCGAAGGCCGAGGTCGGCTGGCGGAGGGCCGAGGCGGAGGCGGCCATGTATCGGGAGGCCGAGGCGGCGAAGGCTGAGGTGGGCCTGTAGAAGGCGGAGGCGGAGGCGGCCAGGTATCGGGAGGCTGAGGTGGCGAAGGCCGAGATGGCGAAGGCCGAGGTCGGCCTGCGGAAGGCCGAGGCGAGGTAGTTCGTCCTCGTATTAAACGAAGGTAATTCATCCTCGAAATAAACGAAGGTAGTTCGTCCTCGTTTTAAACGAAGGTAATTCATCCTCGAAATAAACAAAGTTAGTTCGTCCTCGTACGAAGGTATCCGTCCTCGAAATAAACGAAGGTATCCGTCCTCGTACGAAGGTATACGTCTTCGAAATAAACGAAGTTAGTTCGTCCTCGTACGAAGGTATGCGTCTTCAAAATAAACGAAGTTAGTTCGTCCTCGTACGAAGGTATCCGTCCTCGAAATAAACGAAGGTATCTGTCCTCGTACGAAGGTATGGGTTCCTGATTTACCAAGTTTTATCGGGAGGGGTGGTCCCCTTACGCGCGTTTAGTTCTCCTCCTTAGAGGGTTCTCCTCCTTAGAGGGTAGGGTTCTCCTCCGTAGAGGGTTCTCCTCCTTAGAGGGTATTTGTCGTCATGGGGAAGAGGTAGCCTGCATAAGTGACATGAAATATGCAAGAAAAGATTTTATTAATGAAAAACGTCGTACCGGATGGGATGGCCTTGCTCGTTGAGACTTTGGACATGCCTTTCGAGGGTCGTATCTCTGACCGGGCTTTTCCCAAGCCGAGCTCGGCGCGTTCTGTCGCCGTTGTTGCTGTTGTTGCCGGCAGCGGCTTTGGATGCAAGACTTCATGTTCTCATTGTCGTGATTGATTCCCTGTAAACGATGGTTGATCGAAAACACAAAATTTCGTTTCCCACAGACGGCGCCAGTGATCGATCTTATTTTCGTTAGGGAATTAAATGCACAAGAACACCAAAGATTTACGTGGTTCGATCTATGAATAAGATCTACGTCCACGGAGAGAGAGAGAGTATTCGTGTATTGAGCGAGAAGCGATTACAAAGAGAGTAGATGATCAAGTGATTGATCTAAGAGTAGATGATTGTAGTTGATCTCAGTGTAGATGATTGTCGCTCCCCCTCTCTTCTCTAATCTAGCCTCTATTTATACATATTCATGAAGTTGAGTTCGACTCTGACTCTGATACCAAGTTGAGTTCGACTCTGACTCTGATTCCAAGTTGAGTTCGACTCTGACTCTGATTCCAAGTTGAGTTCGACTCTGACTCTGATACCAAGTTGAGTTCGACTCTGACTCTGATACCAAGTTGAGTTCGACTCTGATATGAAGTCTTCTCCCATTAGGATTCGAAGTCTTCTCCCATTAGGATTCTTTTAGATATGCATCCGAATCTTCTACGTCTCCAATTGCGATTAGAGTTGTAGTTGATCGAGGAGTCTTCTTGGGCCGAACTCTCTTGGGCCGAGCTTAATGTCGAGGCCCATTTATATTGGGCCTGATGCCTGGGCCTAGTAGTTGGGCCGTATCCTATCAGATATCATATTAATTTGATCAGAACAAGTAATTTATTTATTTTCTAAAATGATTAATAGTAAAACTTAATTTAAAAAGCTCATTAGGTTTGATGGAGCTCGTGAGTCGTGAACCTCAAAATATCTGATAAATAATATTGAAGCTCGACTTAAAAATAAATGAGTTTATCTCATGCTTAATACTAGTCCGACTTGACTTGACTTGATATGAAGATACAAAATTGGGAAAAATGTTACTGCTTCATCTAGGGCAATAGTATATTTTCTGTTACATTTTTTATTATTACAATTTGTGTTTCATTATTCTCCGAATGACTAAAAGATATATACAATTTCCAGAAATGAAATTTTCCATCTTTTTTTGTTCCACACATAACGTGGCTTCTTAAGTGTAAAAAGCAAATACTCCCTCCATCCCGTCCAAAACTATGTACGTATTTCTTTTCGGCACGGTTATTTAGGAGAAGAGATAAAGTGGTTAAAGTGATAAAAAGTAGATATGATCCATAACTTTTGAAGAGATAATTATTTCCTAAAAATGAAACAGACCATCTTGAATGAGATAACACAAAATGGAATATAGGTGATCTTGGGTGGAACGGAGGGAGTAATATATTTGTTTGCCAATCTATAATCCATACCAGAATACTCATGTGATGTTGCAGTTTCTCTCTTAATATTCACCGTTTATTTATTCATATTGCAGCAAATAAACACATACTAACATCAAAATCTATCAATAAATAAACACATTAATCTGTATTACTGTATACATATGCTGACTTTTGCATATCTTAGTTAAATTTTGTGTACTGCATTGTAGTGAAATAGAGTGGTATTGATCAAAAATACTAGACGCCATAAGAACAATTCAAATATTAAACGATTATTACCAACAAAATGTATTGTTTTTCAGATAAAAAATAAAATTGACTAAAAATATTATTTTTACAATTATTTTTATAGGGCATGAATGGTATGCCTTAATAAAATATTGTACAATGCATGAATTTCACTTCCACAATCAAGATTGATCTGAGTTTTTACACTTGCACGTAACCACCCAACAACAGACAGGAGAGAAGAAGAAGAAGAAGAAGAAGAAGAGATTTTGATGGATGAAATTGATTCCGTAATTTATCGTCGTCGTCGGATTCCGAGGAGGAAAACCATCGTCGATCAAGGGCAAGAAGGTCTACCGCCTCTTCAGACGGGAGCGCCCCCTTCACATGGTCCTCGGCGGTGGCAAACGTACGTTCAATATACACTCAAAAGTTTGAGTTTTGTTGCTTTAATGAGAAAAGGTGGCAATTTCATTTCCGGAAACTTGATTTGTTTAATTTTCATACATTCATACTCGAAATGCCGAATTGCATTATCCGGATGTGGAATGTTGAGTAGATCTTTTGAAAAAAATTAGATGATACATTATGATAAGAATTCTCTCTTTTTCATTGTTTAGTTTCTGTTTAGGAATTTGGGGGATGTTTCTCCATTAGCGTAGCGTATTAGATATTTAGATATTCATGTGAAGAGATGTCCGGTAATTTGATTGCTTTTTATTTTAGCTTTTCTTTGATCTGAGATGGCATAATAATTGGAGGCCTCTTATCGTGGTGGTTTCCTTTTGCTTTTCAATCCTTCAACTTTGAGTTTCTATTCCAATTTTCCTGAATTGGAATGGAGAGTAAGATTCTATGCAGCTTATAACCAAATTAGGGTTGCTAATTTGTTTGTCTATTTGCTCTTACGCAGTCAAATTATTTGACAAAAAATCTTCTCTAGGCATTGTCAAGCTTGTGATTGATGTGCATTAGCTCTTGCTTCATGGTAATTACAGGAAAACAGGGCATTTTGCATCGCAACTAAAAAATGTAGCTAGGCTGAAATGTGGGTTATTATACTTAGTAAATATTGATTTAGGAATCTTGATGATTGAGTCCCAGTGAGAGGAGAAGTTGTAAGTATACAATGATCTACACATCTCATTGCATTTTAAGGTGATTATGAATTACAATATAATGTTGTGGATGATCAGATGCCGATGTAATTCTATGGAGGGACAAGAAAGTTTCAGCCGGAATTTTAGGTGGCGCTACGGCTATTTGGTTTTTGTTTGAAGTGCTTGAATACCATTTTGTATCCTTTATCTGTCATGGTTTGATCCTTGGTTCAGCTTTTCTGTTCTTGTGGTCGAATGCTGCCTCCTTCCTCAGCAGGTGTGGTCCCACTCGATGCTTTATTAGGCTTACTAGTGTCGTTGTTAGTTGATGTTTATGTTGTTTCATTTCCCTTTCTGGTAGATCTCTTCCAGAAATCCCGGAATTTAGAATTCCAGAAGCACCAGTGGTGAAGATCACCTCTGCTTTGAGGATTGGGATCAATCATGGATTGGCTGTTTTGAGGGATGTTGCATCAGGAAGGGATTTGAAGAAGTTTCTTGCGGTATATATGTAGTTTTACCTAAGTTGATCACAGTATTTCTGTTGCTAAATCCGACTTGAACAACTGTAGCTTTGGTAGTTCAAATTAAGGTTTAGGACTCATTGTAATTATACTGACAAATGTTTGGAAAGCAAGAAGCCATAGATGAACTCATGAGCTTCTTTTTCAAACCAATATGAAAAGTTGTTGATTTCCCTTTCATTTGCAGGTGATTGTTGGCTTATGGATTACGTCAATTGCAGGCCGTTACTGTGAATTCTTGACAGTCCTCTATGCAAGTAAAGTATAGATTTTAACTACCTATTTTCATCCATTGTTGAGTCGTGAGACGATATAATTGTTTTGAAATAGTTATGGTGGCGGCGTTTAGTGTACCCCGGTTCTATGAGAAGTATGAAGATCAGGTTGACTCGTTTGGTGAGAAGGCAGAAGCCGAGCTTTGGAAACAGTATGCGGTGTTTGATGCCAAAGTCTTGAGCAAGATACCAAAGTATAATAAAAAGATGGCATGAGCATAAGTATTACTCTCTTTATTGCTTATACTAGTCAAATGAGTGATAAAGTATGGTTGAATTACCATGGTTGGATTTAGATTTATTTGCATGATATGTTACCTCTCAAGTAGGAAGGTTAGGGATGTCGATTGTTTTATGTTGATAAGTGATTACTTAGTAGAGTTTTAGCCTTCAAATTTAGCCATATATATGTTTTTCTTGAAGCTTATTATTGCAATAATTCATGTACTCTTTTCTGGAAATTTGTAATTCGGTCTTTGAGTTGATGGCTCGTGAGTTTTGTGTGTGAAACATGGTTTAGATCATTGAAAAGGGGTGACAATATTTTCTTCTTTTTTTCCCTTTCTTTAAATGTGGCAAGTTTTAGATCTCAAATTCATTGTAGAGATGGGTGTTGTCGCTAGAGCTGACAAAAGTAGTGGACCCAGTCCATTGGACTTTTACACTTTCTAGGGTCGGGCCAGGCCGAAAAAATCTTGGGCTATGAAATATGAAGCCCAAACCTAGGCAGGCTATCGGGCGGGCAGGCCAAGCTCGCTCATTTTTTTTAAATTTTTTAACCTATAAAATTACATATTTAATTATAAAAAATAAATAATTATTTAAAATAAAAACTTAAGTTTAAAATTTAGTAATTTAACATCAACATTGACAAAATTAAAAGTTTAAAATTTTATGTTATTACAATGAAAAATAAATTACAGCACTGAAGTCATAATCTAAAATAGTAAATGATTCAAAATAAAATAATAAACAACTTAAAAAGAAAACTAAAGAGAAAGATAAAGAATTAAAGAGAAACAAAAAATTAGTAGAAAATCAAAATATATATTTATTGGGCCGGGTTTTTGGCCAAGAAACCCCAAGCTTTTTTGGTCCAAAGCCCAGTCGGCCCGGTTCTTTTTTCGGACGGGCTTTTCGATTGATTTTTTTCGAGCCTCTAATTTTGAAGACCAAAGCCTGAGTACTTTAGGCGGATCCATCGGGCCGGGTCTATTTTGTTGGCTCTAGTTGTCGTTATTTAACAAGTAACGTGGAACATATTATGGTAGTATAACACACATTCTTCATATTAATTAGGGTTAATTGTGAAATTTATTTTCATTTTATTGATTCTATTAACTTTTATAATTTATCAAATCAATGATCTTTTCAATTTATAATTTTATCATTAGAGCTCATCTCCAGTGATTAAATCGTGATGTAGCGTGCCGAAGGATGACTTGTTCTTTCACTAAAAAAGTGTTCATCTGAGAGATACTCAATATATAAGTTGTATACCTCTACCTTAAAAC
This sequence comes from Salvia rosmarinus, assembly GCA_036937905.1. NCBI lineage: Eukaryota > Viridiplantae > Streptophyta > Magnoliopsida > Lamiales > Lamiaceae > Salvia > Salvia rosmarinus. The sequence goes on from CM072822.1 coordinate 9,636,577, forward strand.
ATCTTATATGTTTCACCCATCAATTATTGAGACATCAAGAGATCAAAATACTCAATATATAAGTTGTATCGGTTCAGATCCTCTACCTTAAAACATCTTATATGTTTCACCCATCAATTATTGACTAAAAATGAAATTAAATGCTAAAAACAATTAATTCTATAAAATGAGATAGAGGATCTCAAGTACCTATGCAGCTCCGCATGATTTTTTTGGGTAGAAAAATGGTCCTATTTCATTTTCAAACAGAAGAATAAATACCACATAAAATTGGCAGGGGATCCCCTCGCCTCGATCAAGACATGGAACAATTAGGAACAAGCTGCATAATAATATGTGGATATCGAGATTGTGCGTTCATACTCCATTATATGTCTCTAGATAAACCAGCGGTAGCATCAAAATCTACAAATGTATAATATGTATTTGTATTTTGCCTAAAATTTGTGAAATCGATGTTTGACTCAAAAAAATAGTGTTGGATTTGTCATATTATGCATCTATATGTCAATGGAAGCCCAACCAACCTTCACTAGAGAAAGAGGTAATGGTAGAAATGATATAACTAATGAACCCGATTGGATTGTTGTCACTAACATTGTAGCTCCTCTTTTGCAGACTTATCGTAGCAATATAAAACAAAGCTATACATGTAACCACGTAATTAAAAATATTTTTTTGTTTGGAGGCTGGCAAGAGATTATTTTATAATTAAAATAAATAGTAATTTATAAATAATTTTAATCAATTACATGCAACGCACAGCTAACATATATCGCCATAAAAATCTCCAGCTTCAACTTTGGCAATGCTTACAACATATTCAACAAATTTGAAGAGCTAATACGAGTGTCAGCATCCTGCCTCGTTACACATACTAAGAGGAGGAGAAAACAAGTTGCAGGAGAATCCTGCGAGCACCTTCAAGAACAACATATATACTGCCCTAAAAACTACTAAGAATTTAATAGTGATGTGAGGAATAGAATGTCGAGCTATTTCGGAACACAACCTGCATCCTACAAGAAGTAAGATAGTTGTTCCTTTTTCCTTGAACCACCTTCCCCGTGTGAGTCGTTCCATTGCTTCAACTCCGACATTATCGACCCTTCACTTGCAAAGCTAGGTGCAACCTGTTGTCATTACAGTCATATATGGTTCAGTAACCCGACCAAAAGCTTGAAAAAATATGAGCAAATAGATCAAAAATTAACTTTAGTACTGATTATGCAATTGCTTTGATTGTGCTTATAAGGGTAATATACTATAACTAAGACTACATAATTGACTGATAATTTTGGATGTGGGAGCTAACTAGGGATGTCAATGGGTGGGTTTTACCCGAACCAGAACCAATAAATGAGTAATGGTTCTGATTCTGGAACCGACCCATTAGATACTGGATTCAGACCGGACCCGGACCATCAACTATGGGTCTTAAGCGGTCCGGATCTGAACGGTCTGGAACCAGAACCGGACAAGAACCAGAACTAGAACCGAAACCGTTGCTTTATAATTTAATGTGTTATGAGTGATTTTGAATCGATATGGATAAAACTAGCTCATTGACAAACCTATTTAAACTTAAGCTTGTCGATAGACGGATTTTACTCGGACCAGAACCAATAAATAAGTATTGGTTCTCGTTCTGGAACCAGAACCAGATCCGGACCGGACCGAACCATCAAACTATGGATCTAAACGGTTTGGGTCTAGAGCGGGTCTGAAACCCGAAACAAAACCAGAACCGCTGCTTTAAAATTTAATGGGTTTTGAGCGGTTCCGGATCGGTCCGGGTAAAACCCACCCATTGACATTCCTAGAGCTAACTGCTCAATTAGGTGATAATTTTTGTGGCTTGGAAAAGAATGAATTATGATTTACCTGTTTTTTCGCTTCTTTTATATCTTGCATGTTCAATGGCCTGATATTGATTACCCTCTCCGTTTTATTTGAATTGTCACCAGACTGCTGCACTTCCTCAGCTTTATGCTTCTTTAATGTATGAAGAATTCACAACAGATAAAAGATTAGGAATATGCGCATGAACATATTGATACACAACATAACTATTGATGTATAGTTACCTGATCTTTCAGTCTTTCTTGCTTTATTAACTCACGAACAGGTCGGTATGCAGCAGTTATACACAAGTTCTATAGATATATGAAACTTTTGTCAAATTCAGAAGACGTGATTTAACTTCATGTAAGAAACTAAGAACAGTTAAAAAGACCTTTAAATCACTTCCACTGTATCCTTCTGTCATTGTTGCAAGCTCGGTGAAGTCCAATCCCTCGACTTTATCTTTTGACAATAGCGTCCTCAAAATCTTCTCTCTGTTCTCAATAGATGGTAATCCCACCATAATTCTGTAACAATTAAACCGATATTTATAGTAATCGTTATACTCCCTCTGGACGTACTAGCTAACTTGTACTTATATATGTACGAGAACCTACCTTCTCTCGAAGCGCCTGATGATTGCTTCATCGAGATCAAATGGCCTATTGGTTGCAGCTAGAACCAGAATTCTTTCACCAGGGTTTGTCAGTAAACCATCCCAATGAGTCATGAATTCATTCTTAATCTTTCGCATGGCTTCATGCTCCCCATTTTTATTTCGCTGCCCAAGCATACTGTCAACTTCGTCCACGAAGATTATGGTTGGGGATACCTTGCCTGCAAGAGTGAATAATGCTCGAACTTTCTTTTCGTCTTCACCAAACCACTTGGAAGCTATGGTAGACATTGAAACATTAATAAAGCTTGCTCCAGCTTCGTTAGCTATGGCCTTGGCCAGCATAGTCTTCCCCGTACCAGGAGGCCCGAAAAGCAGTATTCCCCTACATGGTTTCAAAAGGCCACCTTCAAAAAGGTCAGGTCTTCTAAGAGGTAGCATCACTAATTCCTGAAGGGATTCTTTTATATCATCTAAGGCTCCTATATCTGCAAATGTCACACCAATTTCACTTGCTGGTATGACTTCTGGCCGGATAAGCCTTTCAAATTCATTGTCTGGTGGAACTTCCTGATGCAATCAAAACGATAAAGAGCTCTATAAACAGATGAAGAGATGATGTTGAGTGCTAACGAAACGTGAAAGCACTCAACATGAAACTATTATGCATAATGCATGGAAAGAAGAGATATGAGACATATTCTGTAGATAATTGCCATCATTAGAAGCATCATGAGCTGAAACAAGATACATATATGGAGGATAAGTTGTATTAGAGAATAGAAAAGATAAATCCATGCTATTTCCAGATTCAGAAATGATATCGAAAACGTGAAAAAACAATTGCGAAACTAAAAATGAACGAAACTGGAAACTTATCCTTACAGGAGCCTTTGATGCTGGGAGTTCTTCGCTCTTGCTTTCGGGTGCAGTTGTCACGGATTTTGTTTCAGGCACTGATGCCGCAGCTGCAGCTGCTCCATCTAATGTAACCTGTAATTTATCATGATCTTATTAACATGCTCGATTGACAATATATGTCTTACTCGAGCAACCAACCTTCGCTGTTCAACTTGGGCTTCAAGCTTGATAGTGTCATTTCCACAAGATTTACTTTCCTGAAATATGCCTAACCCGTGGGATAGGCTAATCCAAGATGAGAAAATAAGTAAGCGCATTGACACATCATACACCCTTGTAATAACGTATATATAAAGTGGCACCAAAAGACCCACCTTGAAGAGGATATAACAAGTTTCCCGTTTCTGTATTCGGGTTCCTTGACATTCATCAGATGGTACGAGATAGCTGATACCACAATTTCTTCAATATAGTTGCTAAGAACCATTGTGTCGCCCGTACAGACGGCACCCAAATCATCGCAAGAAATGTCATTAGCAGCAAGTACCTCAGTTATATGGTTTTTGTTTTCCTGATATTGGAACATTTTCATGTCCTCCTCCATCTTAGCCTTCCAGCTTACAGGATTATTTTCATCGGATGGGGCTCTAATTTCAATGTTATAAGGGAATAGCAATGAAATCTTCTCATCAACTGATCTATAGTCATCTTCTTGGTCAACAATCCTCGAACCAAGGATCAATACGGATCCAGACAATTTCTTCAACATTTTCTGGAACATTATGTACAGTTTCTGGGATCTGCCCAAGAGTTGCTCGACATCCCTAAGATAAAGTATAATGGGATTGATATTGGATACTTTGATAAGAACCTGTATTGTCGATACTAAACTGTCAGTAGAAAATCTACATGACATTGTCCACTAGCAGGGGTAGATAGAAGTGTTACACATGAATGGACATCTTACCTTGTAAAGTGTCTGTATAAAAAGCTTCTCACTAAAACACCAGCCGCCTGCACGCTTGGGGGGAGCTGCAAAAGGTAGAGATCTAAGACTAAGATGCATAAACGGAGGTGATATGACAACAGAATACTATCTTATGCATCAAATGGATCCACTTAGAAGGAGATTCCTAGACCACTTAACTCCTATACTTTTCGCCTCACACACTGTCAAGCATTTTATTCTTGCTCATGCAGTAGCCATGTTCAGTATCCGTAATAACATTATGTATAAAGTATCCCCCTCCCAAATTCAAGAAATTCTTCCTTAACTTATACAAGAGGTATTGGATCTTTACAAAAGCATATATTGTGGCATAAATTACTTTACATGTAACAAAGTGTAGGTTATATCATTCTCCATTCAACCTGAATTTCCCAGTGTATTCAAAGCAAGATCATTCAAGTTTGCTGAGGCAGATGCATTTCTCCGCAGCCTTGCAGGAGAAGGGCCTTCTAGTCCACTGAACATACAGAAGCATGCATATTCAATACGTCAATGAACTAATGACATATAAGCAGAAACACTGAAAAGTGAAAAATCATTACGCACTATGATGAAAGATTGACTCCACTACTCCGCCTGCTTAGAGTCCCTACAAACAAAAGAAAAGTGCATTTAAAGGCGGAGAAGGAAAATGGTGTCAAAAAATTGGACACTCAAATGGTTCCAAAATTAGTAATTAGTGGATGTTAGGATAAACTTAAAAGTTGAATGAGCAAAGTTTTTACAAGGGTTGGAATACAGATCACAAATGGAAGTGTTAATTGCATAGAGACATTCCCCGTGTTTCAAAATTAGGCACTCTGTTTTCAAATCCCCACAATTATCTATTTGGATACATCAAATAAGGATTGAGACGCATGATCAATAATGAGAATGGATCAAAATTGGCACTCAATGCATACATATTTCAGAGATGCTAAATTTCAGATTTGGTTGAGAGTGCTACCAAAAGAAAACCTGAGTTACAGTAAGTCCATGAGAAACGAAAGGTGCTGCAATACATGAGTTAAATTGAACCACAACATAGCTTCGCGGGTACTACACATACACAGAACTACCTAAAATCAGTAGAATGTACGATAGTTTTCTCACATTAAATGTGGACTTTCAACTAGTTGATCAGATTCTTCAGTTCAGGTAGAATAATCAGGATTCCCAGAGATGACAAGTGAATGCCAGAGTAGCACTTTCTAAAGACAAGCTAGATTTATGTGATCTATCCCCATTCCCCTCTTATATAGAGATAGACCATACTGAGTCATGATTACATAGCCCTTTGACGTATCATAACGAACACGCATAATTCAGCCATGGAAGTCCCTTTCAGGAAAAGGACTGTCTTTGTCCCCTTCCAATGCAAGGCGAAGTCTAGAGTGTCTAGCCAGTTATGACACAAATACAACTTTACATGACATTCTAATTCATATAAAACCAGATCAAACAACTAAGACTCATATATTATCTATCAATGATATCTGCAGTCCATCTAAAAGATATTGGATGAGCTACTGAACAACGAAAGGGTGTATTCAAGTATTGATAATTTGCTATGAAAACGTGTTCTGCCACATAGCTATGAATATGATACTTCAGTAGGCAACATTCTAATTCCATGTGAACAAAACCAAATCAAATCACCAAAGTCGAAAGACATATCAATAAATGCAATTATTTGTCAATGGAAAATTGTCATTACGAATCAGAAGAAATAGAGACTATCAACTGAACTAATAAAGAACGTGTCATTATTACATTCAGAAAAATCACACTTCTGTTTCGAAATGTAAGACACATTACAAGCGATAATAAACTTACACTCATGATCTACAGTACAAAGAATACTGCTCTTACAAATTTATAATGTGAACATTTTGCTTCATTCAAAAGATGATATAAATTCTATTTTCATACCTCTTCTCTCCTCTCTAGGCTGAAGCATTGCAAATGATCCAAATAATTCAGACATTCGGCTCAATGTTGCTTCAGATGTAGACCTTTTAAAAGACTATAAAAGATATATGTCAGAAACTGGAAAATAGTCCAAACATATAAGCCTCACTTTGTGATTGATTGACTCAAACCCGACATATCCAATGAGAAGTATTGAAGTAATACATATTTACGCATGAGTACATCGAACAAAAGGTTTAAATAATTGGTGGACTTACAGGTTCACTAGAACATCCATACTTGCTCTGAATCTGTTTTCAAAAACCAGACAAGAGACTTAGTCGAAAAAGAATATGAAAATTCTCTGATGCCTGAGAAAGTAGTAAGCATGAAATGTTAAATGACGTCCCAACTCACCTTCAAAGAAAAATCAGTTACATCTAACAACAACAACTTGGCCTCGAGAAAGTGAGCTAAAGCCTTAGCAAGCATTTGGTGATACATTTCTAGTCAAACATGAAACAGATCACTAATATACAACCTGTAAGATGTGTGTGGAGAAGAGAAAACCTTCACATCAACCAAATAGCTGAAAAACCAAGCCAAATGACTTACCGGTGGTTCCAGACAGCAAAATTGCTCGACTTGCAGGAGATAGATTCCGTGTGTGCTTAGAGAAATGGCCTTTCTTCAAATGAACAAAAGCAGCATTTGTTAACAAGACCTTTGTCTGTTCACTGTCATTTTGGTTAAGAAGAAGAATCACTGCAGTGCAACCCCAAGAAGAAAAACCAGTTTGATTTAAAATAATAAGCAGAGGTGGCTTCATTATTAAATGTCATAAAATTTTGTTACTTCCGCACGTTTCCTCTTTTAAAAATCCAGAGCTATATGCTATAAGTATAAGTTAACTATGTCAAACTAATCCTTTTGCCCCAGTCCTATCTCATTCGAAAATGTCTTCCATTTCTTCAAAATAAGGAACTATATCTTCCATTCCAACCATCCGAAAGCAACCTGAACTCAAAAGCTCCTTATAACGGACACGACGTTTAAGTTTACAAGTTCTATAAACAATAATCTTTTGTGAGTAGTATTCTATAACTAACAGGACCTAAAACCAACTCTTAAATAAATAAAATAAAAGTATAGCCTCGGAAGGAACAAGTTGAACGAAGAAACAACATGAGATATTCACGTGGCATTCATCAATTATATGCTTCCCAAATAGGAAAAGGCTATAAGCATTTTACCTTAGATAGTAGGGGAATTGATCGAAGGTAACATTGTAATCCCTTCCGTTTCCGATTAACGCTATCATCTCTTCCTCCATGATCAGCGGCGACAAGCCGTTCGCATCGGCAGCGCCGCCCGTCCATTTTCCAACTGCTTGCGTTCCCGACGCCAATCCGAGCCCCACTCCCACTCCGATGCCCACGCCCAACGCGGACATCAACATATGCTTCGATTCCATTTTCCTCAACAGTAATTACGCACTTTCCCGCGAAAATCTTCTGTTTTTTCTACCGATAGTATACAATAAATAGCTTAATAAACTCTGAAACGAACGGATTATCACATTCAAACGCTGCAGATGCAATGATTTTCCGCACAGCGGTAGTTGAAGGTTGTGGGTGATGGGAATTGGTTTTTGGTTTGTGCGGGTTCATAATTGAAGCGGTTATTCCCGCTTTAGCAGGTGCCCTTTTATACGATGTTAAAAGAGATGCAAAAGACAGGTTGGGCACCTTTAACGGTTTACTTTGATGTGCACGTGTGAAATAAAACGAATCTAATATTCATCGTCCATTTCCACTTATTTATTATATAATAATTGTGGATGTACATGTTTATTAAACGAAGTGATATATTTCTCTTCGTGTCCTTGTGATGTTTACACAAATCTATTTTGAGAATTAAGAGAAGTTTCGCTTAGCTTAAAAATATAATTAGGTTTGATATCTTAACAATATTTCGTTTTAATTTAAACAATAGTTAGAATCAGGGGAGGATCTAGGTGGTAGCTGCACCGGTGGAGCCCGTCAAACTAAACTTTCTTCCGTTTACGTATTATATTAAGTCCAATTTAAAATTAGCTCAATTCAAAATAATTAAAAATTAAAACAAAATTGTTATTGTTGGATTTTCTTATATTTTGACCCATGAGAAGGTTATAAGAATGAAAAGGTCAACCACTATTTTGAAGGAGAAATTGAAGTAGCAAAACAGAAAAATTAAGAACCTTTTTTTCCTCTCGAATTTTCGGTCAGCACTGGAAAAATTCCGTTTCCGGGATTGAACCATTAGATCATTGTGATTTTTGGATGAAGCTTCACAACATCCGGGCCAACGTTTTGGACGATGGAGATCGGATTTTGAGTTTCGAAGGTCGGGTTTTGTCGATCCGAATAGAGGAGAATTTCTGTGAATATTTTTCTTGATTTTTGCTCGATTTTGATTCCATACATCTTGATGTGCTTATTTTCGAGTGTATGATATTTTGTATACCTCTAATATAATTTAGAGAATATTGTGTACTGTTCCATTGTTGATTATAGTGGATTTAAACGACTCTAGTAGTCTCGTGATTTTTTTCCTCTCTTTCCTTTTAAGAGGTTTTACATGCTAAAATTTTGTGTCTCCTTATTGTTGTGTGCCTACTATTTTGAACGACGTATATTGATGCTTTTGAAATACCCTATTTGTCTGAATCCTCAAAGGTTCATACGAATCGGGAAAATTAGCCAAACAAATGTGTCATATTCTTCCTCAACAGCATCGCTCAGTGTTTCTTGATATTGCTCTCTCCCATTCGTTTGTCAAAGTTCAAGTTCAATCGCACCAAATTTTGTCGATGGTTTGGTTGATGGATTCCCTAAAGTTTACGTTAAAGAAGGGTTTATATTGAAAGAAATTTTATTAAAAATATAAATATAAACTCAATTATTGATGGATTTTGTATATTGAAATCTCATGAAGACAACTTATGAAAACACGAAATATTTTAGCATTTACGATATTTAATACTCAAGTATTTATTTTCATTTCACCCCATCATCAATTTACGGATCCGCACCTGATTAGAATTGAATAAGAGAACAACGACTCGAAACAAATCATCCCTTGAGGGGAGTGATTTACACGAGAAGAATTCAATCATTTTTTCCTTTGGAATGACCTCATAATGGAGTGAGTTTTTTTGAGGACAAAAGTTTCAAATTCTAATTTTACCAATATGTTTATAAGTATGAGCATATCATATTTGATTTCTGAAATGTGATTTACCCATTCTTTGATAATTTGTAGGCTATTGTACAGAAATGAATATGATGGACGAAAAAAAACCCCATCAACCATCACTTGCATTACACCTAAATCCAACTGTGTCCATACCCCATATTTGGATGGTTATACCAATTGGACTACTACACCCACTTTCTCTTCGTACTGTTGTTGAGTTGACAATATTTCTTTGTAATTATCACTTTCTTAACCTAATAACCATAGAGGATATTTTAAAAAATATCACAACTTGTAAAAAGTAAAATTCAACACTTGATATGTTTAACTTACTATAATTTATTTGATTAGAATATGTAGACTCTTAAAGTAGATGCATGTAAGTACATGTAACTTTTTGGAATCATTATTATGTGTTCTTATAAATATTACACAATATACATATTTTAATATCATGTCAAATATTGTTTCATACAATGGCACCAAAAGAAATGGATGAAGAGAATCGAAAGCTACATGAAGAGTTGAATCGGATAAAACTTTCACTCTCAAACAGGATGGACATAGATGTCTTCCTTAACCATCCAAATGAGCAACAAATTGTGCATGCAATGATGAAGAAGAAATCAATCCGATCCGAAGGAAATATCCGAAGATGATCCAAGTCCCAAAAGTTTATAAATATATCCGAACCGAACCGACAAATTGGAAATATTTGAAAAATCCGAAGATCCAAACCAACTTTTATTAATTCTTATATATATTTATATTAGATTTAAAATTATTTAAATAAAAATTATTATTATATATAAATTTATATAATTGATATATATATTTATATATATATAAAAATATAATATATATCCGATCCGAATTCCGATTTTTGAAAATGTCAATCCAATTTCTTTAACCGAGAACCTTAAAAAATATGAATTATGAAAATATGGTTTTATTCGAAATATAACTAGTCCCAATTGGGATCATGAATTTTATGATAAAATAGGAGATTATTCAAATCCTTTGAGATGTTCTCTGTATCTCAACCTAATAACTATAGAGTCCAACTATAAAATTCAACACTTGATATGTTCAACTTACTATAGATGATGTGCAAATTGATAAAAATGAGGTGCACCAAAACGACGTCATTTTATGTCATTTAACTTTTCATTTAAAAAAGAAAAACAAATTTCCACCACATCGACCTCATTTCCCCATATGAGCATTTGCTATGCACTCGCAGGTTGGGGAAAGAATTAGAACTTTGGGAAAGATGGAAAGACACCATGTCAACGGGTCGGGGTCAGATCGAAAGCGGTGCACCTCCGTGGCACCGGGAAAGTGCAATGGTGGCGATGCACGCTAACGTCAAGGAGTCGATGGGCTGAGACGACGACGACCCGTTTGTGATGGAGAGAAGAGTTTGGAGATGCATTAGTTTACTTGTGCAGATCATACGTGCACTTAATAATATGACAATGCCCCTTGCAAATCCACCTTTCTTCCTTGAAATTTATTATTTTTACATATGAATTATTTAAATACTTTACACATTGACACCTATGTAGTACTAGCAAGATTAATGATACTTCTTTGTTTAAATTTATTATTCTGCATTTGAATAATTTAAGTACTATATAGTATTTACAATAGTCTATCATTAATATGCAGGTAAAAGAGATTAAGTGATCATTACCCTCATTTCATGCAGATTAGATATCAATATTAATTATGTCTTACCGCTTTATTCTATAAATTTATGGAGAAAAATCGAACTTCCTTTCATTGTTTTCAAGTATAATCCAAAATTTCAAAATACTCTTCAATTCTCCTCCAGAATACAAGTCAACAACATATCATTATATAAAAATTTGGTTAACAATGAAAGTTGAGACAGAGTTACGTGTATTCATTTTGCCAAAAAGTGTACTCCTTCACAAAAATCCTCTTCTCCAAGAAACAGCATAAAATTTTTCATTACAGATAGCAACTGCACAATCAGCAATCTGTATGTGTATAATATAAAACAGATATGAGTAATAAATTTGCATTCACCGGAAGATCTTGTACCTGAACAGCAGCAGCAGCCTCCACGACAGCACTTCAACCTCGAACAGATTATCAAGATCTAAGGTCACACACAAGAAGACCATGAACTGCACCGTATTTAGGTTGAACGAATCAAGAGCTGAATCGGCCTCTGTTCAAAAATGCAGCTCACCTAGATCGTATATTGGGTCTATTTTCTCCGTCTGGTTCCTACAATGTCGGGATTGCCTTTCTTCATCATTGCCACAAACTCATCATAGTTTATCTTACCATCCTGCCACGGGAAGTAACACATTATTCACAAATCATCTCCCACCTAGTACTAAGAGATTCTATTTCTTCTGTTGAGATATTTAAAAAAATAGTTGGTGATGGAAGAAACATATGAAATAGGAAATCATATTCTCTTGAACCTAAAAGCTATTCCAGAGAAGGGATAGAGTTACTTATATGTTTTTAGAGACTATACATATTTATATATAGGAGGAGGATCAAATAGAAATTTCCTCTGTGGAACTAGGAACAAATCTGAACCATTGATTTGTATATGGTCTACGATTGACATAAATGGATACAATTCAGCATGAAAATAAATCCTGGTTGTCCATTTAGTCAAGATCTATGGACTGGATTGATTCTTAGTTCCTGCGCTAAGAATGGTTCCTACCAAAACTCATCCCTGTATATGTGTACGTGTGTGTGTTTCACCAGAGATAATAGGAAATAAGCTTACATTATCAGTGTCTACTTCTGCAAGGATTTCTTTTATTGTTTTAGCATCACCCATATTGTATTGCTTCAATGCTTGTTCCAATTCTTCCACTGTTATGTACCTGATTTCAAAGGCAATCATACAAATAAGCAAGAGATTCAAAACAATACGTTAAATGCAGTGAAACCAAGTCCTACCCGCTCTTATCCTTGTCAAAAAATTCAAAGGCTTTGTATAGAAGGTCTTCTCTCTCCATTCGGTTCATGTGCATAGTAGCCGTTATAAACTCAATGTAATCGATCGTCCCATTTCCATCCACATCAGCCTAAAAATTACAATCCGATAAAAAATAATAGTGGTAGGAAGAATCGATTAAATTTAGCAGTCGTAATACAGCAAAATAGCAGTACTTAATGAAACTAAAAGCAACTATTGAGACAATGAAGGGGATAAGGGATGATACCGCTTCCATATACTGCCTCACTTCAGACTCGGAAAGTTTCGTGCCCAGCTTTGGCAAACCAGCTTTTAGTTCTTCATATGTAATTGTTCCACTGTTATCTGTATCCATGGATTTGAACATTTCCTTCAAGCCCATGATTTCTTCTTCAGAAAGATTTTCTGCAATCACCTGTAAAGCCCAGAAATACTTGGAATATATTCCGTGTTTGTTGCTTCACATAGTTTGATAGAAGCTAGATGGAAATGGAATAATTGGAATTCTGACCTTAAGAGCTAATTTCTTGAGTTTGTTCATTGCACGGAACTGCTTCATTCTACTCAAGACAGCAATATCCAGAGGCTTATCAGATGCATCCCCATCTTCTCTCATCCATGGATGATCTGCATTTACGAAATGTTGGACATTATTTTATGACTGCCAAACTACATTGACCCTCAAACCAGAAGCAAAAACAAATAAATAGAAAAAATAAATCAAATAAAATTTAAAACAGAAAATGGATGATGCAGTTCATGATCCTTAAATAAATCCTAATTGTGATTAACAATCCCTAATTGGGGATTGGTCAATTCTAACTGGATTTAATTAGGGGGGATGTACACAAGTTTTTGCCTTAATATATTGTATTTATCTTCCAAGTCACTTGATCTTCCATCATATCAAAATGACATGCATATTACAAATCCATAAGCATGAATTTATAGGGTGTTTCATGCTTATGAGTTAGTAGTTCTGTAAGAATAAACTCTGTAAAGAAAAATCATAATGCATCATGCCACCAATGTCATAGAGTATTATCACTTTAAATTGCAATTGTCTAGGCATTCCGAAGAAGACTTGCTTACTTAAGACTTCAATTGCAGTTAGCCGGGCTTTAGGGTCAGAAAGAAGCATCTTCTTCACAAGGTCTTTGGCACTACTTGATATCGACGGCCATGGATCGGAGACAAAATCAAGGTGCCCACGCAAAATAGAATCAAATATTCCCTGCTCATTCTCTGGAATTGAGAGAACACAGAAACAAACATTAATACATCAAAAAGATCAATTAGAATGGATTTGATAAGCACTCCATTAATCAAAACATACTCCCAAATGCAGCCCCCCCCCCCCCCCAACTTAGAGATATAGAAGACTGAGTTTATTGAGCCTAATTTTTGTTGATGTGAGTTTCGCCTTCATTAGTTACCTCCCCAGAAGGGTGGGACACCACTGAGTAAGATATATAGTATGACTCCAGCACTCCAAATATCAGCTTCGGCACCATAGTTTCGACGCAGTACTTCAGGAGCTACGTAGTATGCACTACCGACTAGGTCTCTGAACGACTCTCCTGAAATCAGATATGATCCGTGAGTATAAAGTATAAACCATCAGTTCATTGTTATGAAACAAAGCAGGATGAGATCAGTTGTGAGGTCTTCTTACTCACTTCTCAGAAGCATACATATCTTGTCCGAATATGTAGTGTTTTCGATCATGGCTATAGTACTCGAACACAAAGCAATAGGAACATACTCCACCACGACCAAAGAGCAACATGAATTCTAAAACTCGTGAAAACACAAAGACCAAGAACCAATTGGTCACAACAAAATTAGAAAATACTATAATGACAAACTTTCTTGTTGAAGAATTTCCCCTTATTTGAGATCTTTTTGCTATAATTGACCAGAAAAACGAAGGATAAATAATTTTTCTTCTCTCAATCCTCCTACTTCACAAGTTTAAAATGTTAATATTACATAAAATCAAATTACTCGTCTATGATCTCCTTCTCGCCCAATTTCTCAGAGAGCTCAAACTGAATATAAAAACATTATATGTATGCAACAAAAATACTATCTCTCACATTCTTTAAATTTCAAATTCAAACAATAACAAATTAAACTTGCATATCTAACATTACTCCAAAATCCATGATATTCATTAAATGGCCTCCAAACTAATCGCAATCAACATAAAACATTTGACTAGAAACCTAATCAATAACCAAGAGAAATTACCCGGCTTGAAAAACGCAGACAGTCCGAAATCAGTCGCCTTGAGCGGCGAATCTTCATCCTTACTCAAAAACAGGAAATTCTCAGGCTTCAAATCCCTATGCATGACCCCCATCGAGTGGCAGGCATGCACCACCGTCACAATCTGGCGGCACAACCCCGCCGCCGCGCGCTCCGAGTAATGCCCCTTTGCTATAATCCGATCGAAGAGCTCGCCGCCGGCGCACAATTCCATCACCAAATGCACGTTCTGCCGGTCCTCGAAGCTCTCCTTGAGCTCCACGATGTTTCGGTGTCCGGTGAGGTGGTGCATGATCTGGACCTCGCGGCGGACATCGGCGACGTCGTCGGGGCTGATGAGCTTGCGCGTGGCGATTGACTTGCACGCGAAGGTCTGGCGCGTGGCGTGGTGAGTCACGAGATGGGTCACGCCGAACTGGCCCCGCCCCAGCTCCCCACCGAAAATGTAAACGGAGTGCACATCGGACATCGGCCGGCCGAGGACGCGGCCGGTGCCCGTCGGGAGGGGGCGCCGCCGCGGAGGCGGAGCGTTGGCAGGGACGACGTTGATGGTGGGCTGTTGTCCCCGGCCGCCTTTGGGTTGGGAATTGGGGTTGCCGCCGGTGGTGGTGGTGGTGGTGTTGCAGTTACCCATTTATGAATTTGGGATTTTTATGTTACGACTATGTGAAGTCAAAGTGTTTAAGAGAGAGCAATCGTAATGGGTTTGTAGCGTGAGAAATGTCTGAAATTTGTTAAGCCGAAATGACTATATTAGCCTTCCGTGTAGATTTATTACAAGATTTTGATCTTTTCCTTTAGTGGATTTGGTAATCTGTTGACTTTGTATTGACTTCAATTGAGCTTTTGCAAAATAAAATTAGTAAACGGTCACGTGTGATTGCTAAAGTGTTTGAGTCAAGCTCACAACTATTTATGACATATGGTTGTACGTCACATGTCAACTTTTCAGAACCCCTTTTCCATTCTTTTGGAAGGAAAAAAAACTATTTCCTAGTCCCAATTTAAAATAAAATAAAAAATTGAAGGCATTTACAAATATTTTATATTTCTGTGTTTGTTACACAAAAATGATCTAAATTATTTTTAAATCAAGGATAACTAATAAAACAAAATTAAATAAATTGGGTGAAAATTAAAAGGATGCGTTTGCCGGGAGTCGAACCCGGGTCTATTGCTTGGAAGGCAATTATCCTAACCGTTGGACTACAAACGCTTTTATTGAATAGGTAGCTTGATATATTTATTAAATATTCATTCATTATATTCTCTGAACCATTTTCTAGTCAGATCACCTAGAAAATGCATTAGAGAGTCTCATTAAGCCGCTTAGAAAAAATGAAGCATTGGTTGTAACTGTAACCCAAAATAAGAAAACAAAAACAAAAACAAAAAAAAAACTTGAAATATGGTTCGTGTCGTTTTCTTTTTAATTTCAATCTTGTATATTGTTTTATTAGTTTTTACAACACAACCAAATGTTATTACTATTGCAGTGAAGCATGCTGATCAAATAGTGTGAGGTTAGATTATGATTTTAAGGAATAAACAATATGTTTGTATGTGAAAATAGGTGCCTAGAATGTTGCCTTTCGTACTTTACGTAAATAAAAGATGAGAAAATGTCCAAATAGGTCTTGCCTAACCCCCCAATTTTTCTTAAATGACTCACGAAGACCATAGTTGTACTTGTCTTACTTAATTTTACATTCGGCCACAAATAATGTCGAAATTAAGATAAACTATTTTTTTCTAAAATCCTAGTTTCAATCGACGGATAACCCTCACGTTTTGTCCTCAAAGCTCCAAGTCAAAATTGTCAATCGAATGTTGATTTGTTAGGACTTATGATTATCGAATCATAAGTGCTAACTATGCAACTGGTATATTTGATGTGGCAGACCTATACGACTGTACATGTACACAAAATCATAACCGCGGGACTATCTTTATGTCCAATTATTCTATTGCCGACCTGATCGAAAAATTAAGGATAGCGATGTCGGCTGTTCTCATTGGAATAACTCACGACCCATTCACACTCATGACTCACTCACTCGTTGACGTGTGAAGGAAATATCATCAAAATAATGGTCTGTATGATTCATTTTAGATTAGTTCAGAAGACTAGACAAGGTGAATAGTCAAGGATGGATAGTAACCACACCCCTCATGAAAAGCGACTTACAAAATTTTGGCATAATTCAAATCCGTGATCTTTTAATTTTACCAATTAAGTCACCTCTTGTTAAACGTTTCAAGACTTACTAAGAGAGACTTCAGAGAAAGAGAGAGAGATCTAATATTATTTGTTCTATTTTTCATAGAAATACATAGTACCTGCTTCAGAAAAAAAAAATTACTTCACACTTGATGTCCTCTACTGTTAGGAAAGAGCTGACACACTCGTATCTTCTTCAAGCCCCAATGAGTTAATATATCAGTATCTCATTCCCAAAAGAACCCCACTTCACCAACATAATATGGATAAACAAAACAACAAATACTTCTTGGAATTGCAATTCTTTTGAGATAATCATAGTCAGTTGAGCATTTACATTTAATATCATCTGACTCATATGATACACGTAGCTATTATTTCAGCAACGGTTATGACTTGTATTAAAAGCATGACAGATTAAAGTTCAGGAATGAATATTATTGCAACACAAATATCTATTTGTATATATATTATCATTACCTCAAATAGGCTCATCTCAGCAACAAAAGCAGAGATCAATGCGAACCTTTGCTTGCTCCTCTGCCTCCGAATCCGACATATGCTCTTCCTTCAGCGATGCCAGCGAGTCTCCCATCAGCCGCCCACGGTACTGCTGCACCACCAGAACTGACGCCGTGGTTTTAAACTGCGGTGAAATCAACAAGTTCCCCACCGGTCCTAGTTCAGGACATTCACTCTTCTTGTTAACAGCTGCAACGAGCCGACACTCGGGCATTCGTCCGATGATAAACAGATTACTCCGATTGTATTTGCAGATTGTACCAACTATGTCCGCATCATTGCCGACCATGACCTCCTCGTATTTTATCGAGCCATCCTTCGATACTCTCTGCTTGAACTCGGCAAGAAACGCTTCATCCGATGTATCATCATTCACATCCAAAGATACGCTATCCGGAACAGCATTTGAGTCCACGATGAAATGAACTGCATTCAACCGAATGCCGGTGTGTTCGGCCATGAGCGTGCCATAAGATAGAGCTTCACGGTCATCGTGGCCTCCGAAGAAGAGTGTTGTCACAGTGTAGTTAACGTTGCTTGCAGATACATGGGACGGCCCTCCAAGCCCTCGATCCACCAATATCCCAACAGAGCACGGTGCATGTTCGAGAACCCTACGGTTCACCTGCCTGAAGTCGGCTCGTGTCGTCTCAAAGTGTCCGTCGACTCTCTGGTGCTTGTGGAACGGTAGGATTATTATCGCAGCCATCTTCCTCTCGGCGCTGGTGCATATGTCCTCGTGCATGGTGGAAAACGGTGAGATCGCGGTTGTTGGCCGTATCGAGACTTGGCTGAGGTGATGGAAAGCATCAAAAGCAACAACCACCTGATTTGCATCAGAGTTCTGCACCTTGTTCCAAAAGGGCAACCCGTTGTTTCTCGCCTTGTGCACCATCAGAATCGCGGATGATCTTTCAGACAGCTCCATTAGGTGCATTGCATAGATACGAAGCCCTCCTTTCTTCCCGGTACCACGTGAAGCCTCCATCAAATTTATCAGTGTCGGAATGTTTCTCGTACTATGAAAGCAGATGAACATTCTGAGTTGAGTGTCAGATTCCTTCCTCTGAATCGTTCTATATTTGTATTCCAATTTAGCCATTTCAGCTGGCTTATATATGGCCACGACAATTGGCGTCGTAATGAATGTCGTGAATAACGCCATTAGAACCATGATCGCAAAAGTCTGATCATTCAGAACCTACAAAGACAAAAAGATCATTTGTGAGATCAAGAACTGAACAAATTTACACTGATAGCTAGCCAGATAGTTCATGAGTAACTCACCCCTCGGTCTTTCCCAATGTTAAGGACGATAAGCTCCACCAAACCTTTAGTGTTCATCAAGAAACCTAGGGTTAACGCCTCTCTAAAACGAACCTTGCAGCAGATAGATACCAAGACTGTGCCAAAAATCTTCCCAAAACTAGCGGTAAATATGACTAGAACAAGAAGACCCCAAGATTGAGCCCCTTGAATGGTGGCTACATTTGTCTTTAATCCACTTGATACGAAGTACAAAGGAAGAAACAGGCCAGATACAATATCCTCAACTTTTTCCACGAGGGCTCCAGCAAATGCTCCCTCCTTTGGGACAAGAACGCCAATGACAAAGGCCCCGAAAAGTGCATGAATTCCAATGAGATCAGTGACAAAACCAGCAGCCAAAACAGCCGCAAGTGTAGCACAAATATATATCTCATCAACTGGCTCTCCCTCGGGACAGCGTCTAGCAATCCATTTGAAAACAAAAGGGGCAACAATTATGCATAACAGTATGAAACCAAACCCACATAAGAAGACCCATAAGGAAACTAGTGGGGAACGGCCTGTGCCTGATAGGGCAACAGCCAGAGCAAGAAGAATCCATGCAGCCACATCGTTGACTGCAGCAGCAGACATGGCTATTCTACCAACATTGGTGGTCAATAGCTTGAGTTCAGCCAAAATACGAGCCAAGACAGGAAATGCAGTTATGGAAAGAGCCACTCCCATGAAAATCAAGAATGGTCCTTGACTCACACCTTGGGAAATAGTAGCCCTGAGCACAAATGAGGTCCCAACTCCTAAAGCAAACGGGAGACTGATTCCTGCTAGAGCAATGCTTAACGCTTTCTTTCCAGTCTGTCGAAGAGACTTTGGATCCAGCTCAAGGCCAACCAGGAATAGGAAGAATAAGAGGCCAAGGTTGGCAAGAGTATCCAAAACAGTGAGGCTTTGAGGTGGAAAAATAGCATGAAGATATTTCTGGTTGCGGCCCATAGCCGAAGGACCAAGTAGAACACCTCCCTACCAAAAAAAGTATTAGTAAGTCTAAGAAACTTAAAAAGTAATCAAGAGTGCTTCATATGAAATAATAAAGTGGCATGTGCATTAGCCTTCCCATTTTCCTTTAGCAGTAAGGATTTAGATTTTCCTCCTGAACAATCACAAGCTCTAGTCAACGCTAAACATATGTACATAGTCCATGCATTTGATAGAAACAAAAACTTTTGCAGATAGAATTCCAAAACAATACAAGAACTCACAGATAAAGTTAGGTGCACAAGAGAGAGAGAGAGAGAGAGAGAGAGAGAGAGAGAGAGAGTTTAGCCACAAATACAATTGGGTGAACAATTTAAAGAAAGGAAAACATTGCTCTCTGTGAAGTCATCGAACTTGACTAAACTAGGTACATATCATGATTATCATCTCTAATGTGCAAGAGTGAAAACTTATCATCTTTCAGAATCCAAATATCGGTACCACTCTCCCATAAAAGGAATTCTAGGAGACCTTATAAAAACATGAACATAGAATTCAACTTCATATGTTGATCTTGCAAGTTCTTGTCATTATAAAACTAAAACTTTATCCTCGCTCTGATCAATGGACGTAAAAATGAGAAGAGCTAAGAGTAATTTTAATGTCATGTAACATGTCGTTCTGAAGACCTCTACCAGAGGTAGAGACAGTCTATTGTAATGTTTGATCAAATCTAAATAAACTCTATTGTAAATACATATGGAACTTTTACCAATTCATCAATTTGCCCAAAGCTGCTCGATTTGTTACCTCATGTCAGCTTAAACAACCTAACCAGAGACTTTAGTTAAATACATATTGGTTAAACAAACGCTATACACTCTGGACATCTGCGAAAGTAGAAATGATGTTTCATTGCAATACACTATTCAAAGGCTTAACATGGTGACATGATTAGTTTAACTCTCAAGTCCGGCCTCTCAGGTAACATTACCGGATTAAATCAATATTGAACGTGGGCATAAAAGGCAATGGATGGAGAACATCAGGTCAGACTCAAAACCATATAAATTTAAGTAAACACTGAATAAATAAAGCAGAACCAGCTTCATTCTTCTCTACGTTAATATATATGTAACAGAACAAAAACTGAAGGAAAATAAAAAAGGGAGAGGTTAATACACCTCAAGTCGATAGAGCTAAAGTCATCAAGAATGCAATCATAATATGCACCGGTAATTCAATATGGCTGCTGTACAGGAAAAAAACCAGACCAGAGAAAAAGCCAACTTACGATAATCTCTGCAATCACGCGTGGCTGCCTTAGCGGCCGGAGAAGAAATGCTAGTATTCTGGTCAAAGCTAGCACAATGCATATCTGTATAATCAAAAGAGGAAGTGCGAAATGGAGAGGATCATCCCCTTGGAAGACCCCATTTGAGGTGGCCTTCATCGGTGGTAGGCATTTGACAGTCGCGTTTGAAGCCATTTTGGCAGCAAAACCACCCAAAGCAAAGACCAAATGCTTATCTCAATACATTAAAATACCTGAAATCACCAATGAGCATCAAACCAAACATGATAACATGTTAGAAATTAAAGAGTCGACCTTTGCTAAGTGCAGCATTCAAAAATTAAATTTCACTTGCCACCTTTAATCGTAGCAAAGTTCAAGTCTTGTTCATTCATACAATCTGTTCATTCATGTAAGAAATTGTACGTACTTCGATTTAAAAGCTTCACAGTCTTAATATGCAAGAAAATCAAAGGCTAAATCCAAGGAAAGCTCAATGAAGAGTAACATGGCGCGTTCCTCATAAAATATTCTGTCTGACAACTTAAGCTATAATTTACACTAAATTAGTGGATTGCCTACATATAAATGATCATATGACCATGAAGGTGGACCAGAAAAATTGATAACAAAGTTTAGGCAGCCATATCGAATAGCATAATGGTAGAGAAATAGAATTAGATATAAATTAAAGAATTGAAAGTCAACTAAAATACCACATACTTCATCATTCATGGCACCTCTCTAAGAGAAGCATAATAACCTAAAATTCTCAATATTCCAGATCAATCACCCCTCTTTGCTGAACAGGTTGAAAAAGCAAGGATTAACTGCAAAAAAGATAAATCACGCTTAGATTTTCCAAGGAAAGTGACCCAATAAAGATTGTATTATAAACTACCCCTCAAAAAAAAAAGATTGTATAAACTATTTTCACACGTCATCATCTTTTTCATGTGCATTTTGTCACATAATCATATAGAATAACATAGTTAACATAGATTTGACGTCGACTACAAAGAACTCAAGTGATAGAGCATCATTTACAATAAGACAATAAATAAATAGATAAAATCCACTATGAAAATAAGAGCTAAAAAGCGTGATTCAATCATAAGGAACATGACAAAAGTGGACCGATCTCCGAGTGAATATTTTAGATCAAAAACTCCTTGTCGTTTTGTTCTTCAAGATTTCAGTTAATTAAAAACAAAATATTTTCGAGTCTCGATACACGTAGCGAAACTCGCCACCGCTCCGCCTATTTTTCATAATTGTGTTCCCAATCCCTAACCGCCATTATAAATAATATTCGACGACCATGACCTTGATTTCATGTGAAATTGCAGAATTCCAGAAGAAGAAAAATCAGAGCTTTGTGCAGATTTTATTTACAAGACACCTTGAAGATTTGTGTGATGGGGTACGTGTCTAGTGTAGGTGGGTTGTGTGTGAATCTGTCAACACAATGCATCTACATGTGTACTGAGACACACACACACACACACACACACACACACACACACGCATACAAACACGGACCTGAATTAATACCGATGGATAAATATTTCTACTGGGCTTGCTGCATCGTCTATGAATTGCAAGTGAACTGCTCAATCTTTTTTTCTTTCTTTTTTGACAATTGTGGAAATGCAATAAGAGAGGGAAAGAGAGAGAGGGGGCGAGCTGACGTTCCACGTAATGAGGAAAAATTGGGTTTGAAATTGCGCCGGGGCGCTCGTCGTAGTGTTGCACGCATTTTATAGGCCCGCGAAAATGGTTTTCTGCCATTTTTGCCCTCCTCAATTAATTAGATTCACTTCAAAATGAGAAATTTATATACTTATGTGAGGTCATATATCAGATCAATTCTGTATTTTACAAACAATTACGTAGATTTTTGGTCTAAGCCTTCAATAATATTCCAATAGTATGATTCTGCTATTTGGTTTTCTTAAAAATAATGATATTTTCCACAAATAAAAAGAATAATGATTTTTTTGTAACCGATCGGGGATTTAAAAACTATCATACAATGATTTACTAAGTTTTAAAAATGAAAAAAAGTAAGTATTATACGCTACTACACGTGGATTTGTATAATATCGCAACAGTATGATTGTGTTATTTAGTTTTGTTAGGAACAACGATATGTTTGTAATCCATCTACGAGTGTAAGCTTATATATGATATTATGATTCACTAAGTTTTATAAGTGAAAGGAAAAGATATTGTAGAAAAAAATATTAATACTATTTTATTCCGCATCAAAAATAACAGAATTTGAACTTGATCGTTAATTATCAATTTTAGATTTGTTCACCATTTCAACAATTTTTCTTTTACTATCTAAATTGAAGTACCTCATATAATCAGGAAAAAAAAATTACAATCTAATCAACTTTAATGCGGATACTCGTTATTTCAACCGTTACATACCATTATATTTGATTACTCTTTTGCTAATTTGATCCATAGCATTTACTATATCTTTTATTAATGGATTACTCTTGTTAGTGAAAAATATTAAATTTTGTGTTAAATTAGTGGTAGAGTGGTTAATGTCTACAACTAAAATTTGAAATTACAGTCCGACATAATGTGATCTTTAAAAATTTAATTATTAATTGATTAAAAAATGTTAAATTTGAATCTGTTTAATAGGTAATTGTCGAAAAGTATTACGCATGAGTCTGTTTATTAGGTAACTGTTCTTATAAATTTGAAAAAAAATGTATTTATGTTCAATTGAGTTTGTATGATTTGTCTTTTGAGTAATCATTTTGAATTATTCTTTCTTCAATCTCATATTGTTTTCTCTAGTACTCTCGTGATTTTATGCTTCGCCTTTCACATTTGTGCTCACCTTAATGGACTTCTATTCTCAAAATTTGGATAACATTTGGAATCGCATGGAACTCTTTATCAAAGAAAATTAGTTATAAGAATTTGTTGCACATTATATGAATATTATGATTAATATAGAAACTAATGAAATGATTTCACTAGTATTATATTTAACTCTAATGATAAATATTTCTTATATATCAAATTTTGTTTCAAAAAAATAATACTTTCTTGCATTGACAAGTTAAAAATCTTTATATATAAATATAACATTCTTCATATATAAATACTATATTATGGGCATATTGAAAAGAAGAGAAAATAATATTCCTCATCTCACGATATAAGTATAACAATATCGGGATATTAATGAGGATATTCTATTACTCATAATCCAATATATCACAATCTAATATATAGTGGGATTATATCTCCATTCAAATAATATCTATTAATAATTTTATTAAAATTTATATTATTTATAAATAATATAATTTTTTATGGACACATTAATATGTAATTTCGTTGACAGTCAAATCAACTCGTGAAAAAGGGGTTGATAGTTCACATTTGACACAATATAGGTATGATTATGATTATGAAACTTGTACTAGAAAAAGCTTGATCCCATTTTTCTTGGACACTTGGGATTGGATATCCCAATACTCTCTCTCCTAAAGTCTTTCGGGATAATTCTACCGACTAAAGTTGATTGGAAAAAATATTTTAATATTTTCATTTTCTCCGTCCAAAATCACTTTCTATATATAGAAAATATAAACTATTTTATTATTTCACTAACTATCAAAATTATTATATATTACTTCACAAATAATTTATATATATATATTGCAAATCTCGCGAATTGGATTTAAATCGTTCTCCACCAACACCAATTGATTATATAGTTCCCACGTTTTATAAAAATTGACTACATAAAATATATATATATATAGAGTTTGGTTCAAATAAGAACCATTCTTATCCTAAAACTAAGAACCAAATGAATTAGTTGAAAGTTGATGAATCCGTTGAGAAAGTTAATTAATTCAAAATTCAGATTTTTTCACCCGGTTCAATCCCATGAGAGGTGAAAATTCTATTTTTTGGATTCGAATTTTCCCAAATGGATTCATCAACTTTCACTATGAATCATCGCTTTTGGTTCTCACGTTCTCACAATAAAATGGTTCTCACGTTAACCCTCCCATATATATATATATATATATATATATATATATATATATATAATTATTACACTATCTAATATGTAATATACGTGTTAATATTCATAATATCTAATGTGCATGAACAACTGAATTCGTACGAATTTCATGTATCATCAACTATGAGATCTAACATATATCATATCATATTTGAAAATTGTAATTTAGTGGATTTTTCCTTCTCTACTATTAGGTTTATTACATCCGTACTAAAAATCTAGTTGTGTTCATCAATAAATGTCAAAATTAAAAGTTAATTAATACTTCATCTCCACTAGTGTAGTCTTGTCTAGTACTGAATTATTTAGAAATCACTAATTATATATATATATACGACGACTAGCTACTACTCCATCCGTCTTGTCGAACTTGACCCATTTCTTTTCGACATAGTTATTTAGGAGAATGGTATAAGATGGTTAAATAAATAAAAAGTACGTATACTCACACTTTTTGAAAAAATAATTATTTTCTAAAAGTCAAGTTAAATGAGATAACCCGAAAATGAATACGGACCAAGTTCGATAAGACAGGTGGAGTACATTTTTAGGTAGCTTTATCTTCTTCTAAGATATTTTGGCACTTATATAAAGCCATAACAACTTCCTTGCAATGAACCAAATAATATAATCAACATAAGTGAAGTTTATCAAATGCACATCTCAAATAGTAATTGCAAATTATCACCCTAATGAGAAAATAGTATCGTCAACTTTGATGAATAATTAGCAATAGTTGAACCACCGCATTTTTTGAATCAATATTGGTTGCATAAAATGGCCTTATACGTGGAAAATTCCTAAGTATTGATAATATTGGAAAATTTCTATGTATCAGGAATTAATTTATTTTAAATGTGTGTTTTGATTGGATCCTAAAACTTATAATGATTGTCTTGTTGAAGTAACTAATGCTACTGACTTTTTTGCGAGTTAGGTGTTTATGTTACATTTTTAAGCAGCGAGACTACCGGCTTGGATAGACCCAAGACTGAAGGAGTTCAAGCAGTACTGAGAGTCAATCACACTGATAGAAATATCAGTATCAGTGCAACTAAGGATAGCTTAACTGAATGATGGCGTGCTGAAGACTGAAGACTGACGGAAGGTCAACTGATGTTTGAAGACTGAAGTACAAGCGATGCTGAAGATCAGAGCTACTGGAGTAAAGTCGAAGACTGAAGCCTGAAGATGGAAGACTGAAGACTCAACGCTGAAGGACAAGAAGAAGTAAGGATATGACTAAGTGTCATATCGTGCAGCAGATCGCCCTTGCGTAAGTCAAAGCCGTATCGCCAGTCAAAGCTGGATACCAGAAATCAAAGCAGACTGCCATGAGTTGAAGCTGATGTCTAGGAGTCAAAGCTGTCTATCGATAGTCATCTGACTATCAATTTTCTATGTCTGACTGAATGCATCATACCGACTCATGAGTTCTAAGATGACAAAAGACGAAGTCCAGATCATTGATAAAAAGGGATGCAACTCGATCGATCTAACTCAAGTCAATCCGACAAAACACGAAATCAACTCATCTGAAAAAATACGGAAGAATTTAAGCTTTGAGTGTTTAACTTGCCACGTGTTGTAACGTATCTACAGAAGATCCTGACATGATATACTACATTTTCAGAGTTGCAGAGGTGCACGATTATGCGACCTTTGTCTGAAGAAGTACGAGGATTCTCAACGGGAAGAATTTAGACGATAAATAGAAGGATTTGAATGGTTGTCCCTCCAACGACATTATTCTTATTCTTTCCATATATTTTCTGCAAAATCAAACATTTGAAGGTTACCGAAACGTCGCACTGAAATCTCAAGTATTCAAGCTCAAAACTCAAAGCTATCAAACATCGATTTTGAAGAAGGAAATATTCATTGTATCAGTAAGACTCAAGAGCTCAAATATACTTATCAGCTCGAGATTTCAACATACACTTTCTTACGTCTAGGATATTCACTTTGTTTGTCTTAAGCTTAGACATCTTGAGTTTATCGTCAGTGATAACTCAGATCTCCAGTTGAAAAACCACTCTACAAAATCCCCCATAGTTGAGTAGTAGTTTGGACAAGTAAGCATCAAAGTGTTAGTTGCTGAAAACTTGATTTCTAGCACCCATAAGCTAGAGGTTAAGTCGATTGCATCCTGAAAGCAGTTAGTGGTTCCTAGCACCCGTAAGCTTAGGAGAAATGTCAAGTTAGCCGGGATACTGTAAAGTGACCTCAGTACTTGGGCTTTCTCTTGTACATGTTAATAAGATTGATCACAAGTTAGTGGATTGACTGAGCAATCAGTCCGTGGATATAGGAATTGATCTCTTCGAAACACGTAAAACTTAACGGGTCATTTACTTTCAGCTATGCTTTAAAATTACATGTTATTGAATTGCCATCATCATCATCATCATCATCATCATCACATCATTATTTTTGAAACCCTCAATCAGTATCAGTTGATATTGAAGAGATATAAACTGAAAACTAACTAATCAATATTCGACTAAGTGTTTTAAACCCGTATCTCGCCGATGAGGCAAATCCAATAACCACCACATTCTACACGTACATCAGTTATCAGTCAAACTAATTTGTTGTCTTAGCAGTCACTAGGTTTGTTAACTAATATCACTCAGTACAAGATATTGCATATCCGAATCGAACCAATAGTGATATTGACTACTAAATCCAATAGTACTTACACGGTGCTAATAGTTGTTGTCGAAGAACTAGTCAGTCTTATCTCCATAAAAGTTTTAAATTTACTTAACTGATGTATCTCCCATACACAAGTACATATCTCATGGGATCCATCATTATATTATATTAGATAATTTTGTATAAATAAAAAAAATTATGTAAGATGGTCGTACAAGTTAAAACTTGTAAAATCAATCAATATCTATATTGAGCCTCATAAGTAGTTATATATTTATAATTTTATTGTTATTTATATTGTATTGAATTTAAATCTTAATCCATTTCATGAATTTTGCTCCATAAACCGACCACCTAATACGTACGTAATTGCAAATCACATAAAAGAAAGGAAACAATTTGTATCATCATCACATTATTCAAATAATTGGGTAAGTAAAATAGAAGCAGAAACCACTCTCTTTTTTTGAGGTGTGGTTTGATAGCTTTCTGGTAAAAGAGGGATAATGTGTAGATCAAGGAAATATGTATTCGATACGTGATTTCAGCGTATGTTGATGGTTTAAGCTGAAAAGAAAACGTAATGCAAGTTTTCAAATTAAAATTTGCTCCGCTGTCAATTGAGTGCATATAAATTATGATCGTACGTGCAAGCATATGCATGCACGCGACTATAATCAGTTTCTCATCACTAAAGAAAATTGACATGCAACTATTCTTGTTTAATGGAATGACTCATCATGACAGATATATCATATTGTTTTGGATGTGGATAGATCGGAAGAGTCACGCATATTCTATATATCGAGGCCGGTATATATGGAGGTGGTTTTGGTGAGAATGTCTATAAGTGTAAGAAATAAGAATATATCATATCTATATATCTAATCCATATCAACGATCCAGATTGAAGAGAATTTAGTTAATAATTTTAGATTTTATTTTATTAAATAATTGGAATAAGGATAAATTTGGTATAAAAATTTATTTTCTCTGTCACTCCAAACGTAAATTTGATAACTTCCAGATAATCTCATCACTTATAGAAAACTATAAATTTTATAATATGATCAATATAATGTTGTACAAACTAGCCGTTCTATAGTACATATTTAATAAATATGTGGCACATATTACACATCACGTGGCACAATTCATTATCGCACAACCTACACTTTCTATAACACATACATAATACAAACAATGCATATATTTATTAAATATGTGACACACATTACACATCACGCAACACAATTTATTGTTTTACGACAAATGATATGAATATATTCTATCCATGCAATAAAAAATATAATTTATCTAAAATAAAGGTTACAAGATAGATTACAACAAATCCATAAAATCAAGGAAATAACAAAATTACTATATAATATTTAAATAAATCATGTTTTATAACATAAAATAAAATTACTATATAATCTTTAAATAAATCATGCGAAATTAAAGTATAACATATATAGAACTAATATTAATAATGTATTAATCAATGTAGATTTACAAAGTACATAAATTAATATTATCTATTGATTTACTAAAATCATTGGCTTAGATTTATTCTTATTTCTTACAAATAATTTCATCAATAGATAAGTAAAAAAAGTACGATAAGAAACTGTATAAAATGCACAAGGTCATTTAATAAAGTAAATAGAAAATATATCATAATTTTATTCTCATCCATTTGTGCATTCAAGAATAATATTCTTCGAAACTAACATAAAAGATTAGAAAAATAACTATTTACAAAATTGTTTTGATTTTATGCTAAGACACTTATTAAAAATATGGCAAACGAAAAAGTTTGGAAGGAGTATTGTTAATAGAACACTTAAAAAATAATTAGATATCGGAGGAATATATAAGATTACATGAAAATGTACCATAGGATTAACTCAAATCAACCATTAGGATTAGTTCTCATTTCCTAAATTATTTATGATTCTCATTTGATCGATTAGTACAACAAAAACATTTTCTATGTAACACATAATATACAAAAATTTATGTAAGATTATCTGATCAATTAATTTTCGTAAGATAATACTCATCTGAATCCAAACTTCATAGAAATCTAAGAAAAGATGATAAGTAAAAACAATAAAAATGTTGTGACAAAAACAACAACAAAAATGTTACATATAACACGACATACACAAAAACGTATAATTAAGATAATCTCATGAATTAATTCTCATAAAATGACACTCTTATATATCTCAATCCCAACTCCACATAAGACTCCCCGAAAATATAATAAATATTTTGAAATGATCGATTATATTTTATGTATCAAATATGACATATTAGGTACGTGTTTTAAGTAAATTGTGTGAACCAATATAGGAGAGACATGCGGTACAAAAAAGTTCATACGTGACAGACCTAAATTAAGAATGCTGATGAGAATTTTTTGGCTCATTATAATAAATGGATCAAATAGTGAATCAGCAATGATATACAATTAAAATTACCAAACTAGAGTTCATCTTTAGTAGTGTATATTTTATGTTTAAAACAAAAAAGTTGAATGATATAATAGGACAAGCATAATTCTTACCTTTTTTTTTAAACACAAATTTAAAGGCCGCATCACGGTAGACTCGAACCCGTGACCTTTGACCTCGTGCATTAACCACTCTACCACTAGGTCAACACACGTACACAATTCTTACCCATTTCTAGAAACCTGCACGATGCATGTATAATAGCGGAATTTAGGAGTTGTGATGACACATTGAAGGAATTAAATAAAACTAAAACGCATTCTTTGGAATTGACACCCATCATGGAGCATTTAAAAAGATAATGATTACAAAATTCAACCACTTATGTAGAAAATTGAACTATTATTGTGTTGCGTCTGTGTAATGATCACCCTAAGAGAGTACTTAAATTGACTTAATACCCTGATTTTTACCTAAAAAATTAACTAATCTCTAACACATCACTTGCAAATGGATTTGTGTGAAAATTTTATGTATTCAAAACAGTACATGAAATATTTTTTAAAAGTATCATAGATAGAACCCACATCCTTAATTGACTATTGGGTATTTCTCCACTAGAAAACCCAAATCTTATTTATATGATGCTCACAAAATGATGCAGCTATGTTTGAATTAACCAAACAACATTAGGGCCCAAGAATGAGCCCGTGGGCCTAGTTATAGATGCAAAGTTAAGATTTTCTTTTCTTTTCTTGATCTAGGTTTTGGATACAAAATTGAGGGCCCAATATTGTACGTAATGAGTTATTACGACCAACAAATTGAAAAAAAAAACAAATGGGTTTTCACTAGAGCAAGAGTTCTAAAATGATACTAGTTCTAACTAAGGATCTCTTATACAAGATGAAAATTCTAACGAGTATACTATTTTAGCACTTATCATTGATAGCGCGTGGTACACACAAAGAAACATTGTAACAAAAAAAGAGGTTCTTTCGCAGAATTCTATAATAATTGGGAGGGGAGAGGGCAGGGGGTTTAATTATTAGGGCTAGCAATTTTAATAACACGATAATAACGTACGAACACGCACGAAATTAACGGGTTTGTGTTCACGCTATCGTGTTCGTGTCTTATCGTGTCGACACGATAAGGACACAATAATTCGTGTCGGATCCGTGTCGTGTTCATGTAACCCGATAATTTTCGTGTTGCATTCGTGTTCGTATCGGATCGTGTCGTTTTCGTATAATTTGATAATATTTATATATATTTAATATTAATATAATTATATTTTATATCTATTTTTTTATTTTTTTCTAAATTTGATTTAAATTTATTGTTTCGTGTCGTGTCATGTCAACACGAAAAAAATCGTGTCATATTCGTGTTCGTGTCGTGTCCATGTCAGTACATTTCGTGTCGTGTTCGTGTTCGTGTTCGTGTTCGTGTTCGTGTTCGTGTCCGACAGATCCTTAACGGATCGTATTCGTGTTTATCGCTCGTCGAATCATTAATCGTTATCGTGTCGACACGATAACGACCCGACGTCTTGAATTGTCAGCCCTAGTAATTATAAAGCGGATACCTTTTGTATTTTCAGAAAAAGAATCATATAATTAAGTAAATATTTAAAATAAGTATTTAAGTTTAAGAATCTTGGTATTTTTAGGTACATTTTGATTTACCATTGAGGTATAATCCAGTTAATGCTATAATTAATGAATTTTAGCAAATTCATTACCCAACATTCATTTGCATATAACTGCAAACTTGAATGTATGATAGTATTGCAACATGCGTGTGGCACATCACATACAAACTAAAATAAAAATGAACCTACAAAACTGAACGAAATTATTATCAATAAATTGATGTTATTAACCACATGTATTATATGCAGTGGTTGCAATAAACTCAAAATGTCACAGCTAATAATGGCTACTTCTAACCGCTGCAGATGAGGAAATGATTGAGTCATGTGCGCCCATTTTAATTCACCCAACAACTACAAAAAAAAACCTCACATTTGATTTCATACCTATATAACTCCACACAATGTACTAACATTTGAAAAATCCATGGCGTCTGCGAGGAAAGCGGGAAAAAGAAACCATCTTTGAAGTCTAGAGAGAGAGAGAGGGAGATGGAAATTGGAGGAGAAAAGGCAGGAATTTTGTGGGAAAAGGTGAGGAGAGTGGGGAAGAGAGGGGGAAACTCGACTCCTGCAGCGTCAGTTTGGAGAACGACTGAATTGGGTGTCTCTGCAAATTCTGTTACTGGTTATGGAAGATTGCATGAAACTTTTGGTATAATTTCGTCGAGAAAACTTGCTGCTGCGCTGTGGGAGCTCCATCACTACAGGCCGCCGCTTGATAACACGCGCCGCCGCGTCACTGTCCCTCCTCTGCCGCTCCGCCGCCTCAACCGGTCGCCGACTTTTCAACTGGTAAAGGGTTCACCATTCAACCTTTTCTAAAACCATGCATTTATTTTAATATTCTGCATTTTCGAATTTCGAGAAGATGATTCTTCTATCATCTCCTCTACACATATCACAATCACTACAGAAAATAAAAAACACATGAATTACTTACCCAGTTTATCTTGCAACTACGTCCGAGGCGATGACAAGTAAGAGATTTCACTATATATTTCGGATACAGATTAAATAAAGAAACGACTATTAAATAGACAATAATCAAACCGTAACACTAAATCCATTAGGGTTCCGA
This sequence comes from Salvia rosmarinus, assembly GCA_036937905.1. Taxonomy (NCBI): domain Eukaryota; kingdom Viridiplantae; phylum Streptophyta; class Magnoliopsida; order Lamiales; family Lamiaceae; genus Salvia; species Salvia rosmarinus. The sequence continues at coordinate 9,669,497 of CM072822.1, forward strand.
CTAGACTCAAAAAACATAAGCCCAAAAATTTGATTTGGGGATTACCGCCCCGAACCCCCATCACCGGGGGCTACCGCCCCCGACCCTGTCCAACTCTGCGATGAGTTGGATCACCGATTGAGTGTGCAGTTCATTCAAGCTCCATACTTCTTCTTCTCGCTCTCATTTTGAATAGGATTTGTGCGAAGATTTTTTTTTCCTTAGATGGTATATGCAATATGAGAACGTGGTCTACTCTTTGAGTTGGTTCTGGCTAAATAATGGGCCATGGGCCATGTTATTTCGCATTTCAGTCTCGTATTTTATTTTAACACCACGTTATTATACATGAAGTGATTATGCCTTAATGTATATGAATAAGAGACAACACAAGATTTGGACTAATTAGTGCTTAGATTTTAGCTTTTATGTATATGAACAAAAGCTGGTTGCTGGTACACTGCAAATAATATGATTTTCAGAATATAACTACCTGCTTACTATTACACTAAATTTGTCACAAAACTGAAGGTGCACATGAGTATATGCCCTACATTTGACTGCAACAAAAGGTATTTTAGGTGTCGCGTTTGAATGTTTCTCTGGTTTGATGCTGAGAAGATTCAACAGATCATAGATAGATTGAACCTGTCCGAGTTCTAGATTCATGTTCACTAATACTTTCTTATCATCCAGCCAGAAAGTTCGAGTTATTTAAGGAGGCATGTTGCTGAATCACTAATGCAGCATCATCGATCAGTTGAAACGAGTAATCATGCTACACAAACTGTGTCACCTTCGACTCGTAGCAGTTCAATGGCAGTAAAATACCATGCTTTTCTTTTCTTTTGTATTTCTTAATTTTGAAGGTTGATTATGAAACTCAAAAGATGTCGTAATTCTGAAGATTGATTGTGCAACATCATCGACATTTGTTTACATCAGATTTATTTCATCTTTTTGTGCGTGGTCGATTCTTCCACAGTGGTCATAGGTTACAAGCATCTCTAAAACTTCAATTTGCTTCTAATGAATGAAAATATCCAACTCTAAGCATTCTAATGCAGAGTATTCGTTTCGATCAGTATTTTTTTGTCCATTAGTTATTTTGACAAAACACGGATAACAAATATATGTAGAAACAGGCTGCAACAGATATATACTCTTTTGAAACTACTCTTACTGATTACTTTTCTTTTGCAGATTGCACCTTGTTACTCTGCTACCTCTTCCAGCTCAATTGAATTAAAAGGGAGAAATCGCGAGTTAACTTATAGCTTAAGAATATCAACAGAACTGCTTAAAGTTTTGAACCGTGTCTGGAGCCTGGAGAAGCAGTATGTTTCCAACATGTCTCTCATCAAAGTGTTGGAGAAAGAGTTGGATCGTACTTGTCCTCATGCAAAAACGTCCGTACGAGATGAACTTGAGCAAGAGAGGAAGTTGAGGAAGCAATCGGAGAGCTTACAAAGAGAGTTAGCGCAGGAGCTTTACAAGATGAAAAGCTCTGTAGCTAGCATTTCTAAGCAACTGGAGAAAGAAAGAACGTTGCGTGGTTTCTTGGAAGACCTCTGCGATGAGTTAGCTTGGGGAGTAAGAGATTGTGAAAAGGAACTGCGTGATCAGAGCCAGAAGTCTGACAGAGATTTGGGTGAGAGAGATGATCATGATCGGTTGCTTCTTCATATATCTCGAGCGTGGCTTGATGAACGGATGCAGGTGAAGCAGCAACAGTGCAATCCCATGTATCAAAAAAGCTCTCTGGAATCAATCCCACTGAATTTGGGCGCTAGGGCTCATCGAGAGGAAGATGATGGTGATGGATCCTCAAGTAGTCATTCTATTTGTTTTGAGGTGGAAAAAACAAGTAAATGCAGAAAGAAAAATCATTTTGAGGAAATGCTGAAAGAGAAGGAGTTTGAGGAGAAACTCGAGTCTTCTGATAGGACGAGAGCATCGAGTCCATTTAGGTTCCAGGCGAAGTTCGAGGAACATATGGCTAAAAACCAGGTCAAAGATGGACAAGGGAATCCATGTGAAATTGTCAATTTACAGAAGGCTGAAGCAGTGAAAAACGATATTTATGGAGATAAGCGCGAGACTGAAGGGATAAGTGAACTGGATTCGGACTCTGCAATCAACAATTTAATCAGATATTACTATTCGTTTTCAGAAAGTGGAATGCAGAGTAATAAAGATCATGAAATGGCTTCTCCCTTGGGAAGGAGTTTCCAAAGTCCACTACGCGAATGGACTGAAAAACTGCCAGCTCAGGATCTAGACACATCACCATCGAAGTTTCTCCCCGAGTTGAAGGAGAGTACCTTGAGAGAAAAGCTATTTGAAGGAAGATCCGGGGGCCAAAAGTCACGCTCACACCAAAAAGCTCCGATTTACCCTTCAAGAGATGAATGATGTATTATTGTTCCTGGCAAGTAGTTCACATCTCTCTCTGTCTTCAGAGATGTATTTTGTGATTGCATTAGCTTATATTTCAAGAATCATAAGCATACACACATATAATGTATTGCATTAGAGTAATAGCTTTCTGAAAGATTCAGATATTATTGATATTTGAAGCAGTTAGTTGGAAATGAAATGTTTCTTTTTTTACTGAAAATGGACCATAAATTCATCAATCTGATGCAGTATTAGCTTTTGCTACTAATCTATTACTGAAATACAATGAAATGTCTGAGGTGTTACTGAAAGGATATGGCCAACTGCAGGCCAAAGATCGCGCCCAATACAAGAAAGGCGACATCAAGCTCGGCCTGGATAAGTTCGGCCCAAGAAGACCCCTAAAACCAGTGGGAACGCAGAAGGCTCGGCCATATCTAAAAGAATCCTAATTCGAGATATTGTGTAGGATTAAGATCCTATCCAAGATCTCGAATCCTAGTTAGAGAAGACCTCGGATTTAAGATCTAGGTCAAAATAATTGTGTATAAATAGAGGTTAGATTAGACGAAATAGATCATCTACACTTTTTGTAATTACTCCTCACATTATCAATACACGAATACTCTCTCTTGCTCCGTGGACGTAGATCTAATTCAAAGATCGAACCACGTAAATCCCTTGTGTTCTTCTCGCATTTATTTCCCTAACGAAATTAAGATCGATCATCACGTCGTGCTGTGGGAACGAAAATTTTGTGTTTTCGATCAACTTTCATTTACGGGAATCAATCACGGCGATGTATACCGAAGTCACGCATCCGTCGCCGCCAACAACAACAACAACGGCGGTCGGACACGTCGAGCTCGACTTGAAAAGTCCGGTCCCGGAATCGACCCCGAAGGCGTGTCCTGACACCGACGAACAAGGGAATCCCGTCCCGCATGAAGAAGCGGGGATACCGAGCGAAGGAGATCGCGGCGGCCAAGGAGAACCTCGGCTCGCCGGATAAACCTTGACGACGCGTCGAGGGTTTCTCGAGAAAAAGGAGAGTTTCCTCCAATACCTCGGCCAAGCACAAGGTCGGCGCGTCCCGAAGAAAGGAACGCCGGCCTCGTCTAAACACGAGGCACCGCGACGAGTGGATCCCCAGCGTCCAAATCATGGGCGCTAAAACCTCCGCACAAGTCGGGGCCCAAACCGATGCGGGGAGGAACGAGCAAATGCGGGAAAGGGCGTCGCGACCGCGCGAGGCCAGCCTTACTACCAAAAGGAGTTCGATCGACGAACCCCGCCTCACTCTCCGAGGGCGGTTTGTGGTCTGCAGGAGGATAGTCACCCGTTCTCAAGCGAAATACTCGACACCCCGCTCCCGGAAAATATTGGGTGCCGAGCATCACCCCTATGATGGATGAGGGACCCGCGAACTTTCTCTCAGTTCAAGACAATATGATCAACCAACGCCTCGGCACAATTCATATGTGCAAGCTCTTCCGGAATTACTAGTCGACAACGCCCGGCGGTGGTTCGACGCCTTCCTCCCGGAGCATTGGTTCTACCGCGATCGATGAAGGCCTTCCATCGAGGTTCTTCCGAGTGCGGTCAAAATGACTTCGACACATCTCCTCACTTTGAGCAAGATCGAAGCGAGTCCATCGGCGACTTTATGACGGGTTCAATAAAGAAAGCACGAAGGTCGCAGAGCGTGAACGACCTCCTCATCATCTCGGCCTTCGAGCGGCATCGGCCGGGGCCTTATATAAAGAGATCGTCAATACGAACCCCGTCTTCGCCACGGAGCTATGGCGCATAGCCGATCGGTTCGCCAAGGCGGACGGTGATAGAATGAAGCGAGAGAAAAAGGCGGATCCTCCGAAAAGGAAGAAGCGAAGGACGAGGAGATCGTAGCGAAGGCGAGCGCGCTTGGAAAGAATCGCCGCCCATAGAGTTCGAGGCTCGGACCGCAACACCTCCGAGCGACCTCGGTGCACTCTTTTGACGAAGCGATGGCGAAATCTCGAACTCCACATGAATAAGTTCGAAACCTCGACCAATGACGGTGGGTCAAAGCCGAACAAAGGACAAGCATCGCTCCTTCCATGAAGATTACAGACACGACACGGAGGTGCCGAGACCTCATGGAGGATATCGAGGTGTTAGTACGGGGCGGGGTCTGAGAAAATACAAAGGTCATGACCGACGAGTTGGACGACGAGGCCCCTCAAGCGAGAAAAGGAGGAAAGCAGCGAAGGGGTGTGCCCCTAACAAGAAGGCGAAGCGGTGAAGGCGAAGAAGGAGACGACGAACCGCAATATGACGGAGTCATCTCCACCATTACAGGGCTCCCAGTGAGTCAAGTCCTCCTTGGCCGGCCCGAAGTCCACATACCGCGAACCGGTCGATAAGAGACTCGGAAGGGACGACGATCACCTTCTCCGAAGCGACCCGTACTGCGATAGTGCCCACCGGATGCGGCCGTAATCCGAGCAATGGTCGCAAACAAGTTGATGAAGCGTATACATCGACGGTGGCGCATCGGTAAGCATCATTTTAAGGAATGCTTGATAAGTTAGGAGTAGAGGCGGCGCCTCGGCGTAGGGCACGCTGCCACTCGAAGCTTCGTTCGGGAGGAAACACGCCCGGAAGGGATAATCGAGCTACATCACGGTAGGGAAAGCTCAGACAAGCTCCACCAAGGTGGTACATTTCTTCAGTAGTGAAGGCTGCTCGCCAGTATAACATCATCTTGGGGCGAGATTGGTGAGCATTGTAAGCGGTATCTTGAACATACCACCGACGATGAAGATCCCACAAAGGGGTGTAGCCGTGATCAGGGGATCGAAGCGGTAGAAATGCTTACAAGTCGCCTCACGAGGTGCGGGGCTCCAACCCGGCACCCACAGTGCATAGACTAAAGAAACCCGAGGTTGGAAGTAAAGAGACAACGCCTATCTCGGCAGCCCGGTGGAAGAGGTCACGCTATACAAAGCGAGCCACTAAAGGTCGTCAAGATTGGCTTTACCGAGGCATCCGAATTGAGAGAACAGGTTATCCAACTCACGAGGGAATTCGAGGCGTGTTTGCTTGGTCGCCTCGACATGACCGGGGTCTCCGGGTATCATCACCCATAAGCTTAACATCGACCCGAGCACAAAACCGTTCGTGAAACGAATTTTGCAATTTAACGGAACCAAGTCATCCATGACAAGGTAAATCAATTATTAAAAGCTCGCATATTGTTCGAAGTTAAATATCCGACATGGATAGCCAACCCGATGATGGTGAAGAAAGGAGGAGGAATGGCGAATGTGCATTGACTACACCGACCGCAATAAACATTGCCCGAAAGGATTGCTATCCTTCCCAACATCGATAAGAAGGTCGACGCATTGGTCGGGTTCAAGTCTTGATTTCTTGGACCTATATAAAGGGTATCATCAAGTCTTGATGGATGGCGAAGATGCGGCCAAGACGCCTTCATTACAGACTTGGTCTTCGCATACGGGAAGATGCCATTCGGACTTAAGAATGCGGGAGCTACCTATCAAAGAATGGTAGAAAAATATTCCAACCCTACATAGGTCGGAATATAGAGGTGTCGTCGACGACATCGTAGTAAAAGCATGGAGGAAGCCGCGTGTGTCGCCGACCTCGGATCGTCCTCGGCACACTACGAAAAGTCGACCTCAAGCCGAACCCCGAGTGCACGTTTGCGGTTCGGTCCGGAAAATTCTTAGGATCTTTGGGTTTCACAAGAAGGGTTAAAAGCCAACCCGTCCAGGTTCAAACCATTCTAGAAATGAAGATGCGAAGACCATTCACGACGTGCACAACCGACCGGCCGCATAGCCGCACTAAGACGCTTTCTTTCAAAGGCCGCGGACAAGACTACCCTTCTTCAAGGTACTAAAAAGGCTCCGGAGTTCTCCGGAATGATCTGAATAAGTCCGCTTTTGAAGATCTCAAAACTACCTCGCCAAACTTCCTACTCGTCCGATTCAGAAGAAGGAGGTCCTTTCTCTATACCTCGCCGCCGGACGAAACAATAAGTCGGTCTTGAGTGCGAGAGGAAGGACGTCGACTCCAAGATACTTCATCGGCCGAGCATTAAAGGCCGAAACAAGGTATCAACCTTTGGAGAAGCTCGCCTAGCATTAGTAAATCTTTGCAGGAGACTACGTCCATACTTCCATGCACATCCCATACAAGTCCTCATGACCATCCACTTCGGAAGTGTTGACGGCCGAAGCTTCGGGAGAATTGCGAAGTGGGCAATTGAACTAAGCGAACATGATATATCTTTACCCCGTCAAACCATCAAAGGTCGACATTAGCGGACTTTCTCGCCGAGGCCCACTTCGCAGAAAACCGAAGCCCCTCGAGTCCGTATCAGACAAAGCCGAAGCCGAACCAGTGGAGAAAACACCGGAGGATTGCTGGCAAGTCTACGTTGACGGGGCTTCGGGAAAAACGGGTAGCGGAGCTGGCATCTTGCTCCTTGGACCGGATGGCGAAGATCACATACGCCGGTTCGTTCAAAATACGAACAACGGTAGAGTATGAGGCCTTGATCGCAGGACTTCGCCTAGCTCAAAGTCTTGATCTGACGATAAAGTTCATAGTGACTCTCAAGTCGTCGTAAGCCACATGTTGGGGAAGTGCAGGCAAAAGCGATGGGATGAAGAAATACCTCGAGAAAGCCAAAAGCCTACAACAAACTTTCTCCCACTTCGGATAATTCGCATCGAGGAGCAAAGCGGGCGGTGACATCTTAAGCAAATTGGCCTCGTCGTCAACAAGCCCGCCCGATGAGGAAGTTCAAACCGAAGCATAGATGATGCTAATGAAGGAGCCAAGTCAACGTAGTCACGCACGAAGAGCCTAATGGATGACTCATATTCAAGAATACACGGAGAAAATGAATCGCCGCATGATAAGCTCGAGGCGGGAGGATCTGAACAAATCTTTGCGATATGTCTTTGGGCGGGGAGTTCTCTGAAATCATACCTCCATACCTCTCCTAAGATGCTTGGGTCCGAACCGAGCTGATTACGTACTACGGAAGTGCGAAGGATCATGCGAAGTCACATCGGACCCAGAGCCTTGTCGAAGAAGGTCATGCGATGGGGATACTATTGGCGACAATGTTCGAAGACTCACTCAACCTTGTGAAAAGGTGTCCGAGTGTCAAATTCACGGAACGTGCTAAGGCTACCGCAGACCGACCTCGCCTCCGTGCAAGCCTTGGCCATTTATGCGATGGGGATCGACATCGTAGCCCTTTCAGCAGCAAAAGGCGACTCAATTCGATTGTCGCGATTGACTACTTCACGAGTGGGTAGAAGGCGAACCCTTAGCAAAGATCACAAGCAAAACGCCTCAACTTCATCGGAAAACATAGTATGTCGATTCGGTATCCCTCATATCCTTCTTTCTGGATAATGGGACACAATTCACCGATAAGATATTCAATTGGTGTCGAGCTTGGATCCAACAAAGTTCACCTCGATGCGCCCATCCTCAAGCAAATGGTCGGGCAAGTCACCAGGAGACGATTGTGAAGGGTCTCAAAACCCGTCTTGGCCGAGCTAAGGGTCTTTGGGTGAAAAATTTACCACAAGTCTTATGGTCATACCGAACAACACCTCGGACGTCGAGCGGAGAAACGCCCTCGATCGGCGTATGGAACCGAGCGATGATCCTGCAAATCGAATACGAGCCCCGCGCCATTCACTTCTCCAAAGCAAATGGGGAAAATCTACGGTGATCTAGATCGCTCGAAGAAAAAGAGACCTCGCCTACATCGAGGAAGCTCGGTACAAACAACAAGTAGCTCGGTATTACAACCAGTGTGTCGGTCCCGGCGTTCGAGTAGGTGACCTCGTGCTTCGAAATAATGAAGTCGATAAAAGCCGCAAAGCTCGGCAAGCTGGAAGCCACATGGGAAGGACCTTACACGGTCAAGAAGTCCTCGGAAAAGAGCTATAATCTTGCCCATTTGTCCGGTGAGAAAATACCCAACACATGGCACATCATTCATTTGAAGAGATATTTTGCATAAGTGTCGAAAGTTGAGTCTTGTTCGTCTCCAATTCTGTTAGGTCGAGTCCGAGTCTTGTCATCTTGTTCCATTACCTCTTATCAATAAAAATCTTTTCTTTCTCTATCTATTTTTGTCTTGCATGTTTTCATTTGTCACTTATGCACATAACTCTTATAAAAATACCCTCTTGGAGGCGAACAATACCCTCGACGGAGGCGGACTACCCGTTTAATCGAAGACGAACTTCAAACGCGTAAGGGACCACCCTCCCGATAAAACTTGGCAAACAGAACCCATACCGTGCGAGGAAGGATACCTCGTTTATTTCGAGGGCGGATACCTTCGTGCGAGGCGAACTATCTTCGTTTATTTCGAGGAAGCTTCGTATGAGGCGGATACCTTCGTTTATTTTGAGGACGGATACCTTCATACGAGGACGAACTACCCTCGTTTATTCGAGGAAGCTTCGTGCGAGGGCGGATACCTTCATTTATTTCGAGGCGGATACCTTCGTGCGAAGACAAACTACTGGTTTCACGGCAAAACGAGCTATCTTCGCTAAACAAGGACGACCTACCTTCTTATGGTTACGGTAATTGTGACAAGTGCTCTCGAAGAGTTAACGCAAAAGCAAAAATAATTTTATTTCAAATTATACGGTTTGTACATCACGAGGCGAAGAGGGTCCGGAGGCGGGAAAAGCTTAGCCATCCCTAGCAAAATCGGGATTCAACGAGCATCTATACTAATCCTACATCTACCTCGTCCCGATCTACGCTATGAGCCTGCCGGATCGACCTCGGCCAATTGACGATGCAGCCGCTAGATCGACCTCGGCCGCTCGATGGCCGCCCGGCCCGCCCGAGGATCACGTCGCTCTTGGGCCATAGCGGCGTCTCTCTTGAGCTTCGCCACTCCGGATCGTCAAAATTCGAACATTTATTGTAGTCCGGCGGCGGAGAAGCCCGGCGAAGAAGAAGCCTCTGTATCCGGTCGAAGTAGTTCTTGAGCTGCGGTTGTCGAGCAATGACGATCTTGTATATACCTCCAGTCTTTTCAATTCGTGACGAATCGCCCGAGCTGCCGAGATTTCTTGCCGTGCTCACGCACATACCTCGCCTGACGGCGACGGCCTCAACAACCAGCTTGACCTCGGTATGGTCATCCCACCACCCGGTGGATGACTTCCTCGTACTCGAGTGCTTCGCCGACTCTTTGTTCTAGCCTCGCTCATGGCAATCTCGAACTTCCTCCAACTCAAAAGGCGAGCACGAGCTCGTCCACAGCTCTCTGGCGCTCTATACTTAATATCGACCTCCACGCACATGGCCCATTGTCCCTTTATATGGAGGAGTTCGACCTCTTCAATTCAAGAGCCAGCGACAGTTTTCGATTTGGTTCAACCAGCGGAAGCATCAATCATTTCAGGGAAAGTGAATAAAAGATAAGTTTCTTCACATAAACTTGTGATTTTATTATGCCTTGACGAAACCAATGTGCATGTACGTTGAAAAAAATAAAAATAAGGAGGATCAATCGACCCTCCGGAAGCTTGAGCCTATCTACCTCGCGCTCACGAGCTTGGGAAGCCTCGACCTCATCCGCCAACCCGACTTCTTTGGCCGGCTTCTCTCAGAACTCCGGGTCTCGGCGCCTAAAAGCTTCACTGCGCCTCCCGACCCTTAGCTAGATCGGCAATCAAAGCGTCGGTCGGGGATCTCGGTCCAGCAGGCGAGCGGACCGACTCCGCCGTTAGCGAGTCGAGGATGAGGTCGAGCTCTGCGGCCGCAGGCGGTTCGCCCGGACCGCGGACAAGGACCTCGAAATAGGCCCGTCGCATAGCATCTTCCTCCGTCTCCTCATACCCATACTTGGACTTATCCATTACGGTAATCCTCGGTGACTTCTTGATGGCATCTGAAGCGGCGCTTATTCGGGACCTCGACCACGTCGAGACCATCCGGAGAAGCCGCGAGACAGAATGCCTCTCCGCAAAGCACGAAGCATTTCCCCTGCGAGCTCGCCCGTCGGTCTCCCGACGGTGAACTTCTCCACCGGCCTTCATCAAGGAAACCTCGGCCTCCGCCGCCTGGTCTCGCCGCCTCCGCGCCTCGGCTATCTTCGCCGCCTCAACAGCCGCGTCGCCCGCCACGGTCCTCGTCGCCTCCGCCACCTCGGCTATCTTCGCCGCCTCAGCGATCGCCGCGTCGCGCCTTCATTTGACTAGGTCCGGATCTTTGCCTCGGCGCGCATAATATCTTGGACGAGGAGATTCTTCTCCTCCTCCATCTCACGAAAGCATACCGGGCAACCCAGTCAAACTGCGTGGCGCCTTTCAAGTAACCCGTTATAAGATCGGACACTTTGGCCATCTCGGCGAGCGCGCCCTCGACATCTTGGCCATCTCGGCGGACATGCCCACTACCACCTTCACCACCTCGGCGAAACATCCTCACTTTCTACAAAAACCCATCGTCGAAAACACATTCTTTATATTACTTCACAAAGTATAAGAATAAATCGCTACCTCGGGAAAGATACGAGGCGATCGGCGGGCAAGCGATCACACATTCGGGTCGGCATCAGCCGAGGCCTCGGGATTGCATGTTTCACTTCTTCAAGAGCTTAAGTGGCTGCGGTGAAGGGGACTTCGAAGCCTCTCCGCTCATTTCAGGCATGTCCTGGACATCCTTCAAAGTCAGAGACGGGAGCTCGACTCCTTCCTCTTCTTCTTTTCCCTGAACAAGTTCACTACAAATACAACAAGTCAGGCATAGACACGGATAAAAAAAAAAAAAAAAGGGAGGGGCCTCACCCTTCACCGACTCCACCTCGGTGGCAGGATCATAAGGGCTAAGCCCCGCAGCTGCAAGCTCGGCCTCGGTAAAGGCCTCGTCCACGAGACCAACTTTGTCCAGTGCCTCCTCCAGGCCACCGTCGATCTCGTCAACAATCACATCAGCGATCTTCTCCGATCGCCATATGAACTCCAAGGTTCCCTCGAACCGACAGAAGAAAAACTTCTTCTGCCAGTTCGAGATCTTCGATTTTATCTTCGCTTTGAATTTGCGACGGGGTGATAAATAATACAATCCTGAGCCACCCTTCAGTTGCAAAAACCGGAGAACAAGCCACAAGGAGAAAGGAAAATTATGCCGATGGGCATAGACACCTAGGCCCGTCGGATGCGGGAAAGAATTTGGCGTAAGTTGGGCGAGATATGCGAACATCATTGAAGTTCGACATATACGGGGATAAGGAAGGCGAACCGGCTGGGAGGCGTCTTCGACACGGTGACAAACCCTTCCGGAGGCACAAGCCCTATTCTCGGGACGGGGGCAACATACACAATATCGATAAAATACAGATGTTGGAGACAATCTCCCTTATATCGAATTTTTAAGATAGAAGAAACGAAGAAACTTTACCAAAATCCCATGAGAAGAACATGCAAAACCGCCGCTAATCCGATGGCGGCACGAACCTGTCTGACGCTCGGAGGATTTACTAGAAGAAGAAGAAGCCATAACTTACTTTTGTTTTATCGAAGATGATGGTGATGAACTCGAGGCAACAATGGCGGCGGTTACGCTTTTTTTCGAATATCAAAGTTTGAAAGTCTGAAATTTTGGAAATGGCAAAAGTGATATGAGAAATGGCGTATCAAGGAAGATATTCCCCCATTATGCGCTTTATCGGGAATCCAACCGCTGCCACATTAAATGCGTATCCTGTGTCCCGTACTCGACGACGGCAGAAAAATCCCGTGTTCGGCCTCGAACGCCTCCTCGGTGAAGCCGATCGAAGACATCGACTTAACGCCTCGTCGGTGAAGCCGGTCGAAGACATCGACTTAACGCCTGTCGGTGAAGCCGGTCGAAGACCTCGACAACGCCTCGTCGGTGAAGCGGTCGAAGACCTCGACTAACGCCTCGTCGGTGAAGTCGGCCAGGAGACCTCGACGCGCCGCCGTCGGTGAAACCAATCGAAAACCTCGACTTAACGCCCGGCAAGAGATATTACCAGTGCACACGACCTCGGCAGACGCCTCTGCAAACGCTGCATTCGATATATGACTTCGGAAACATTGACACACACCAAGTCAGATCCCGAGAAAAATGCCAACAGATCGTTCGCGCCCCGCCTCGACATAAACAACCCCAAACCAACACGACCTCGCTTCTGCGTCTTTTTTGGGGGAAGGGGTTGTGATAGGATATGGCCCAACTGTCAGGCCCAAGCATCAGGCCCAATACAAGTAAAGCTGACATCAAGCTCGGCCTGGACAAGTTCGGCCCAAGAAGACCCCTAAAACCAGTGGGAACGCAGAAGGCTCGGCCATATCTAAAAGAATCATAATTCGAGATATTGTGTAGGATTAAGATCCTATCCAAGATCTCGGATTTAAGATCTAGGTCAAAATAATTGTGTATAAATAGAGGTTAGATTAGACGAAATAGATCATCTACACTTTTTGTAATTACTCCTCACATTATCAATACACGAATACTCTTTCTTGCTCCGTGGACGTAGATCTAATTCAAAGATTGAATCACGTAAATCCCTTGTGTTCTTCTCGTATTTATTTCCCTAACGAAATTAAGATCGATCAGTTACTATACTGAAATGACAGGAGCCTCCATAACTGATCATGAGATGGGGAAGATGAATGAGGCTTCTCTTTCCTTCGGGTCCCCTTCTATAATCGAAAGAGTTTTGCCATCCAAATCTACCACAGCCGTGCATAAGGTGCGAAGCAATGGACCTGAAACACTAGCAATGACCAGAAAAAAAGGTATGGTTTATGCTTTCGAACAAACTGGAGAAGTTCTTGATACTTTGAATTTTTCGTTTTTCCATACCTGCCATATAAATAGGATATTTTGTGTCGCTGTTGTCCCCGAGGAGCGAGAGAAAGTCACTCCTCGTTCCCGTAGGCAGCATAGTGGCTCTCTTTTGTCTGCTCAATGAATTCTCACCTTGTTCCTTCACAAGGAAAAAGTTAAAAAAACAATCTTGCTGAAAAGATTATTTTTTTTGGCTAGAAATGGGATGTGTGCAACTTGTCTGCTGAACTTTAAGGTAAGGTACATATTGGCATGGAAAAACGGCACCGATCCTACATCATGAACGAGCAGCGATTTCTCGATGTTGTTTCTACGTTCAAAATCCTTCGTGTGTTTACATCAATCAGATTGTAGCTATTGAAGGAAAATCTTAGTTTACTTCGAGGATCTATGTTGTGTGTTTAATTATCATACATTGAATTATATTTTTAGCATACTCATATATAATTAATTATAATATATAGACGTTTACTCGTGTTTACATGTGAATTTTGGGATAGCAGATCGATTGCGTATTCAAGTTTTGATCTTCTAGATTGTATCCCGATGCTTATTCTTCAATACTGAGTAAGAGTAATCTATGGAGAATATTGTAAAATTTTACCTTATATGTTTCTTTTGTGATTTTCAAAAATCACTGGTGTGTCATAGGATAATTAACTTGTATTTATAATGCATTCTCTAAGCATATCTAATAAATATAATAATTATTTTCAATTCCCGAAGATAATTCATATCTAGAATAATTGTATCTTGATATCTAATAATATCAGACAATATCTAATGAGATATAAGAGATGTATTAAAATAACACATTAATCAAAAACAGAATCTCAGTGGAACTCTCATAGGGGATGAAATTTCATACAATTCCAGGTCTTGATGGATTAGTGCATGGATCAAATATAAGGAATAAAGATGGATCTAAAATGAATTAATTATCTTATATTTAGTCCAGAATATAAAATAATTCATAAATATTTATTCATTCCATTAGAGAATAAATGTTGACTTACCATTTTATTACCTAAGTTGAGTCGGACTTATATTTAAACTTATGAATCCCCGTATTTAAGATATATATTTATAGCACTCTGACTGCTTAAAATAATTAATTTTTTTAATTCCTGAAGTACTATCACTCAACTTTATTATCTTATTTGAGTTAACTCAACCTACATGGTTTAATACAATAAATATTTTAAGCTCTTTAAGGGGACATCATCATCTTAAACGGATACGGTGCCTCGATACAGGTAACTAATATGACATATAAGCACTGCCACCACCCAACATGTGGAGAATATTGGGTTATCTCATGTAACCCTCACCCATAACAAATCAAAGTGATGATCATTAATTCATACTCACATGAAACCTTATCGATATTTAGATCAACGTAAAATCATAGAGATCTAGGTTCTTTACGACGGTCAGATAAAAGAACTCATCTCAATGTGATTAATCAATACGTCAAGACGTACCGGCATAGACAAACAACCATGTCAAGTCACTTATTATCTATACTGCAGCCTATACCGACAACTCGTCCTCAAGTTATCTCAGTTGTGATCATTTTTATATCTCAACCAGTTTAACCAATCATACATATTTTTGTGATCTTCTACACACTATATGATCTAACTTTTGTATGAGATAATGAGACAACATATGCAATCAAATAAACAATTCAGATAAAAAATTATAATAACGATAGCAAAAATATTATATACAAATTCAACTATTCTGCATTCAATATATAAATCCAAGTCCAACAGAAGCTTCCGATGTTATAAATCCTCTGAAGCCAACACAACTCATTCAATCAAAATGACGATCGCGCTATCATTAATGAACAAGTAAAAATCTTTACTTTCTGCCAAGGCATCATCTATGTTTCGTGCCTCCAGCAAGTCCCTCGAGGCGAAGTTCCTTCCTATCCCTCCCGCTGCAATCTCACTCCTCCTAGGTGGAACTGAATTCAGCGTAAATGCCTGCAAAAACTAGGAATTTTTACCAAACAGAAACACTGATTTTGTTCTAGTTGAGATCAAGATTTGCATTATTCTTGAGTTTGCTATAATACTGAGTTCATAGGTTTTGTCTTATAATATTTCAGTCTACTCATGGGGAAGAAAATACCAGTCCGTGACTATTGAACCCGAAAGCACAGCTCGGGAGCTCCCCTACATACGTGTAAGCGGTGAAGGATGCTCCCTTCGACAGAGCGGCCTTGATCAAGTAACTGCAGCACAATTGAGAAAATATGTCTTTTCAGTCAACTGAAAATATTCACAAATTTATCAAAATAAGTCCAAGCGTACGTATGTCCAAGCAGCGCCACGTTTGCATCCTCGTTGTGGGCTGCAACGGCCACGGATTCACTCACAACAAGAATGTCGCTGCAGTCATCATTCGTGTCATCCACTTTTGGAATAAGCTGGAGTATCTCTTTCCTGAAATTCACCAGCATTATCTGTAACACCACATGAAAGCTCCATTTTCCATTAGCTAGCATTCATCAAGATATGCATGCATATACACATACATATGTATATGTATACCTCGAGGAATGGGGCGCCGCTTCCTTGGGCAGTTCCTCTGAGCTCGTCCCAGTAGATGGGGTACTTGTTCATATTGGTTTGAGAGAGGGATGTGAGGAGTGGATTTGAATGTGGAGAGTGAGCAAAAGGAGCATCTGCTTTTGATCATGCTGGAGAATCTTTCACCTATCAGAAACCCCATCTCAAATCCATCTTTGCAGGGACCAACTTCAATGATTTCCAGTCTTTTGGCTTCCATGTTTTTGTTGTTCTTCTTCTACACCAGTTTTTTTGTTTCCTGTTTCTTTTTGTGTTAATGTTTGTTTTCAGCTTATAACTACCTTCATGTCCCCAAAAGGATAGATTTTAATAGATTCAACAACAAATAAATGGGGACAAAAACTTGGGTGACCGTAACCTCATCATGCGTTCACCTTTGTTTTTGTTAAAATAATGATATATTAATTATGGTGATTAAGGATAATTATATTTAATTAATTTATAATTAGATTTATTTACTATTAGTTATAATTTATTAATTCAAAATTAGGATTTATTAATTCATAATTAAGATTTATTAATTCATAATTAGGGTTTATTAATTCAAAATTAGAGTTTATTAATTCATAATTAGTTTTATCAATTCATAATTAGTTTTATCAATTCAAAATTATGGTTTATTAATTCAAATTTAGGATTTTAATTCACAATTATGATTTATTAATTTAAAATTAGGTTTTAATAATTCCAACTAGATTTTATTAATTCAAAATTAGAGTTATTAATTTATAATTAGAGTTTATTAATTCATAATTAGAATTCATTAACTCTAATTATGGTTTATTAAATCTAATTAGAGATTACTAATTTTAAATTATGATTTATTAATTTTAATTATAATATGTTAATTTTAATAAAATATATTAAATATTATTTAAAATTAATTAATTAATAATAATAGTTATTTCACTAACTAACTAACTAAATAAAAAAATAATTTTTGCATTAATTAATTAATTAAAATTAGGGGTGATCTCACTGTGCGCTCATGCGCACGGGAGACCACCCCATAAATGGGTTATTAATCAATCTAGGACATAAAAAGAGAGAGGGAAATTCAACATAGGGTTTTGATGACTAAAATTTTCTGTATAAGGCTACAAAATCACATGTTTTGATTCTTTTTCATTTTTTTTCTTAATAATATTAATTTTCGGAAATACTCTATGATTCGAGATGGATTATTCACGTATAATATCTTTTAAAATTAATTATTATAAAATAATTTAAATAAATCGAATCGAATTATGATTTTTTAGCCATAGATTAATAATCTCAACACCTCATGTCCTAGATTGATGTCTTTTCGCTTTCACATCCCGAAATGATAGACAAACTAGGTCGACAGATTCGTGCGTGTCGGGGTCGTTATCGTGTCGACACGATAACGACACGACACGATAGGCCAAACACGAACACGAACACGACACGAAACGTATTGACACGGACACGACACAAACACGAATATGACACGATTTTTTTCGTGTTGAAACGACACGATAACGACGCGACACGACACGAAACGATAAATTTAAATCAAAATTAGAAAATAAATAAATATATAAAAAATATAATTCAATTAATATTAAATAATATTATCGAATTATACAAAACGACACGAACCGAAACGAACGACACGAATGCAACACGAAAATTATCGGGTTATACGAACACGACACGGATCCGACACAAACACGACACGAAATTATCGTGTCCTTATCGTGTCGACACGATAAGGACACGAACACGATAAAGCTAAATACTAATCCGTTAATTTCGTGCGTGTTCGTGTCGTGTCGAAAATTGACAGCCCTAAGACAAACCATCTTTTATGCTCTTTTAATGCGAAAACTTCATAAATATTTCATACCTCAACCCCTGCCGGAGGTAAAATGGAAAGAGGGTATGCCCCCTCTCCTCTTTCCATTGCTGACTTTGAAAAATCATAATTATCGTGGAAAATAAGAAAAAAAAACAGTAAGACAAAAAATTTAAACCTACATTGTGAAAAGTTAATAGAACATGCCTTTTACCTCTCATATGCAAGAATTTGCTGCGACCATGTATCTCCATTCGAGTAGAGGAAGATCAAATCAAGATGTCTTATGCAAGTAGATCGGTTGAGATTATCAAATAAAATACATCATGGTTAGTGTATGCATGTCATAAAAACAAAAATTAAAGGGAGCTCCCTTCAGTCCAAGAACGGAAAAGTTAAGATTTAACTCAGCTCCCGTATCATTCACTCAATTACCAAGTAATAATATCGATTGATTACTATGTATTTGGATGAATGAGATCGGCAGCAAATCAAATCCTACACCCTCCCATAACTGAACTGAAGGAAGCTCCTTTTTGTTAGTTGTATATCTACAAGAAATTAAAACATTAATTAGTATCAAAAGACAAATAGAAGTATAGAACGAGCATGAATGAAATCCTAGAGGCATAGATAGTGCTCCAAATTTGCTCTCTTTTCTTTCATTCATATTGTGTATGTAATGTATTGGTACCTCTATCAACCATAGAAGATTATGATTTTTCTTGGGTGGAACAATGGCCTTATATAGCTAAAAAATGGGAAAATAACAATGTAATATATTATTACTAATTAATTATAAGGATATGTGAAGGAGATCAAATATTCATATTCTTCCTATTCATTTCCTCCAATTTATGAGGCCCTTCCAAATGCCATTGCTTTTGAAAATCATTTTAAAATTTAAGTAGGATAAGTTATGATTAGCTAGCTTAGGTTATATTGGTTCAAAAAAGTAAGTCAACTGTGATTAATTATCTCTTCCATTGTGGTTAATTACTAAAAAGAACAATTAATGGAGATGCTTTTTGGTTCTTATTAAAGTATGAAGTTTCAAGTGCATATATATTAAGAAATCGTGCCCTTAGAATTGAATTAGTGGGAAGAACTAAGAAGTGTCGACATATTATCTTTTGCTAGTAATAAACTAGTAATCTTTGATGTCCTTAAATACAACAAAAAATTACTGAAATACAAAACGGTAAAATATCATATAACATTCCAACGTTTTCGATTTTTTACATTCGTGTTCCAACGTAAATATAATAACAAATCTAACCCCTAACATCACAGATTTAAATTTCATCACAGAGTCGTATCATATTTGGTAGGAAAGATGTCCCTGCTACCGTCCCTTGGCAGCGTCACTGCCATCAGCTCCTGTCTCTCCATCCTGCTTGCCTGTTATACCCTTCCATGTCAAACAACCCAGTAACACCAAATAACCACCCAACCACACCACTCACACCATCTACCCTCACAGTTCCACCGTCGTCTCCACCACCAAAATTTTCCACACAAAAAAAAAACAATAGTGCAACCAACAAAAATTTCAGAATTCGCGAGATACAACCTTCGCGTCAAACCTGCAATGGCTCTCGTGTCGTCCGCCACCATCGGTTCTGATGGCGTCAAATCTTAGGCGCTGTCGTTGCTGCCCCTTAGCCCCAACATGTCAAAATCGAGCTTCTTTTCTGAAAGAGTTACACTCGGCGCACCAATTAGATGGGTCGTTTTTACTTTTTAATGAATTTGCAACTTGCTAGATATTCTCATGGTTTATAGGTTCTTGAAATTAAAGAGTTAATTTCAAGTAAATTAATTTATTAGATGAATTAATTGAATAATGTTACTTATTTGTTTAAGTTGTAATTTGTTACAAGCCTATTACTAGTGTCAGTCGTGAACCAAAGAGGGTCATACACAAAAAGATAGAACGTGTCAATTGAATTGATTCAATAGTTGAATCCAATTAATTAATGGTGATTAATTAATTGAGATTTGTTCTAATTTAATATGTTAAATTGGATATTCAATTAAATTTATTTAGTTGAATATAATTGGATTAACAAGTCTAATTCTATATTAAAATAATTAGATTAATTTAAGTAGATATAAGATTAATTTGATTAATTTTGAATCTAGAAAAATCATATTTATATATATAGATATATATATAACTGTATCCGGATCCGGATATAGTCCGGACAGAAGAGAAAATATAAGATGTTTACTTTGAGTAACTCATGTGAATTCAAACGGAATTAATTCCTTAATATGAGTTTTAATAGTGATTAATGGTGTAGCGTCTTTCTCTTAAAATAAGAGATATTTTCATTCTTTTAATATATAGAAAAGACGCCATTCTCTTCTTGGACGATTGATCTCTGATTTTTATCACACAAAAGGTGTTTGGTTTTGCTAGCGAAAAATCAATCACTTGATTCGTTCTACAAAGTGTGGACTTGATAGAGGGGAGACGTTTGGATCCCTGCGAGTTTGATAGACGAGCAATTGATTGCTTCTAATCTCTACATCAAACGGAGTGCGAAAATATATGCAATGATTCGATCGTTCTTACCTTACATTGTGTTAACGTGAAGTCGTTAAAATCGTTGGAATGAAATAATCGATATTTCATTTATTAGTTCAAAAAATTTTAATTTCCGCTGCATTTTTCGACCCGATCCTAACATTTTCTTGATCATCTCATGTTATCGCTGCTTCATCCTTCCAAGAAGACATGTGCACGTCGCCTTTTCCTTCGTCCCTGGAGCCTTTGGTCGTAGCCGCCCCCGTTGTGCTACTCACTCCCTTCGGTCATCCCAATGCCCCACCTCTTCCAGTCCACGACCCCCTACCTCTTGCCCGGAGTCACCCATTGCCATCTACTCTCTCAACATTGTGGGACGCCAAGGGTTTCAATGAGAAGCATCTAAGAATATTGTGAATTAGGGTAGATAAATGAGGTTTAATGTATGAGTTGAAGAAGAAGTGCATAAACGACTTGGTTTTTGTATATATAAATATTTTTTAGTTTCTTGTGTCACATAGATAAATCAGGCCCGAACTACTGTGCCACGTAGATAAATTAGGCCCGATTCCGGTCATCAGGACATAGATGTTAAAAATCTGCAATGATTATGGTCTGATTTGTTATATTTCTCATGTTGGGATACGGATGTAAAAAGTCAAAAATATTGGAGTGTTAAATGTTATTTTCCCATTACAAAAATGCACACATAAATATTCTCGAAAAGCCTGTTTGTTTGTTTTTACTTAGCTTTTCATGGGTTATATGGTAGTTGTTGGAAATCTAGTAATGCTCAATTTAGTCTACACAGTTTATAAGTACAATTTAGGAGATATGCTTAAGCCTTATTCCCTTCCAACTCCAAAAGTTGTGGGTATGCTTAAGCCTTATTCCCTTCCAACTCCAAAAGTTGTGGTATCTTACTATACATAATCCATCACGAAATTCTTCTTGTCTGGAAATTAGTCATAAATTATTTATTTTTAATGTTTTAGATGTCTTCTATATATTCTTTTTTTGCAAAGAATGATAGCTGCATCCATAATAATTTAATTTTCATTCCAAAGTATGAGATGACACCACCATTTTTGACTGTTTAAGAATCAAGAATGAATCGAAACAACTAGTACTATGCTGATAACTATAATATTATTTTAAAAAAACATATCTCACCAATAATGACATCAATTCATTTATTAATTAACCATCGAATATGTTCATCAACATGCTTAGCTATCTTGTTCCTATTTTCATGATGACTATTTATATGTGCACATGCAGTCTCAGCATGCGCTCACCAATTTATAGTGTATTAATTAAGGTGATTAAGAATAATTATAATTTATTAATTAAAAATTGAGGTTTATTAAATTTTAATTAGGATTTATTAATTCACAATTAAGATTTATTAATTTATAATTAAACTTTATTAATTCATAATTATAGTTTATTAATTTAAAATTAAGATCTATTTATTTACAATCATAATTTATTAATTCATAATTAAGGTTTATTAAATATAATTAGGATTTATTAATATCAATTAATAATTAATTAATCAAAAAATTAATTAGGGTGGTCTCATTGTACGCGTGGCGTGCACAGGAGACCACCCCATTAAGTATAATGAAATCCTTTATTACAAAGTAATGAGGACTTCATCTTTTTTATTTTTGGAGTTGCGTATATGATACGCAACTCCAAAAAGGAAAAAGAAAGAAAATCTATATGTATTTAATAGAAGTCAAATTTATTTAAAATAACTCAAACTACTAATCTACGGTAAATATTTATATACCATCAATACTATCCCAACCATACATACTTTTAAAAAGTTCCTAATCCCCGTTAATTATTTGCTAGTGAAACCATAAATTTTTTTTAGTCAGTTAAATACAGAAATTTAAAGAACGTGTCACGGTGGACTCAAATCTAAGACTTTTGACCTCGAACATTAACCATTATACCACTAGGTCAACACACGCACACAACCGTAAACTTTTAGTTAACACATTGAATAGGTCGACGTGAAATCCACATAGATAAATGATCGATCATCGAGAATATCTATTCACTTGTACTTTAAAATGTCTTGTACCATGAGAAAGCTAATACGACATTTTTATATATTCTACTTTCTTTTATCTACCATCTCTTCTTTTCCAAAGCTCGAGTAGTTGCTATATTCTTGAGTAATTATATTTATTTTATACACGAATTATTCGAAGAAATACGCGCGCGCTTTAAGTGATGTTACTTTTAACTGCATTTTCAAGAAAGGTCTTGCTTAACCACAAGAAGAATAAGTAGTTTACTTGTTCTAATCCCTACGTGTTATACACCTTCTTTTTAATTAGTGATATAACTAAATAACTAATATAGTTCTTTCTAGAAATTATTGGTAGCATCACTAATTAAATCCTTCTAAAAGTTCTCAGGTTAGAATAGGATTCTTGTCCAACTATAGGATTGTAGAGTGAGATTATGGTTCATATTTCATCACTTTACCTAAGAAATAATAAGATTTTGTCCTCGTTCTTATCCAGATATATATGTATTAGAGACTAATGTTTCCATCAGTAGTTGCTCTATATATATCTAGGTTACGATAATATACACATTGCGTTAATGCTGTTAAAGTGTACGAATAAAGTTTTATGTCACTTTAAACATAATTAATATATATAATAACTTTCTTGATTGGGCGAGATTCAGTTCTTGAGATTTATATTAGTATTTCGACTGTTTACTTACATAGTTGGCTACTTGGCTTGATGAGACAGTGTAAATTATAAGTATAAATTGCGAAGGGCAATATAGGAAGGTTAAAGGCAACCATCCACTGCACAGTGTAGAAGCTGCGACTCATCCTTATTTACTCGGTATGAATCAAGGGGTAGGGTTAGAGACTTGACTTTTCTAGTTCGTTAAAATCATTTATTAACAGTTAATTTGTTACCGAACCATACCCCTACCTATAGCTGGCAAATGGGCGGGTCAGGCCGACCCGAGCCCATTGGATTTTTTTAATAAAAATCGGGCAGGTTCAAGTCGGCCCAAAAATTCTATTATATCTGAAAATTTGTAGCACAATGAAACCCGATATGTTATTTTTAGTTAAAAAAAATCAAATCGGGACAGTCCGTGCTTAATGGTATTTTGATAGTTATGACTTATGAGCGGATCCAATTCGATCCAAAATTTTATTAGATTTATGTTTTTTTAGCCCAACTCGACTAAAAATCGAACAGGCTCGGACGGAATCCGTTTTACCACTTCTACCCCTATTCGTTGTTATCATGAGTTAATGTACCCATCGTTGTCATGGCAGAGAAGTCAATTCTATACTTAACTAGCTGTTAATATAAATACTTACATTCTAAAAATATTTAAATTTGGTAGTATTACCTTGAAAAAGATAATTCTGATTACTGAATTCAATTAACTTTTTTCCGGAATTAATTTTTGCATATTTATACTACTTGTCTTCTAATATTCTTCTACAATTTTTCATTATTTCTCATCTCTTACTTTTAGGTCAAGATTGATATTAATAATTTTGTTCGTAAAACTGACCATTTTTGTATCACCTTTAACCACAGATTAACTATTATTTTAAAATACTATATAATAGGATAAATTATATTTGATTATATCTCTAGACAAATATTAGTTGAGGCAGACGTTATCACTTTCAAATAAATATATATTAAAGATTTTTAATTTATAAAAAGTTAAACAAATGGTTGATAACTGAATCAAGAGTCTTATTCATATATTTTGAAATATGGTGGAGACATCAATTTCTCTTTTCAAGCTGTGAATATGGCAGATGATACTTAATATTTAACGTGGACTAAAAATAAATTCATCAATGTTTCTCATGTTTAAATTAACCGCGAAGAAGAATTTAACAATTCTAATATCAAGTGTAGTTACAATTAATTAATATTTTTAGTTGTTCTTGCTGAAAGTTAGTAAAAATGTTTTAATAATAACAGTGAATCTATTTGTTATCACCGGTGCATGGCTGTGGATTAAAAACATAGTATTGTTACAATTTTTGTATAATTATTAAAAAATATCTTATTTAAGGTAATAATATCCAACGTAATAATTTAAA
The DNA here is from genome assembly GCA_036937905.1 of Salvia rosmarinus. Lineage (NCBI taxonomy): Eukaryota > Viridiplantae > Streptophyta > Magnoliopsida > Lamiales > Lamiaceae > Salvia > Salvia rosmarinus. Next base: position 9,693,844 of record CM072822.1, read on the forward strand.
TTCTAGTCAAATTTAGAGTTGACTTCTTTGCTTGTCCTACTGCGATATCTTCCTAAAAAAGAATCAACAATTGATGCTTTCCACCCCTGGAATGCTATCTAGGGGAAGAAAGTCCTGTAGATACCCTTTTATGGAATTCTGTTTACTTATTTAAATTGAGCATTTCTTTTCCTCCATTTCTTGTTATGATTGGAAATCTTGTATTTTATATATCTATACGATTGAGTCCTTGGATTTCTGAAAGTGTGTAAAAAATAATTGCTTCTAATCATTGTTATTTGACTCCAAATTGTTCTAAACTTGTTTTCTCTCCCTCAAATGAATGTGGAAAATAAGAACCATACACACATGCCGGAATTTAGGTACGCCCACAAGTAGGGGTGTAATCGAACTGAGTCGAGCCGAACATCATCGTGCTCAAGCTTGGTTTGTTTAGTATCGAGCCGAGTCTCGAGCTTTATTTATCGAATATTTCGAGCTCACGAGCTTATTCGAGCTTTAATCGAACCCAAATAAACTTTCTAAATTTATATATATATTTAGAATATTAATTATTTTATTCTAAAAATAAATTATTTTATCCATAATAACACAATATATTTATTGATTTCTTATAACAAATAAAAATATTTAGAGATTTAATACAATAATTACTAATTATAGAAAGAAAATAATTATATCTAGTTAATAATTTTATATTTTCAAAGTAAATCAGTTAACGAACTTGTTCGTGAGCTAACGAGCCGAATACTATCATGCTCAAGCTTGATTTGTTTAGCTAACGAGCTTCACTAAACAAACTCGAACGAACTTTTATCGAGCCGAGCTCCGAATAGCTCACGAATAGTTTGACTCATTTATAGCCCTACCCACAAGTAGTACTTTGTAAAGATGCATATGTGAGGTAGATATCTATACTAATTGAGGTAGAATGTAATTAAAGAAAAACAAAACACATCAATCCCTTATGGATGACCCAATAGTTAAAGTGAGTTCCTGTGATCGAGATGTCATAGATTCGAATCCCATCATACCTGATTTTCCAAGTATGGTTTATTTGTCATGTGTGGTTTGCAGACTATTACACAGGAACATGATGTTTACCTAATGTGAACCGTAGGTAACGGCCGTAGTTTTCCCATGATACCAAAAAAATAAAACAATACGCACATCATGTTTCAATTATTTCAAAGGCTAACTAGTTATAAGACAACAAGTACTCCATTTCCTAGTAACAAGCTTATAACTAGAATGACACTCCATCTGTCTCATCTTAAGTGATTCGTTATTTTTTAGTACGTAAATTAAGAAGAATTATATTTTATTGTAAATTATTGTGACTCGTGGAATTCGAGGTATTTTTGTGTGTAAAATTATTCCTTTTTTAGAATGAACCATTTTAATGGGACGATCCAAAAAGAAAAGTGAGACGGAGAGAGTACTAATTATGAAACTATTTGTTATGTAACTATTTAGCATCTTAGGTATCTTAACAATGAATAACAATCATATATTACATACAGTTAAACTACTATACTAAAATAGATGTGAAATTAATACAGAAAATCACGTCGACAATAAAATTAGAATATTATTGTAAAAATGCACTCGGCTGAAAATTCCATATGAAAAATCCTAAAACATAAATTAATATCAGATAAACTACAAAATTACTTAATAATAACATAAAATAACTAAATGAACAATATATCGTTTGATAATTCCGATCGAGAGTTCGAACATTCTGATCGGTAGTTCCAACATTTCGGTTGGAATGAACAACACAACTTACCTCTTTAGATTCTTACATTGTTTCTCAATGCTTTCAGCGAAACTCTCTTCCAAAAGTCCAATATGAACTTCGAGCAATATAGTATTCCATATTCTTCAAATACTAGAAATTCATTACAAAATTGCACTTGGTCGACATTGCCATATAGAAAGAAAAAAAAAAGCAGGAAGGAGACAAAAACATTGAGATTCCGATCGATTGGAATCCTATATTTCTCTACCGAACTTGTGGATTATGTATTGGAAGGATGACAATCCATGATTCGTCTCTCTCAATGTTTCCAGAATGAACATGAAGTGGATGATTCGGCCGAATACTCTTCCAAAATTACTTCTCCCAATGTTTTCGCCCGAATCATCTTCCAGATTCCGAATGTGCGAGGATTTTTTATTCCTCTTTAGGAGGAGATAGGCAACAAATTATGTGATTTACTCTGACGATATCTGAATCTAATTTGACATTAGGGTTTCACGTGAATTTTGTGGGTCCCTCGGTCAAAAAAAATGAAAGCAGGAAAATTGCCCCCAAAAAAATACTAAATCCAATAAAAAAATACAATCATTCACTCAACAATAGTCAACATCACATCATCTTTTTCACTTAAAAATGTTTAAAGATTGTGTATATATATGTATAGTTTAGCCCTTTTTACAAAAGAGTATGGGATGTATAAACTTTTTAAATGTGGGTAGTTTGATATATTTGCACAAAGTAAAATATGTGTGTTTGTGCTTGTTTGGTTATATAACACTATTTCTAAATAGAGATAACTTTATGAATTTTCAGCAATTTTTTGATTTAGATACACACTTTTAAACTGTTTCATAAAATACATTGAATTAAGGGGATGTTTGGCTAAGCTTATAAGCTCTTTAAAATAGCTTATAAGTCGTTTAAGAACTTATAAGCTCAATCAATATGTTTGGCAAATTAAGTCGTTAGAGAGCTTATAAGTTTTCAAAATAAGCTCTAAAAGCTTATAAGCTCTATTAAAAAAAAAAGCTCCAAAGTCCAACTTATTTTTTAACAATCTTATAAGTTACAATAAAACTACAAAAATAACTCTGATATATTTTCTTATTTTCATGTTTACCCTTGTTATCTAAACATTTTAGTATCTTATAAACTCTACATCTTATAAGTTCTTAAAACAACTTATTAGTTGTTGGAGCTTATAAGCTTTTTAAAATAAGCTTAGCCAAACACCTCTAAGTTCTTTTGCAAATCAGTATAAAATAATTCACATTTTCGATCAATAAAAGTCATGTGGTGCAAGATCGAAATACACATTTTCGATCAATAAAAATCATTTATAAATTGTGTGCGAAACCAAAACTAATCCAAAATTCGGGTACGTTATGGTACAATTATAAATTACGACTAAAAGTGTGTTTTGACTTTTGAGGAATGAAAACCCTGTGGTCCAAAGCCCAAGAGCCTGCGCAGGCGAGAAAGCAGTTTTTTGGAGTGTGGCCCATTATCAAATTCTTACATGGGCTTCTTTGTTTTTAATGGATCCATGGGTTACGGGCAGTGATTGTTCTGCTTTCCCTATCTTAATTACATTTCTTATATTTTATTTTTTGTTAAACAAATATGAAACATTAGGAATTTAATTATAATTTCATAATCGAAATAGCTGATCATATAATTTTTTTTCTGATACGGTTTACTTCTCATGTATGAGATATGAGCAATAACACTCGAACTGAATTTATCTATAATACACCTCAAACATTTGTCGTGTCATTTTCTTGTCATCCTAAAAAAGAAGGATTTGTTTTTTTACAAGGAACTATGTCTTCAATTTACGTTTGTAATTCTCACAAAAAATATATTTGTAATTCTAACCATTACAATTAAGGAAGAGTCTCCATAAGACTGTTTTACGATCAAAATCCATAAGATGGTATCCATATATAGAACCAACATAAATAAATTAAACACCAATAAAGTTACAAAATACAATTAAGTATGAGTTTAGATAGAGAAAGTGGTGCCGTTTCAAGAATCCTAATTTCTAATACTTTCTTATACATTTTTTTGTAAATACGAAAATGATGTTTCAGCGTAAGGCAGGAAATTTGAAAGTAAACATTTCCTCGATAAGAAACGTTAGGGACACGCCTAATAATTTTTGCTATAACTCTAGTCATACAATAGGAGCAATTAAATGTGAATATGTGATACTCGTATCAATGTTGTAGATAGATCATAGATGGTGGAGTGACTTGTCCATTTATTCTCGGTGCAATTATTAGATATTAAGATTCGAGTCATGATTTGTTTTATCTCAAATCAATTACTCCCTCCGTCCATCCAAGACGACTCATTTCTTTTGAACACGATTATTTAGAAGAATGATATAAAATGATTAAAGTGATAATAAGTAGGTAAGTCTCATAACTTTTGAAGAGATAATTATTTCATACAAATAAAACATGTCATATTGGGTGAGACAACCCAAAAAAGAATACATATCATCTTAGATGGGACGGAGGAAGTAACTCTTAATTAATTGAGCTAAGTTGGTGGAAGTCTGATTTGCTAATTCTATTACTCCACGTTTAGTGTGTGGTGATTATAGTTCGTCTTTTCATATGTAATCCTCTCTCTCTCTCTCATTGTTGCAAATATTTTATTTTGCACCAAAACAAAACCAGATTATCTTTTGCATAAATCGTAATCAAAATTGAGATATCAGATAAAATTTTATTATATATAACAATAAATAAGACAATAAATTAAACGCGTAAATAGTTGCTTATCTGGTGGCAATTATATTGAGTTATTTAATTTTCATGTTTAGTACATCTTTTTTAGAGAGGGTATGTTTAATATTTTCCTTTTTAGTTCTCATAATGGTGGTACATGAATGATTGCGCTCTTTAAAACTTATAAATTCACTACACAAACGCGATATTTGCATGACATAACTGTTGTGATGCAGTCGTACAACAATTCAAAATTTGAATTTGTATAATTTCTCTTGAAGCTCTTCTACCTAAAATAATTATAGAATATAATCAAATGAGTATTTATGACTACAAGTATTTAAGAGAATAGAATCAAACGCGATATGTATTTTTAACCTTGTTTACAAATATTTTTTAAATATGCACACTAAAATTTGGTAGAACTTAATATTTTTAAGTTTGTAGGCATTTTCATATTTTTCACTAACCTAAATGAGTATTTATCAGTATTAATACTAAATTATTTGTAGAATCTTATCAATTTAGGACACAAAAGATATGTTACCTATTAATCCATAACCTAAAAGAAGAAACTATTAATTCTCAAAAGATGTTTATTTCGTTTTCCCATCTATTATCAACTTTGGGTCACTTTTCATTTAATTTCTACCACTAATTTGTCATGATATCAATAATGATAATGATGTACTAAAACGACATGTATTTCAAATAAATATCAAGAATATCTTAAGAAAAATTATTATCCATAGACTACTAGATAAATTATATATATGGGCTATTTCTAGCGCAACTTCCTAAGCTGTGGGCTAAGAGCATATCTAATGGTTCACTTTATAACACATTGAATTTTACACTATTTTGAAATAAAACGTAGACTAATTATAAATTCATCTCCAACAATCAACTCTACTTTTAACTCTATAAAGAAATATTCTATTTTTATGCCTTATATTATTGAGTAAAAAAAGTTAAGAGGAATGAATAATATCACTTTATATATAGAGTGATATTATTCATTTTCTTTAATGTAGAGTTGAATAAAATATATTGTTGAAGATCAAAACAAAACTCTATTATAGAGTGACTGTTGTAGATGCTTTAAGAGTAATAATTTCACTATGTCAGGCTTGGGGTAACCCAAACTTCACGGGTTTATAATTGGATCTCATTCCGATTTTCTTCTCTAAAAACGTTGTATGTGTACTAGTGGAATACATTTTTAAAATAAAATGTATCTTTATATATAACTTTTAACTTATAATAGCTACAAGGTATATTACTATATCGTGATATAATAATTATAAGAAAAGTCCGACCTAAATAATTATTGCAGTTGTACCTAACACCATATGTAAACCAACAATAAATCAGTCCTTGTTTTCTATAGACATACCATAATTTAGGATAAATATTACTACCATAATTTAGGATAAATATTAATGTATAATATTTATTATTAAAATTTAATGTTAATATTTGATTAAGTTGAAGGAGAAAAGTTTTAAAAATAGTCCAAATTTATTTTGGGCGCATGTTTCTTCTTAAAAATTGTTAGAGTGCAATTAAGAGGTGTTTGGTGAGAACATATAAATTGTTTTGGGGAGCTTATAAGCTCAATAAACACCTCTAATAAGAAATCTCAAATTTAATAATGTAATGATGCTCGTTCTCCAAACAGAAGTTCATGACCGTAGGTTTGCCAATTGGCGGTGTTAATCGGATCAAAATCAATAAATAAGTATTGGTTCCGATTCTGGAATTAGTTCATTAGATGTCGGACTCGGACCATCAAACTATTAGTCCGAGTCACATAATTACCCAAATGCTAAAATGATTATCAATTTATATGTTTTTTTAATAATTTTTAAAAAATTCTAATGAATTAGTAATAGAATATCTAAAATACATTAGACAAACCTATACACCAACAAAATAAAAAGCATTGAACCGAATCGGACCCGAAACAAATCGAATTGGATTTGAACCGGTCTGTGTCTGAGCGGGTTTGAAAGTGGAATCGTTGCTAATGAATTATGAGCGATTTTGAATTGATTCAGATAAAATCTATCCATTGACAAACATATACAACCATTTACCATAAAATGTGTAGCTTTCTAACGTCATCTTCTCGGCATAATTCCATTTGTTGGCCGTGGGACAGCTAAGTTGATCTCGTGGATGAACATTTCACGCTCTTTGCTTTCAAAACATTCAAGCGATTATAAGATATGGTGCTGAATTGACATCGAGTTCCAATTATAAATCACATAGGGGTATACGTCTACAAAACTCACCCTTAACTTTTCAGTCCAACTATTCTAATATTTGTCACTCAATTGTGGAATTGAATAAACAATTGGAAAGTTTATAAGAGAGTTTTTGATGGTACTCATATATATGTCCTAAAAACGGTACACATATCTCCAAATATCCTTGTAGTAGGAAATTTAAAACTGACGTCAATGAGCTTAGTTCAATTGGTTAAGAATTAGTAGATTTAGAGCAAGAAAACTTAAAATTGGCCGAAAAAGTCAAGCATAAATATGAATTTGTGTGGGTGCCTAATTTTTTCAATCATATATTCATTCCACATGTGACGAGAATACTTAGAGATGTGAGTATAATTAGAAACTAATTACCATGGACTATCAATAGTATCTTCAATATGACAAGTGTCATATGAATTCAATTGGAAGCAGAATAATTGGTGGCGAATGTCTAGCGCATAAGTGTATTGCAAGATTTGAACTTGAGATATGGACAATGGATCGTGTAATTGATATAGAGGTGTTTGGATGAACTTATATGTTTTTAAAACAAATTATAAGTTATTGAGGAGTTTATAAGGTCATTGAAAGTATTTGACAAAATAATTTCATAAAGCGAACATAAAATTGTGAAAATAAATTACAACAACTTATAAGCTCCCAAAAATAAGTTGGTCGACTTCAACTTATTTTTCATAAACTTATAATAACCATGAATTTACTAAAATAACCTTATTATAGTTCGTTATGTTTCTGTATATCTATCAACTTCACATCTCGTCAATTTTATCTCTAACTCACGATTCTTTCTCAAACATAAGATCAATTATCCAAACACTTTAACAACTTATAAGACTTTAAGGCATTACTTATAAGTTCTTGAAACATCTTATAAGTTCTCTAAAATAAAAACAGCGAAACACCCATAGTGCTAAAAGTGAATAGTGTGACAAGTCAAACCATGAGATGGGTGATGTTAACCGACGACCCTTTATGGTGGAATTGCACTAAAAGTGATGGTAGGAATGTCTTATACGTGAAGAACCATTTTAATTGAAATGGTGATTTTGAGAATTTAGAGTCAATTACATCCAAATAATCTTGTAACATATGAAACGTGCCCAAATCAAAACCTCTTTCTACTAATCAATTTCAAATTAAAATGGATGGACCTAGTTTGTGACACAAGAAACCCAACCGACCCATATACTCGTTTCTCATTCCCATAAACCAGTCACAAAATTCATTCATATGAGCATATATAGAAGTAAATAGTCACGTTTTAATTTCATAAAATTGTACATCCTTTGCTCTATATTTGAAATAGAAAAACCCCAATAAATCAAGAAATAAACCCACCCCTCCCAAAATTACAAGCAAAGTTTAGTTATTTCACAAAACATTCGGTTTTTGTTTCATTTCATCACCGTTATCTTCTTCCCCTTTCCACCTCCTCATGAAATTTGCTTCATATTAAGACAAGGATTTCTTCGATAATAAACGCACATCAAGATCGTTAGGGGTTTCGGGAAAAGGGTGCATTTTTTTGTCCGAAGCAGCTACTGTAATGGCGGCCGCCGCCTCGCCGGAAACCGGTTCGCCTGAATCTCCGTCGTTCGACTTCGGGTTTGCCTTCGACGACGTTAATTTCTCGGATAGGGTCATGCGGATCGAGATCTTACCCGATTTACCAGGGCCTAAACCCAACCCGGATGACAACATCGGTGATTGGGTGCGCAACCGGAAGCGTCGCCGCAATGACCCGCTCTCTAATGCAAATGGTGCGGAAATACTCGTCTTTTAGGCCCTAAATTTGTGAGCCTTTGTGTTAATGAGTTCAACGTCTATGATTTTCTTGTGTATATGGTTCCCTTTCTTTTGTAATTGAGCTTCATATGCTTTTTATTTGCCATTTTCAGAATCTTGTGGGTTTTCGGGTTTCTAGGATGGGTTATTTTGGATATCTTTTTTTTTTCCTTTTTGTTTTGCATTCACTTTGAAGGGGAATTGACGTTTGGTTTTAGGTATGACCCGTAATTATTATTTATCCAGTATATGAATAAGGCACTTTATTAATTATTTCTGGAACTTGTGGAAATTGTTGTTACTTCTTAGTAACATTTTGGTTTTGAGCTATCAAGACTAGGGTATGTAGATTAGCTTCAAAGGGAATAATATGTCATCCAGTTTTGCCATTCCAGCCTACTGTCAAAATAGTTGTATTGGAGACGTCTTGATAACTGAGTTTGAGTAGATAGTGTGAGAGTTGAGAAGTTATTGGTTTGAATATGGTTTTGCTGTGGTGATCTTTTACTTTGCTTCCCTTTTCTACCTTTGGTCACTGTTTGTCTAATTCATCCCAGCCTTGGGATTTTGCTTGTTTTAGTAGTATTGGCGTGTATCCTGTGAATCTTCATTATCATCTGAGCCTTTCTTTCCCTGCCTTCTTGGACATCTAGGAGGCTATTCAAACTTCAACATCCGATTCATGTATTTGGTTATTTTGCGTGAAATGGTAGTGGGATTACATTTTGCTTCCTTTAGGCATGAAGAAGTACTTGTGTATACTTCCTTTTGCAGATTGGTCCTCCTAGAGAGACAAGAAGTCATCTTATGAAAGCTTATGTGACTTAACACATGCATTGCAAATGTCTTCCCTCTAAAGTCTAAGGTTGCTTAGTTTGTCTTTTGTTTTTTCGAATGTTTAGACCTGGCAGAACAAAGTGACGAGCAATTCTTGAATAGCAATATGCTGGGATTGGAGGATGCTGCTACTTATGAACATCAAGAGGAAGCTGTTGCAATGATCGAGGGGTCACCTGTGGTTTCAGAAATGACCGTGAACCAACCCAGTGATGCCCGTTTGTGCTGTCTTGCAGGTGCTTCTGGGATATAACTTGCTTTTGGAAATTTATTCCCTAATTATCTCAAAATCTTGACACAAGTTTTTTCATCTAGAGTAGTAGCACAAGATTTGAATGCTTATTGTTCCTTAATTACTAAACTGGACTTAGTTCATTACATTGTTTTTGGGATTTGAGTGTTTGAGAGTATGGTTTTGTATGTAAAAGAGGTTAATTTCATAATCTCATAGGTCCTGAAGTTGTTAAGGACAATGAACCATCATCTAGCATGGAATATTTACCAGTTCAAGTTAGGACTGTACACATCAGCTCTCCTATTTTGGCTGCAAAGAGTCCCTTTTTCTATAAGGTAAGTTTTTTTTAATAGGGTTCTTTTGCTTCTTTCCCAGCTCTGTTTCAATTTCACTCTACCAATGTTTTATGTGTTGTGTTGTCAAGTTGTTTTCAAATGGAATGAGGGAGTCGGAGCAGCGACATGTAACTTTACGAATCCAAGTCTCAGGTAAGCATTAGCTGCACACCACCGTGTTGAATCAATTTGTGAAAGATTCAGTTTGCTGTTGACAGTGCTTGGCATTCTTTGTTGCAATTTGGTCTGTTTTACAACCCTAACCCAAAATTTTTGGGTCATCCATTTAGGTCAAAATATTTTTAGTGTTATCTTATACAATTATGTTATGGATTTCTATATGTTAATGTACATGGCAAAGCCCTATTCTCTCTCTCTCTCTCATGTGTGTTTGTGCATGCTTGTGTGTCCTTACACGAAAATTATTTCGTTTTACCGAGATTGTTTATTTGCTGCTTTGGTGAGCAGAGGAAGCAGCCTTCATGGATTTGCTAAACTTTATGTATAGCAATACGTTACCAAGAACTACTCCGACTGCCTTATTGGATGTACTGATGGCTGCTGATAAATTTGAGGTTGCATCATGCATGCGATATTGCAGCCGGTTACTTCGCAGCTTGCCAATGACTTGTGAATCAGCCTTGCTTTACTTGGATCTTCCTTCAACTATTTTAATGGCGATACAGTTCAGCAACTAACAGATGTTGCCAAACTGTTCCTTGCTTTCCGCTTCAGGACTTAAGCAAGTAAGCACTATGTCCAAAGTTATATCCTACCATCACAGGAAGAATATCCTTGAGCATTTGACTGCTAACTTGCTTTTATTGCTTGCTTTTTGTTCATGTCAGTTTCAAATCAAACTCATAGATGATGATTGAAGAACAAATTGTTACTTTGAAGTACCTTTAGTTATAGTCTGTTGTTTAAAATCAGACAAAAATCCATTTAGAAACAGATTTTAATTGTGGACTTCCTTGAACAAATATTTATGAGCATTGTATGTCTGTAGGAAAATTTCCGTCTAATTTGATGTGTGAGGGAAACAAAAGTTGATGAGCAAGGAAGAAAAATATAACGAGCCACAAATATCTTGGGATTGAATTTTACATGATGTATTGGGGAATGTGATATGTTAGTGACTTAGTGATCATATCTTGTGGTGGTGAATTGAAGGGGAGCATGACCAAATATCCCTATGTTCTTCTTTTTCTTGTTTTATCTCTAGATTTGTTACTATTCGATTTCTCATCTGGTTTCGTTGCTCCAATGATGTTATTTCTATTCTTGTTCAGGTATCAGGAAGAAGTGTTGAACCTGCCTTTAGTTGGTATCGAGGCAGTTCTATCTAGTGATGATCTGCAGGTGGCCTCAGAGGATGTCATTTGCGATTTTGTGCTGAAATGGGCCCGAGTACATTACTCAAAGCTGGAAGAACGACGAGAGATTCTGAGCAAACGTCTACTTCGGTTTGTGCGTTTCCCATGCATGACTTGCAGAAAGCTAAAGAAAGTCCTATTCTGTGGTGATATTGACCCGGATTGGCATCCAAAGTCGTCCTCGATGCTCTCTTTTCAAGGCGAAGCTCCCTATAGGCAGCGCTCTCTCGTGGCAGAGGACACCAATGCTTCGTTCCACCGATTCGTGGAGAGATCGTACAAATACCGACCTGTGAAGGTGGTTGAATTCGAATCACCTCAGCAGCAGTGCGTAATTTACCTGGATCTCAAGCGAGAAGAATGCGCGCAGCTCTTCCCGTCCGGCCGAATCTACTCGCAGGCTTTTCACTTGGGAGGGCAAGGGTTTTTCTTGTCAGGGCATTGCAACATGGATCAGAATAGTTCCTTTCACTGCTTTGGGCTGTTTCTGGGTATGCAAGAGAAGGGTTCGGTGGCCTTCACGGTCGACTACGAGTTTGCAGTGAGAATGAAGCCGTCCGAGGATTTTGTGAGCAAGTACAAAGGGAAGTACGTGTTCATGGGAGGGAAGGCCGTTGGCTACCGCAACCTCGTTACGACGCCGTGGACTGCGTTTATGGCCGATGACAGCCCTTACTTCATCAACGGCGTTCTTCATCTGAGGGCCGAGCTCACAATCAAGAAATAACACCTGCAAGGTTTGGTAACATTTTGTTAATGGAATTCAGCCATGTGTTTTTGTGATGGTTGCTGCTTAGTAGAACTGCTCTTGAAGCCATGTACATGTTCATCTCTCTCACACTCGGTGTTTCCTAATACTGTCTGTACAGCAGTGTTTGCTGGAGAATGAATCAAAGCTCTCAACTTTACCCTCTACTAATTTCATTTCTTTAGAGCAAACCTAATTCGCCAAATGCCTTAGCTGCAGTTGTAGCCATCAATTATTTTGCACAAGAATTTGCGTAGGAATGTCTCACCAGTCAAGATCCGCAAGACGACACTTAATATCCGAATCATAATTTGTTTTCGGTGGTACATTTGTAAATTGGTAGGCTTTTTTTTTTCGAGTTTCACGCGTGATTTGTCAATTATTTTTTTGTCTCGTGCGGCTGTGCCTATGATCCTTGGTCCAGCTGGTTGAGTTCGTTTAATGGGGACCGCCAAAATCAAACTGAATTTTTTTTTTCAATTTGATTCCATTGTTGTCTATGATTGGTTCTGTCTATCACTTCTATCTTATTTTTTCTTTTCTTTTTTTCTAATATTTTGATTTCGTAGAAATTCAAAGTCAAATTAATTTCAGTTTCATAAATACCAGGATTATCGGTTTTCCAAACATACCTAAAACAAAACTAACAATATTCATAAGCATAAAACTAATTAAGAGGCTGCAAATAAGTGGCGTCCAAACATATATGTTTCGCCAATTTTCCTCATTTATATAGACTAATATTCTATTTATTAATTCCTTCTTTGAATATCCTAATATAATATAATTAGAAGGTTTCAAGCTTGCTTTTCTTGGACTTCCACGAACATCGGGCTATCTCCATTATGTTTCAAATCATCCATTTTTAACCCAAATCCATCAAACTCTTCATTATTTGCCCAACGTAACAAAACATCATAAAGTAAATCAATTAAGTCCGATATCATTTTGATTCTAAGCAAACTAACCGGATGCACATATTTAATTTTCAAGTATATATAGAACTTGTTTTTATTTCCTAAGAGGGGGCTTCGGCAAGGGGATCCATTATCACCTTATCTCTTCATCCTATGCGCTGAAGGGTTTTCTTCAAGTCTGAATTTTGAAGTGGCAAGAGGTAGTTTGCATGTGATCCGTATGGGCCGAACGGGACCTCCAATCTCTCATCTTATGTTCGTCAACGACTGCATGTTCTTGTGCAAGGCTTCAACCGAGGAATGCTCTAAGTCAAGAAATATTCTGGACAAATATGAGGAAGCGTCGGGGCAAGCCATTAATTACCAAAAGTCATGAATTTTTTTCCAGCAGAAACGTGGGTGAGCTAGAAAAGCTCCTTCTATCGAGTGTTTTAGGAGTGTCTCAACCTCTAAATACAGGTCGATACCTTAGTTCACCTTTTCTTATCGGGAGGAAAAAGAAGGAGATTTTTGGATTTCTTAGAGAGCGGCTATGGAAGCTTATCCAAGGGTGGCAGGACAAGAAATTATCAAGAGCAGGGAAAGAGGTGTAAGCGCAGAATCTGTTCTGCACTTTGATGACTCGGCAAATACACGACTAGTTGCAGGATTTGCTGCTGCAACAAGAACGCCCACCAACTGTTCGAGAGAAGTCCTGACTGAAAACCTACACAAGAAACAAACGTTAAAAAAATGCTGCGCCGTGTTATGAAAGCCACTGCCTTGAAAACGAAATTCGTGCGACAACGAGGTGCACGCCCTACACACTAATTCGTTCCCCAAGGTTAACGCAAGATCCACCCAAAGCACGCACCCCGTGCTTTTGATGGAGTGGAGATGACAAAGAATTAAAATCCTCAGAAGAAAAACAAAATCTGATATATAATAGCTGCTGTTTTTCTGCTCACGTTTGAAGAGAAGACAGATAATAAATAGATAGGGAAGACTCCCACACACCCTTGTTTTTCATCCATGATTTGAACGTTGAGAGGAAAATTCTCAACTGTGAAGACTAATTCAAAGGGTGCTACTAGGGTAGCCCACCAAAAAGAAGAGAACCAACAAACATATTTAAGAAGCCCAGCCCAACAAGTGTCCATCACCAACGTAAGTCCAAAACGAATCCAAAGCATACAGCAGTAGAAAAAGAGCAAAGGTGTAAAAACAGTGACCATTTCCAACAAGAGGTCCTTCTTAAAGGAGTAGCGCAGGCTATTCCTGCTTTATGCATGACGAAGTTCCTGCTTCCTTCTGGTACGGTAGAGAAGTTGGAAAGGATGATGAACAGTTTTGATGGGGTGGAAAGTCCGATACGAACAGGGGCATTTGTTGGATGAAATGAGAAAGGCTATGTGTGGAGAAGGATAAGGGTGGTATGAGTTTCCGAAGTCTCCAACTTTTCAATATAGCTATGCTCGGTAAGATAGGTTGGCGGCTCATGAACGATCCGGAGGCTCTCGTAAGCAGGGTTCTGAGAGCCAAATACTTCCCGGGATGCGATTTCTTATCAGCTAAGGTAGGAGGCAGCCCTAGCTTTACGTGGAGGAGCATTTGTGCGGTATGAGATCTTGTTAGAAGGGTGTCTTGTTGGAGGGTGGGAAATGGAGAGAGAATCAGGGTGTTCGGAGATCCTTGGCTGCGCAGAGACGACAGCTTCTACACTTCTACAAGCTATTTAGAGACCTTAGGTAACATGAAGGTCAGGGATCTTATGTTACCGGGAGCCAACGAATGGGATTGTGAGCGCATCCAGGGTCTTTTTAATGATAGAGATGCCAAGGAAATTAGCAACATCCCTTTACGGTCAGGGTCCCTGGCAGATAAGCTCATATGGCATTTCTCTAACAACGGAAATTATTCGGTGAAGTCGGCGTACAAGCTCGCATGCTCGCTCACCTTAAACAATACGTGGGCCTTAGAAGGGAGGTGGAGGCTTATATGGAGACTTGATGTTTCTCAGAAAGTGAGGGTTTTTTTGTGGCGAGCTGCTAGCAGTAATCTTCCCACAAAGGCTAATCTTTGGACTAGGGGAGTGTTGGTGGAAGGGGAATGCAGCATTTGCCAAAGAGACGTGGAAACGGTATGGCATTCCCTTTTCTCGTGCCCATTTGCGATCAACTGCTGGAAAGTGGCAGGAGTGGACAAGTTTCTGGAGAAGATTCAGGAGGAGTCTAATGCTTTTGAGGATGCTCTTTTCACTATTCTCAGTAGAAGGGAAGGAGATTGTCCAGCTAGAATTGGCATGATAATGTGGCAGATTTGGAAGGATAGGAACAATGCATGTTGGAAACAGATATTTCCGACTCCGGCTAGATCGTGCATGCTCACTGAGGAGTACAGAGACAGTTGGCTAGCAACTAAGGAGGCCAAGACGCTGAGTGGGAGAGACGGCTCGCAGAGGGGATGCCAAGGGTGGCACGACTTGGAGGCAGGCTGGTTCAAATGCAACGTGGATGCAGCTTTTTCTGAGGAGAAACATTCATTAGCATTGGCATTTGCATCCGAGATTTCATGGGATCTTTTGTTTCGACTAAGGCTCTTAAGAAGTTCGGGATGTTTAAAGTAGAAGAAGGCGAGATTATGGGAATTAGAGAGGCTTTATCATGGATTAAAAGCCTCAATATTGGCAAGTGCTTTATCACTGACTGCAAGATTGCTTGTGATGCCATTAAGTCGAGGGCCAAAGACCTTTCCGAGATGGGAGCGCTTGCGGCTAATTGCAGGCAAGAGATGGAAAGGGAGAGAAATCTTCAAGTTATTCATATCAAAAGAGAGATTAATTTTATTGCTCATTGTTTAGCTAAAGCTGCTTTAAATTCTGATACACCGCATGTTTGGAACGAACCCCCAACCTTTGTGGCAGGTCTTCTACATAAACCATGTTCCTGTTCTCAATAAATTCGTTCTTGTTTTAAAAAAAAAAAACTTTTATTTATTTATTAGATTATTCATTCTTCTATCAAAATGTTATATCATAAAATAGCAAGGGATGAGTATTAATTAAAAAAATAGTAAGCTCCTAAAAAGAGTAAGATATGAATAATAACTATTCAACTTGTCGACACGATAACATATTCATTTAGGTGATGGTTGACATGTACAAATATAATCAAGAATACCAAATATATTCTTAATCTTATGATTGACATATTATTTTCGAATGGATACTCATTCAAATGAGAATAAGATTAGTCATTCCTAGCCTCATAAAATATTATCAATTTTTAAACATTCTAAAAATATTTAACTTCTTTTTATGAATGTTAAATAATATAAAATTACAATTTAATTTTACAAGAAACATGAAAAACGACGTGAAAATCTTAGTGCAGAATGCCATCTGTATTTGTGCTATCTTCATTACAAGACGAATAATTGGAACGATCAGATATCTTAGAGGCCAATCGTTGAATCAATTGGTATATATTATTCAGAACATCTTGAAATTTTCTTAGAGGCCTGTCCATCCACTCCAATTATGCTGAAGAACATTTATTTTCAGAATATTAAAAGAGAGAACATTTAGAACCTAAATGTCAAAGATCACAAAAAAAAAAAACCCCATGCACGATACCGAGAAAAATAAACACATTCAACATCACAAGTTTAATCCAACTTAATCGAGTGTGTACAAGCTTCTTCGTAAATATATATTTGAGTTGAATATTAGTCATTTCTTTAATGACCCAATTATTTTAAATATATATAATTACTTTAAATTCATTATTTTTTATTAAGAAAATAACTAACTAGATAATTATATATCACCATTAAAAAATTAAGATAAAGATTATATTTATAATTTTATAGTGTTGAACTAGCTCACATTGTCGAACTCATACATAAATCGTTATCTGTTTACGAACCTCACTAAACAAGCTCCAAATAACTATTTTAGAACTGAAATATGAGTAGCTCAACTTATTTACAACCCTCACCCTCCATATGATATAAATGGTGAATGCATGTTTAAGGGTGAGAAGAGTGCACCATCAATACATCCAACTACTGCATATTTTAGGGTGTAGAAAATTATGCTTAAAGATCAACTACCAAATCAACTTTTCTAAATTTAGATTGATCCCCATTGATTCAGCACCAAAGTAGACCAAAAAAGCAACAGCAGCATGCGTTAACACCTCACTCTTCTCTATCATTACACACCTCTACTTAGGAAACCATATAATTAACTCGGGTCCATTCTTGACTTATGAAAGGTTAACTTCTTCGCGATAAAGGGAATATGTAATAATATAATGCAATTTCTCACCTACAATATATAAGCCAACAAGCAACAGAACAAATTTAGACAAATTCCCTCATGGGACAGAAGAAAAGCAACCTCTGCTTCATCTTGTTGCTGCAGTTCACCTCTTTGATCCACTGCTTTGCTCAATCTTTGGACACCATTCTTCATGACCATGCTCTGAGAGTCATGAGCCAGCAGCGACGGCACTCAGGCGAGCTCTCGATGCTCGGCTCCTAAATATCTAGCTGGGATGAAGGTTTCTGTAGTAGGGCTCAGAAGCAGAACTCTATGGAGAAAAGGAGCCAATTTCAGCAGCTTCCTCATTCCACCAAAGACTCTTCCTGTGCCTTATGTGAAGAGAATCCTCATAGTTTACCACAATCTTGGCAACTGCTCTTCTTCATACTACACCTTACCAGGTTACACGCTCTTGACCCCCGTTGTTGGTTTTCTGGTCTATAATGCATCCTATTTGAGCAGCAAAAACTTGTCAAAACTCGAGCTCAACACCAATGGGGAGACTATATCTATTGCGTTTAACAACTCATCATCAACTAGAGGCAACAAGGGGGCGAAATGTGCTGCATTTGGGGCTCCAGGGGACATCTTCCTAAGTGAACTGAGCTCGCCTAATAAGTGTTACAGCAAAAGTCAAGGCCATTTCTCTATAGTAATTCCGATCAAGAAAAGGCACAAGATGTCATTAGTCTGGATTCTAGGGTTTGTGGCAGGACTGTTAGGGCTGATCTTAGGAACCGTGGCTGTGAGATCTTTACTTTGTAAGAGAAGTCAACAAATGGAGAGAGAAGCAGATGAAGGAGAGTTTCTGAAAACTTACTGGATCGCTAGCAGCAAAATGCCACGAGCTCAAGTGACAAGAACTCAGCCTGTTCTTGAGAGTAAAATTCTCCCAAACCCAAAAATGTCTTGGTATGCTTAGACTATTCTTTCTCTTTAGTTTTTCCTTAGAATACTCTCTTTCCATTCAAGGATCTCCCTGCTCTTGTAATCTATCAACTTTTCAACATACTTATAAACAACTCTAAGTTTTGAATTGGGATTCTTAAGAATATAGTAGAATGACTATTTGCACTTTGCAGAGAGTACATATGAAATCAATCTATCATATACAGTTATCTTTGATGGAAGGAGAAGATATCAGGCATCTATCTCATAGTGAATCACCAGAATTGCAGTCATGTGTAAATGATTCTTATAACATGAGCCAAAAAATATCCCAAACTACAGTAGCACAAACATACTCGAGGGGGATGGGCGGTCTAATCTATAAGCTGAAACTACAGCTCCTAAGGGCAAAATCACATAAAACTTGTTACTAGTAGTATCCTCCATATATAGACAGCAGTGACATAAACAGGTAATGAGGGAACTAAACAGGTCAATGCAATCAAGAAAAATCATTTCAGAATATCAAAGGCATGATTCTCTTATTAACTGCATACACAACAATGCAAAGCTACAAAATATTCTTTGTGAACAACAAATTTTCATCAAGGGATACAAATTCAATTTAAGCTTAGTGCCTCAAGAAAACCACAAGAATCGCAACCAAACCTCAAGCTAGGCCTTCTCCACTAGAGTCTCGCTTTACGAGCAAGCTTGGACCACTCGGTGTGGTATGCTCCCGGGCGATCAACCCTCTCATAGGTATGCGCCCCAAAGTAGTCCCTCTGCGCCTGCACAAGGTTGGCAGGGAGCCTCCCGCACCTGTAGGTGTCAAAATACTGCAAACTCGCGGACATTCCAGGCACGCCAACACCTTTCTGGATCGCCAACCCCACAACCCGTCTCCAAGCCGCTTGCCTCTGCACCATCTCCCTAGCAAACTCAGGGTCTACGAGCAAGTTAGCAAGCCCCGGATTCCTCTGATAAGCCTGCTTGATCCTGTCCAAGAACACGGCCCTGATAATGCACCCGCCTTTCCAAATCCGTGCCAGCTCCCCCAAATTCAGCCCCCACCCCTTCTCCAAACTCTTGGCCCTCAACAGGTTCATCCCTTGTGCGTAACTGCAAATCTTGGATGCATACAGCGCTTGCCTAACATCATCAACCAGCTTCTTCTTATCAACATTCCCCACATTGTTGATATCCTCCGTCAACCCTTCCTTGCTGAAAATCTCAGCGGCCGCCTCTCTCTCATCCTTCAACCCGCTCATATACCTGCTGTCCAACGAAGCAGCAATGGTGGGGGCTGCGATAGAGAGCTCAGCCGCCTGCTGCACGGTCCACTTCCCCGTCCCCTTCATCCCCGTCTTATCCAGAATCTTATCCACCAAATGCCCTTGCCGGATTCATAATCCTCCACCTTAAAAATGTCGGATGTGATCTCTATCAGGAAACTCTCCAGCTCGCCGCGATTCCACTCCCCGAAAATCTCGGCGAGCTCCTCGTTTCCTAAACCCCCAACGTTCTTCAGCACATCGTACGCCTCCGAGATCAGCTGCATATCGCCGTATTCGATCCCGTTGTGGACCATCTTCACGAAATTGCCAGAACCCCCTTCGCCGATGTAGGTGACGCAGGGGCCGTCATCGACTTGAGCCGCGACTTTCTCGAGGATATTATGGATATTCAAGTAGGCGCGGTGCGAGCCG
This sequence comes from Salvia rosmarinus, assembly GCA_036937905.1. NCBI lineage: Eukaryota > Viridiplantae > Streptophyta > Magnoliopsida > Lamiales > Lamiaceae > Salvia > Salvia rosmarinus. Next base: position 9,713,777 of record CM072822.1, read on the forward strand.
CCGGGCATCAGAGAGGGGCCATTGCGGGCGCCGTCTTCCCCGCCGGAGACGCCCATTCCCAGGTAGAGCAGGCCGTTGGCGGAGGCATCGACCATGCGGCGCTCGGTGTTCTCGTACCACTCGTTGCCGCCGTCGATTATGGTGTCGCCGGGCTCCATGTAGGCGGAGAGGGCGGCGATGGTCTGATCGACGGGCGCCCCGGCCTTGACGAGGATGATGACGGAGCGGGGCCTCTGGAGGGAGAGCACGAAATCCTTGGGAGTGTAGTGGCCGGTGAGGGGCAGCTGGCCCTCGCGGTGGGCGCGATCTAGGGTTTCATCGACTTTGGAGGTGGTGCGGTTGTAGACGGAGATCGGGAAGCCTTTCTCGGCGATGTTGAGGGCTAGGTTCTGCCCCATAACGGCCAATCCGGCGAGACCGATTTGCGATAGCGTCGCTGACTCCATTTGTAGCTTGGTGGTGGCGCCGCCGCTGTTCAAGCTGATTTTCCGGATTGAGGCAAGCAACGGCGAAATAGCAGAGAAACTAGATTTTAGGGGAAGTTACAGCTATGGAGTGAGTGAATATATATATGCTGAGCCGCCGGAGTGAGGGTGAAATGACGAATGTGCCCTCAGAGTTTGAATAAGGCGGACCCGTCGAGGGAGTGAAAGGGTGGTTGACCTGAGGTGGCAACGAGGGTTGTCTTTTCGGCTGCGATTATATCTATGTTGCCCCCAAACGACGTCGTCTGTTTTAGGGGTTGCTGGTAAACTTTCAAAAGCTATTTGTTTCCTCCTAAGCTATCTAGATGGGGACAACCAACTGACCATTCATTAAAAGTTCCAGACGTAAAATATTTCATAATTTAAAAGGATCACGTAATTTTTCATTTTTTTGCAATTAATAAAGAATTTTAAAAAGTTACGTTGATAATTTTGGTTCATGCACTAGACCAATACACATGAGTTACGCAATTTTTATAACTCAATTGTTGTTTATGATTTTTATTCATATTACAAATTCAACACCATTTCCAAAGTGCTTTAGCATAATACTACCAAATAAATAACCTTTGAATTTACAGGAATTATTACAACACAGACTGAATTTTAAATTTTTGAGCCATTTCACAATCTCAAATAAGTATCTGTCATTAAATACCTTAATTCGAAAAATCAAAATTTAAACCATCTCTTGACAATGAAGGCAATCAATAGAACAACATCTCAACTGTTTCTTGCATGTTTCCACCTTGGCTTAAGTTCTCCTCGCACGAAGATTGTCCCAAATGGTATGGTCAATTTACTATTAAAGTCAATTTTTGGGATTCCATAAAATCTTAAAGAATATTGCATCATCAAAACCTTCTTCGTCTTTCCTTAACCCGATTCGTAAAGTACTTGGGACAATCAAAATATTTTCTTAGTGCTCCAAGAGAAAACTACCCACAAATATTCTTATACAAGTACAGAAAAAGCTCTGGGATAACAGTTGCAAAATGATGTGTTGCAATAGGATAACAGTTGCAAAATGATCTGTTACAATCCCTATTGCATAATAAGAAAATTGGGATAAATATTGAGAGACAACTCATGTCACTAAGGTAAAACAATCATGTGAATACGTCCATATATGAGGACGCATAAATTCACATTCTAATTGAGTTTCACATAGGAATTACACTTTGGTTGAGATTTAAAGTGTGATTTATATACGTCATCATATGATACCACTTTCATTTCTAATGCATTCACCGATGACAGATGATTGCCACATGTTATAATAATTTAGGAATCTAGCAAATTTTTATTATGAAAAAGATCATGAAAATTGTAAGATTATATATATATATAGTTTTAATTATAAAAAAAAAATTACAAGCAAAAATTAATAGATTTTTAAAACGTAAAATTTTTCATAAATACAATAAGAGATGTTGGTCTATGGGTGAGTATTAGGTTAATTCGGTCTGTTTTCCCTAAAAAACTGTTGTAGCAAATTATTGAAAATTTTTGGGTGGTTTTTTTAATTTATGAATATCTTTTTTAAAAGCATACATATTAATACTACATTTATCACTTATAAAATAGTCACTATTAAATAGTTAATACTAATCAACATCCTAGGCTCATCTAGAGCGGGCAAAATTAGCCCGATTCGAAGTACTCAGATTTGGGACTAGGTTGAGATTGAAAAATAAAGATTCGAAAAATAAATGAGGTCTAAAAAGCCCGTTCAGATGGCCTTGGGACCAAAAACCACGTAGTTTTCGGGCTAATAACTTGTTCGATTTTTTATTTTATTATTGATTATGCATATTGATGTTGATGATTATTTGGACTTTTAATTAATTTGTTTATTTAGATAGTGGTTTATTAGACTATGATTATAACATTTTAATTTATTTATCATTATATTTTGAATTGATGTTCATTTGAGTATGATTTTAGACCTTTAATATTTTTATCATTGTAATTTGAGTTTATGTAAGTAGACTTAACATGTTAATTGTTATTAGATGCTCCATTCGTCTACCAAAAGCTTGCATTCAATTCATTTTTTAGTCCATTTACCAAAAACTTGTATTTTTCTTTTTTGGACATCTTATTACACTTACAGTATGAGACCCCTCCTCCATTCACTACAATTCATTAAAACTCGTGACATAAAAAAAGAGCTCTTTTGGTGGACTTAAGAACTATTAATTTTCATCCTTTGTAAGGAAGAAAATATAAATTTTTATATATAAAAAATAAAAATAAAGTTAAAGTATTTGGCGAATTTGGCCAGTCCGTCCGTTAGTCTAGAAGGGGTTGAGCTGCCAAAAGTCCAGCCCAATAGATTTTGGGTCAGGCTGGGCCAACCTGATAAGAGTGGCCCGGTGGACTCGGGCTGGGTCGACCTCACCCGCCCATTTGTCAGCTATAGGCTCATAACAATATGAATATTAACAAATTAATTAATATTTTCTATGTCCATAATACGTGTATCACATGTGGATAATACGAGTTTTAATAGAATTATTGTGAGTGTTGTTGGAATTGAGAAATGATGCTACCATATGTTAAATTGTGAGTGGTGGAAATGATTTTTTTTTTTTTGTAACTAATAAGTAGTTGTGAGATTGAATAATAAAGAGTAGTGTCTAAAAAGAAAAATGACATACTTTTCATGAACATCGAATAAGGTAATTATGATACACTTATCGAGTTATCGTGGACGAAGAGAGTATTTAATAAACAATATAGATTTTCTATTGGATTTACTCAATACATACTGATGACAACATATGTAAATACATGAACTAAAAAGAATAAAAAAATACCTGATCACTAATAAAATCAAACAAACAAAAAACTTTAACAGCCCAACCCTTGTAATAAGATCATCTCCATCACCAACAAAGAGTTCATAATCATCACAAATGAGTTTACAATCTATCAAAATCGATCAAAACAATTTAATTTATTTGATTACATATACACCAAATCAACTGAAAATCGAAATTTTGAAATTTATATTAAATACTAACCGAATCAAATCCAACCAAAAAACCAAATTAACTATCCATTTAACCTAAATATATTCAGTTCAGTTCAGTTCAATTCAATTTACAGTTTTCGCTCATGTGTAAATATTGCACGAGCACGATGATAAAATAGGCGATCCCCAGGCCATTGGTGCACACAGCACAACCGGTAGACGAAGGGCCGAGTCAATTCATACAAAAAACAAGCGCAGAAATAGAGAAAGAAAGAAAAAGAGCAGTTCATTCTCAAGCAGACTAAATGGCATATCGCGAAGCTAATCAAAATTCAAACTATTTGCAGTAGATTCCATCAACCCATAATTTTTCATTAACGCACTCATACACAAATCAAGTACTATCTATTTATGCTCTTCTCGGTCTCGCTCTAGATTTGCTGTTTGTTGATAGGTCGTTCAATCACCACTACAAATCCACCAAACATTACGAAAAAAGATTGCCCACAAAACAAGATTTGATTTTGTCCGGAGAACAACGGCGTATTTGGAGAAATGGGTAGCCGGGGATCGAATGTTGGGAACCGGATGTCGTTCTTGATGCTATCCATGTTTGGTACCATGGCTTGGTTTTATGTTGCCGGCCGGTATTTATTTTCTATCAGATCAACTCCTCTGCATTTTGTTCAATTCTCTCTCTCTCTCTCTCTATGGACCTAATTTTGATGGATGGATTCATGTAGATTGTGGCAGGACGCGAAGAGCAGAGTTTATTTAGCTAACGAGCTGGATAAGAGAACTGGCCAGGTGAAATTTCACATTCTATTTATATCTCAAATTTTTGCCTACTTTTTCTGGTTTAGATGGAAGAAGAAAAAGAGAATGTGGATTTTGTTTCTGTATGAACTCTTATTTAATAAAGTTTTATCTTTTTTGGGCTAAGCATTTTATTTGGGTATATTTCAATTGTTAGCCTTTGATTTAGAGGTTGTGATTAGTGTATTTCTCGGATGGATGTAGCTTCATTTGTATAAGATATGAGCTCTTAGACGTCTAATATATTGCAACATTTTTCTTACTATTGAGATTTATAGGTTGGATATTTATCATTGTGCTGTGGGTGATAGTAGTTATGTATTGTCCATCAATTGGGTAAATGTATGTGATAGAAACATAAGTCGCTACTAGCTTCCACGATGATGTTTGGTGATGCATTTCCATAGTATATGTTTCTGCGATATTGCATCAGAGAAACACCAGTGATGGCAATTCAACACATGGATCTCATGACTCTGCAACAACTTGCATTAACATCGTTTTTCAATTTCATGAAACGCCAAACTGATCGAATGATGCATGGCATCTTTGTGCGTTCTGTGTCAGGGGAAGTCTTTGATTTCTGTAGATGACACATGAAGATCATTACTTGCAGGTAGTTTTGCATCGAATATCCACTGCATTTTGGTGCCACATTTGCATTTGATTCAAGTTATTAGGCCCCCACAGATGATACATTGTTTGTCAGGGAATATCAGAAGAAATTAGCGGCACTTAATGTGGATCTGGAAAAAGCTAGGCAGGAAGGCTTTGTGCTTAAGCATCTCCTAGAAAATAGTGTAACCACAAAGAAAAAACTTTTGGCTGTTGTAGGGATAATTACAATGTTTGGACGCAAGAACAACAGAGATGTGATTCGTAAGGCCTGGATGCCTACCGGTACGCCTTTCTCGCATGTAGTTTTGTCTATCTTCTCTGGCCACAGAGAGAGAAAGATCTTGAGTTCACATATACAATTTAGGCTTATTTAGCAGCTCCAATCTTGAAGTGTAAATTTTTTCACTCTTTTAGTACACCCTTAGTTATGCTTGTTGAAAATTGCGTATCCTGAATTTATTGAATGTAGGCCCTGCTCTCAAGAAACTGGAGGCAGAAAAAGGCATTGTCATCCGATTTGTAATAGGGAGAAGGTCTTTGAACTGCTTATACGAAATTGATAAAGTACCTTAAGAGTACTGTGTTTTGACTTTTTTTACACATCAATGCAGTGTGAATCAAGGTGACAGTTCGGACAGGGAGATCGACAATGAAAATAGGGAGGCTAATGACTTCATGATTCTTGTAAGTCAGAATTTTACTTATCTAGTCTTAATTGGGTTCAAGTCCTTACGCAACAAGAAGAGATCCAGCTAATATTCTTGTAATAACCCGCAGTTTTTAAAAGCCTAATTACGGTCTTTAAAACCCGTAAAATAAAATTTTGCCGTGAAACTATATCAGATATGAAATCGAACATGATTTCATCTTTTTACAAAGGAACAATTTCCTATTACACACTCACTCAATTTAGTGAATGATAGAAATCGAAAGTTCTAACTTTTATCGGCAGTACATTTTTAACGTCGAATGCATATCGACTATTGAAATGTCACGATATTCCTTAAGCAATCAAGCTTGGAATTATATTCCATTATTAATGGAATATTTTTATGATGAGATTACGAGTATTTACGACCCTTTTAAAAATGAGTCGATACGTAACGTTTTGAGACGTTTTCAAACGTCAACGTTTAGAGATAAGATGAACGATGGTTTTATTGATCAAGAAATTATAGGAATTTATTTCCTATGATATTTTCATGATACTACAGTTCAAATAAGCATTTAATTAATGCTTGAACATTTGAATTAATATATATATCAAAACTAATTTCGAAAACCCTAATTCTTCGAAATTAGGGTTTCTTCAAATTAAATACTCTTTTAATTATCCTATGATATAATTATCATTTAAATTATATACCAAAGTGTATATACCTATTAATGACATGAAATAAAATTTTTAAGCTATGATCAAACCAAATGGCCGATGGCCATTTTTCTTGTGCACAAGTTGAATTACTTTCTTCTCTTATACTATTTAATTAACCTATGATATTAATTATCATCTAAGTTATATTATATGATGTATATGTGTATGTTTAGCATGAATTAAATTATTTAATGTGAGATAGGCATAAAAGCCGTGTGTAGTGTATATGTATATAACCAAGTATGTTTTAATTATATCATATTTGCATGTATACATATGTATACATTCAGATTTTGTGGGAGTCTCCTACTATATATGTATATATATTTTAGCTATTTTCAAGAAGATTATGTGTAAGACAACAATGATTAACCTCCACTATCTACATAGAATAATAATATAACTTGAAGGGTCTTGTATTTGTATTGGGGAAGAGGGACCGAGAGTAAGAGTGTATAGGGGGGGAATTGGCTTCAGCTTTTCATTCTCCATTCCTCAGTTAAACACCCAACACTCAACACTTCCCTTTCTCTCTCAAGCTTCATCTTCCCTCCTCAAAACAACCATAGCGAGAGCTTCACCACCATATTCAAGCTCCATTTTCTTCTTCTCTTCTTCCATACCACACCTCACTACCTTGTACCTTGTCCATTTAATCAATATCAACAAGGTAGGAGTCGATTCAACCATCCTTGTTCTTCTTTGAAAACTGCCGAAATCAAAGCAACAACATTTCTTGTATGCTTGAGTTTTATCTTGGAGAATTTTGAGCATGCATGTTGTTTGTGATGATAATATGTATGGATGTAGGTGTTCTCATTTTTTTCTAAGTCTTGCATGTGTGATCTAAGATAAAAATCTTATGAATCTATGGTTGTGTATTGTTCTAAGAATATGTAGTATGATGTTTTGAAGCTTAGATTGTGTTTTAAAAATTTATCTAAACATGGTTGAAAATTTTGAGTAATGACCGATGACTTGAGAGTATTATTTGGGTTTGAATTGTGGATTTAGGATGTTAAATATGTTCATAAGTATTTATTTAAAACTTTTGAAAAAGCTTATGCTATTTTTTTCAAAATAGCCGAGGGGTATATATATGCCAATGTTGGTGTATAAAAATTTATTTTGTACATGCAATGTGATATTGTTGATTATTGATATATTGGAAATGAATGTAAATTAATTGAGAATTTTTGAAGCACTCTTGCTATATTTTTAAAAAATGACCGAACCTATATATATAATTATATGTTGATGAATCATTTTTATTTGAGGCATGCAAGAACATATAATTACTCTATGATGTTATAAAAGTCTATAGTGATTTAATTGGAATTTTTGAAAGATTCTATCTATTATTTTTAAAAAAAGAGCCGAGACATGTATATATTTATATATTAGTGTGTGAATTTATTTCATGACATGCAATAGCATATTATTGTTCTAAGGTGTGAACTATACACTATATGTTTTAGTTAGAATTTTGAAAATTCTTATGTGAAATATTAAAAGAACCGAGGCATATATGTATATATATATTGATGTATGATCTTGGGTTGTAACATGCAATGGTATATTATTGATGTTGAGTATGTTTTATGCATCCTATGTTTTTGTTTGAATTTTTAAAAATCAATTACAATTTTTATTCCAATAAACCAAAAGCTTTGAGCTAAAATTGGTGATGAATAAAATTGTTCTTGATATATTTTATGGTATTACATTGTTACACTATGATGAATAAGCATGTCATAATTATTTGGAAATTTTATAAAATTGTTAAACATGTTTAGTGAAAAAGCCGAGAGTTAAATATCATTTACATGGTATATAAATGTCATAATATGGATTAAATGACATAAGTATGTTATAGACTAATATTTGGACCTTATGTTAATTTATTAGAATTTTAGAAAAATTATTAGGCATTTATTTTATAAATGCCGAGACCTTGTTTTAAAAATAGGGTAATGATTGAACAATGCCTAGTTGATCTTATGATATATTAATGACCATAGTGTATAAAAATACACTATATATTATTAGAAAAATTTTTAGACATCATTGGGTAATTTATTACAATTACCGAAAATATTTAAAGATTTTTAAGGATTTTTTAATCCTTTTAAATCAAGTTTATTAATAAATTATATGTCTAAATATTATTTTAGACATATTTGAAAAATTTTCGAAATTATTTAAGTTATAAAACTTAAAATAGCCGTGAGCTATTTTTAATTTCAAATAAGGATTTTAATCCTTAAATTCATTATTATAATGAATTATATGTTTAAAAATTATTTTTAAACATATTAAAACAGTTTATAAAAAGAAATCAATTAGAAATTGATTTTCGAAATAATGTAATATTAAAATAAGACTTAGTAATTAATTTACTAAGAAAAAGTCAAAATTGTTGACTTTTGAAATCAACGTACGAAAGACGTTCGATAAATACGCAAATATGCGTAAGACGTATCATTTACTAATGATATCATGTTAATATGAAAAGATTTCATGTTTAAAGTCATGAAATCGAAAAACGTGAGAAAACGTTGGACCATTTACTAAGAGGGGTAAATTGGTCATTTATAACACATATCTCGTTTCTATCGAAGAACGAGAAATGTTAATTTGATCTGTGATCGAGAAATGAATTAAATTCATTAAGAATTGATTCGCGTCGATATGAAATATCGAATTATATTATAAGACTTGATAAGTCTCGAACTACGTAAACGACGTACTAAAGCATCCTTTTATATAAAGGTGTGAATGACGCACCACCGGGGCGTTGACGAGTAAGGAAAGCGATAAAGACGAACGATAATTTCGGTGGGCTTTATTACCAAAATGGAGCGACTTTCTTTGCTTCTTTTCAAGCGTCTTTGTTTACGGTGCTTTTCAACTAATGCTAAAATTCTTTAAATGATTACACCGCCAAAATGTTTCGTTTTGTGTATCGTATCCTATCCATGTATGATGTGGCGTTGATGGGTTATTCCCACCTATGAATGAAAATCGATATCGGATCCTATGGGAAGGCTTATACCTAGCTAGGATTAACGTGTACAGCGATGGTGACCGTGTCTTTGTAAGAGACAATTCACGGCGGTCACGGGTCGTAGAAGGAGGCCTCCTTCACGACTTTCGACTATGATAGCATGATGAAACGATAATTAGGGATATGGATCACGTGCACCAAAAAATGCTTGCGACAACTTTATAAACTCGTGAAAATATTTTAGTAAGCCTGAGTCATTTTCAAATAAAACCTCGTGTCTTACCACTATATTGGCGAGTAATTAAACGAAAATGAAATGTTTTGGCATAAGTCCTTGGTAAAATTTTGTACTTAGCCACCGCATGTTTGTTTTAAATGTGCGAGTTGAGCTCGATTCTTGATGATGGAGGAGTATTGAGAAAGCCGTATGTCCTTGTTGTTCGTTAGGAATGGATAACCTTGAATACATATCGTATATGTATTCACACACTTTCATTGCAACTACGAACTGCTTTTATTTTCATGTTGGATATTATAACAAAGTGAACTATGAAGTCTTTCGGATCGTTATATCCTTTGGATCATTGGCTAAACCCTTTGAAACTAAATTGTTTAAGTGTATGTTTAATCTTAAGTTCTATATTCCTAATATTAGTCCGCTCATCCCGTTGACTGAGTGGGGTCGTGACAGTGGTATCGAGGCGGTTGCTCTATGAAACCCCATTTCTTTCTAAACTAAGTCAGAATTGGTCACTAGACTTCTAGAAAATTCATTGGCTATTCTCAACACTCCATCACATCGAGCTCAGCGGGAAAAGGTAACTAGTTTCTTTTGAGCTTATGAAGTGAAAATTTTATATGATGATCAAATTTGAAAAGATTTTTGAAGAAAAGGAAAAGGAAAGTGGTAATATAATGATGATTGAAATGATGAGTTATGAGCGAAAAATTTTCAAAATTCTAAATTTTGAAATTAAATAGCAATGATATGAAGTGGTTAAGTTGAAAAGTATGTTTGAAGCGAATCATGATGATTAATGACGAATGTATGAAAACAAGATGATATGTACAGATATGTATGAGCGAAGTATGATGTTGTTTAGATGTTATGTTTATGAATTATGAAATACGTGTTGATAACAAAGTATGCTAATCTCTTGAGAAGAGCGTGAGCGATATAGGAATTATGTTCCCATAATGAAAGAAAACAAAAGAATGATAGGAAGCATGAATGTGTCTTAATTTGAATTACGAGCGGCAAAAGTGGAGCGTAAAGATGATCGAAACGACGTTAACTACGAAGAATGAAGAAGGTGGATGCTGTATCACAGTCAAAGTGAGCGATCATAACCATAATTTTCAACTTGCGTGATTGAAGACCGAGATTTCAGAACGGCAAGCTTCAATTTGAAGACGTGGACGTAACAATTTTACTAAGTCGGCAGCAGCCATAGCGCGTATGTTGTCATTATTGGCACCTTCTCGAAACGTCGTTATAATCGCGAAAATTTTCTGTACTGCGCAGTAAATTTGTTTTAACCATACTCTCGATGGGACTCCGTTTACGCATGGTTTTCGCTGCGTATTCCTAACGTTCTGAACTTCATCTGTTATAAAGGACAGAATCTCTTTTCCAGCTCCCAAATACAGTAGGGTCTGGGTAAAGTTCAGCTTGAGTTTTAGATAGAACAGAGGAACCTATAATATCTCGTGTAGCTTAACATAGCGATAGGAGTTTTGTGTACTAGATGGGTTAAGAATGTTTGATTATAGGTTGAATAGTTTATCCTAGTTGATTAATCGAAGTATTAAGCTATCCTATCTGCTATCAGGTATTAGTAGTGTCTAACGGTGATCGTGACAGATGGAGGAGCTGCGTTATATTGCGAGGAGGAGGATAGGACCCAACCCGACTCCTGAGGAGACTATTCGTATCTATCGGGAAAGCTGGATGTGTGCTGGCGAGGATCTAGGAGAGTTTCTGATGTATTACTTTAGATTGTGGAGGAATGCGAGAGTTTATGGCGTAACGGATTACGACGGCATTAAGCGTCTTCTTACTATACTTCCATGTGATTGGGAAGACTACGCTCGTGAGGTTTCTGGGGATTACATTTACCGTGCGACTGGAGGATATGACTTGATAGGTGATTTACCCAGGTTCATCAGCCACCTGACATACGTATATAGCATCTATGGCGCAGCACCGAGAGGACCTTATCTCCTCCACGGGAGTATACATGGCGTGATGAGTCACCCGAGTGGCTTTATACCGAGGTTCCACGGATTGTTGACCAGTGGTACCACGATATCGGATGACGAGCGCACTTGTTCGGTAGACGGAGCAGCTAGGCACAAAGCATTAGGAGCCCTGTTTTCCCACCTTTGATATTCGGACATCCGATCGTTCACCACTTCCGCCTTTACCACCGATGGCGGCACCCTACCACCACGAGAGTTTCGTCGACAACGACGGATTAGCGTGAGTACTCTTGATGGGTATAATCCCGTCCATGACAGCTCTGATCCGATTCGTGTGGATTATGGTCCATGCGGGACATCCCGATGGTAGAGAGTAATGGGTGGACCTCTGAACCTATGGCGGGTTGATGACTCGGACGAGGAGGAAGAGGATCCGGAGGAAGACGAGGAAGATTCGAGGAGTTGATGTAGATAGTGATGTTGATGTAAAATTTGAAGGATTATGTTATCTATTTTTATGTATGTTTTAATTATGCTTTTGAAAAAAACTTGAACAGTGGGGAAAACTGAATTTTTGTAAGGCTATAAAGCCATTGTGCATGACTTTAATTTTTGTAAAGCCTTAAGGCCGATATGTGTATGGCCTTTTCCTTTTGAAACATTTTGGAAGCAAGTATGTGAATAATCCTTGATGTAAGGACTTGTGTTATAAAGTCGTTATCTATGGTGCTTATGCAATTGTATGTATGTGTGATCCAAGAGGGCTTTTGCAACAAATTTATGTATGACAAGAATGAAATGTTTTATTTAAGTTATCGTTTCTAAAAAGGCAAAGAAATGAAATTTTACATATTGAGTTATAAAATGATACATGATGCTAATGATATATTTTACACAATGAATGCCTCTAGACAAGACCCCGAACGAGAGTAGGCGGGCGAGACCTAGGAGAAGAGGTAGAACTCCGAACAAGAGGAACAAGTCACCTCAACCACCTCCACCTCAACCCCGACCGCATGGGATAGAGGAATTATTCTTAAGACAAAACCTCCAACTTTCAATGGGAAGGTAATCCGGAAGATCTTGAGCGGTGGATGAGAACCATCGAGAGAATTTTCACTTTCTAAGGTGCACAACACAAGAAAGACTATCGTGTGTAGCCTTCCAATTAAATGGGCTGCTTGATTTACGGTGGGAGGCGGAAGAAAACTTTCACAGCAGAGCAGATGGAAGAGTTGACATGGGAAGATTTTAAAGGGAAGTGTATGATAAGTATGTACCAAAGAGTTACAAGAAAAGAAGGAACATGAATTTTCTTGTTAAACAAGAAAAGATGTCGATGGCGATTACGATCGCACTTTTTGCGAAATGTCTCGATATGCCACGGATCGGTGGACACGGTTTAAAGATGGCGGAAAAATTTAGATCGGGGTTAATGCGGAAATAAGAATGTCTCTCACGGTCTTGGAGACATGACTTATCTTGAGGCTCTTACAGGCTTTAGACATTGAGCGACAATGCCGATGATAAGTCGGGATCACCGGATGCGAGAATACTATGGACGGAGGAAGAGAAAATGGGATGCTAATTTTGGTAATAGTAGCGAGGAAGCTTTGAAAACAAAGGTAACAAACAGCGCAAGGGGAACTCGACCGTCGAGGCGAGGATGGAGGAAGCCAACCTTTATTCCACCAACAAGGGACCACAAGAGCGTGAAGGGCTCTTCCGTACCCAAATGCCAAAGGATGCACACGGAATGTGCATGGCGGGCGATGGAAGCTGTTTTAGGTGCGGTATGAGAGGACATTACGCAAACTTACGTCCGGGATACGTTCGAAACAATTGTGAGGCCGAACCAACCCGTAATGTTCAACGGCGAGGGCTATTCAATTTCATTTCAACCTCAACAAAGAACTCAGCCGCAACAATGGCAACAACCTCCACAACAACCGCAATGACCACAACAACAAATACCACAACGGTGGCAACCACCTCAACAACGAAGACAACAACCACAACGGCAGCGTCGGTGACAGAGCCCGGACAACGACAATGACCCGACAAAGGCGGGCACCACGCCACCGCAGCTACCCTAAGTAGGCGTATGCTTTGCACCGCAACAAAGCGAGCAGGACCGGAAACTGGCGGTATGGAATCCTTCTCAACATGCCTGTTATAGTATTGTTCGACACGGGTGCTTCGCACTCTTTTATAGCAAAATCATGCGTAGATCTGTTGGGACTTAGTGCTATAAAGGCAAATCAGGATATGAGAATCTCTTCACCTATAGGAGGAATTATGACTGTTACGCATTTCTGCTCGAACCTAGAGTTGAACTTAGGATCACTAAGGGTTCTAGCAAATAATTTGAACATAATGTCCATGGGTGACGTGGATATAATCCTAGGAATGGACTGGTTAGCTGCAAACCACTCCACGATTCTTTGCAAGGAAAGGAAAATATCATTTCATTTTCACGGGCGAAAGCAACGATTTCCATGGAATCGGCATGGCAAGAGAGTCCCAATTGTGTCCGCATTGAAGGCGAGGAAAATGATGAATAAGAAAGGATACCATGCTTTTCTTGTTTACAGACGGAGAAGAAAAGCGGGCGAAGATAGAAGACATTGAAATTGTTAAGGAATTTCGGATGTATTTCCTAAGGATTTACCAGGATTACCTCGATGAGCAGTTGGAATTTACCATTGACACGGAACCGGGATCGGCTCCGATGTCAAAGGCACCCTAGAATGGCCCCAAAGGAATTGGAAGAACGAAAATCCAAATCCAAGAATTGTTGGACCTAGGTTTCATTAGACCTAGTGTTTCGCCTTGGGGCGCTTTGTATTGTTCGTCAAGAAAAGGATGGATCCCACAGGATGTGTATAGACTATCGAGGCTGAACAAGATGACACTCAAGAACAAATATCCTTTACCAAGAATCGACGATTTATTCGATCAATTGAGAGGAGCATGCATATTTTCAAAGATCGACCTCAAGTCGGGATACCATCAACTCAAGTGCGACACGAAGACATAGCTAAGGCGCATTCGAGCGAGATATGGCCATTATGAATTTGTAGTTATGCCATTTGGATTAACTAATGCACCAGCGGTGTTTATGGACCTCATGAACCGAGTGTTTCATCCGTACTTAGACAAGTTTGTATTGGTTTCATAGATGACATTCTCATCTATTCAAAAATGAGGAAGACCATAAGGAACATCTAAGAATGGTGTTACAAACTTTGAGGAATGAAGTTGTTTGCCAAATTCAAAGAATGTGAGTTTTGGCTAAAGGAAGTAATGTTCTAGGACACATCGTGTCTGCAGATGGAATCAAAGTGGACCCGACCAAAGTGGGCGATGCAAGAATGGAAATCACCGCGAACTCGAATGAGATCAGGAGTTTTCTAGGGTTAGTAGGTTATTATAGGAGATTCATTGAGGATTTTCCAAAATAGCAAGACCAATGACCCAATTACTTGAAGGGAGTTAAGTACACTTGGGTGAGGAATGTGAGGCGAGTTTTCAAGAACTCGAGGAAAAGTTAACAAGTGCACGGTGTTAGCGATCCGAATCGGATAAGGAATATGTGGTTTATCTTGGCGCCTCGAAGAATGGACTAGGATGCGTTTTGATGCAAGAAGGAAAAGTAATAGCGTATGCATCACGACAACTTAGACCACATGAGCTAAACTACCCAACACACGATTTAGAGTTAGCGGCGATGGTTCATGCACCGAAAATATGGAATACCATCTCTACGGGTGAGATCGAAATTTATCTGATCATAAGAGTTTGAAATACTTTTTCGAGCAAAGAGATCTAAACATGAGGCGGAGAAGATGGCTCGAACTAGTAAAGACTACGATTGTGGTATTAACTATCACCCGTAAAGCGAATGTAGTAGTGGCGCTTGAGTCGTAAGAATCAAACTCAATTGGGATATCTCGACACGAGAAGATAAACTTGTTGAGGAGTTCAGCAAATTAAGAATCAAATTGATTAAACGACGAGACGATCAAGAATTGTATTGCTACACTCACCATGACACCTGACCTAAGAAAAAGGATCATTGAGAGACAAAGGATTGAGGAAAAGTTGGAAAAGATAAGAGAAATAGTGAGAATCTGGCGAATTGGAAAATTTCGAAGCATCGATAATGCTTTAATGTTCGAAGGAAGAATATGTGTTCACGATGATGTTGAGATTGAACAACATAATGAGTGAAGCTCATGATACACCGTATACCGCCCACCCAGCGATGCGAAGATGTACCAAGACCTAAAAGAAATTACGGTGGGAAGGCGTGAAGCGAGACATAAACTTCTTTCGTAGAACGTTGCCTTGTTTGCCAACAAGTAAAAGCTTTACACCAACGTCCCTATGGGAAGTTACAACCGTTGGGTATACCGAATGGAAGTGGGACGAAATAACGATGGATTTCGTTCACGGATTTACCAGGTCTCGAAAAACACTACTATATGGGTAATAGTAGATAGACTCACCAAGTCGCTCACTTCTTACCAATTCAAAATACATATGGGTGATAGACTAGCCCAAATATATGTAAAGGAAGTGATAAGGCTACATGGAGTACCAAAATCTATTACATCGATAGAGACTCAAGTTTACATCGAAATTTTGGATGAGCCTACAAAAGAATTGGGAACAAAGTTAAACTTGATCTGACATTTCACCCACAAACCGATGGGCGATCGAAAAGGACAATCCAAACTCGGAAGATATCTTTGAGAACAGTAGTACTAGATCGAGGTGCTAAATGGGAAGACATTTACCTCTTATTGAGTTTGCTATAATAATAGTTATCAAGCAACGATTGATATGGCCCCATATGAAGCTTTGTATGGCGAAATGTAGATCACCACTTTCTTTGGGATGAGGTAGGTGAAAAGAAAAACAATAGGGCCAGAAACGGTGAATGAAATGATTGAAATCGTCCGACAGATTAGGCAAAGAATCAAAGAAGCTCAAGATAGACAGAAATCCTACGCCGATACGCGTAGATCGGAGCTGCATTTCGAAGTCGGAGACAAAGTATTTCTCAAAATCTCTCCATCGAAGGGGATCATGAGATTTGGTGTGAAAGGAAAACTAAGACCCATTACATAGGACCATACGAGATCCTAGAGAGAATAGGCTCGAGAGCTTTATAAGTTGGCTCTCCCCCAACTTGGGAAATGTGCATAATGTTTTCACGTAACTCAACTAAGGAAATATATATACGATCCAAAACATGTGATCCGTCAAAGCGACGTAGTTCTAAATCCGGACATGAGTTATGAAGAAGAGCTATCGCAATACTAGACCATAAAGTTCAACAATTGAGGAACAAATCGATGTCATTTGGTCAATCTTGTGGAATCATCACGGCGAAGAAGCTACGTGGGAGCTAGAGGATACAATGAAGGAACAATACCCCGTTTATTCTTTTAAAGGTATACAAATTTGGACGAAATTTCTTGTAAGGGGTAGGATGTAATAACCCTTGATTTTAAAAGCTAATTACGGTCTTTAAAACCCGTAAAATAAAATTTTGCCGTGAAACTAAATCGGATATGAAATCGAACATGATTTCATCTTTTACAAAGGAACAATTTCCTATTACACACTCACTCAATTTAGTGAATGATAGAAATCGAAAGTTCTAACTTTTATCGTGATACATTTTAACGTTGAATGCATATCGACTATTGAAATGTCACGATATTCCTTAAGCAATCAAGCTTGGAATTATATTCCATTATTAATGGAATATTTTTATGATGAGATTACAGTATTTACGACCCTTTTAAAATGAGTCGATCGTAACGTTTTGAGGCGTTTTCAAGCGTCAGCGTTTAGAGATAAGATGAGCGATGGTTTTATTGATCAAGAAATTATAGGAATTTATTTCCTATGATATTTTCATGATACAGTTCAAATAAGCATTTAATTAATGCTTGAACATTTGAATTAATATATATATCAAAACTAATTTGAAAACCCTAATTCTTGAAATTAGGGTTTCTTCAAATTAAATACTCTTTAATTATCCTATGATATAATTATCATTTAAATTATATACCAAAGTGTATATACCTATTAATGACATGAAATAAAATTTTAAGCTATGATCAAACCAAATGGCGATGGCCATTTTTCTTATGCACAAGTTGAATTACTTTCTTCTCTTATACTATTTAATTAACCTATGATATTAATTATCATCTAAGTTATATTATATGATGTATATGTGTATGTTTAGCATGAATTAAATTATTTAATGTGAGATAGGCATAAAAGCCGTGTGTAGTGTATATGTATATAACCAAGTATGTTTTAATTATATCACATTTGCATGTATACATATGTATACATTCAGATTTTAATAAGTCTCCTACTATATATGTATATATATTTTAGCTATTTTCAAGAAGATTATGTGTAAGACAACAATGATTAACCTCCACTATCTACATAGAATAATAATATAACTTGAAGGTCTTGTATTTGTATTGGGAGAGGGACCGAGAGTAAGAGTGTATAGGGGGAATTGGCTTCACTTTTCATTCTCCATTCTCACTTAAACACCCAACACTCAACACTTCCTTTCTCTCTCAAGCTTCATCTTCCCCTCCCTCAAAACAGCCATGCCGAGAGCTTCACCACCATATTCAAGCTCCATTTTCTTCTTCTCTTCTTCCATACCACACCTCACTACCTTGTACCTTGTCCATTTAATCAATATCAACAAGGTAGGAGTCGATTCAACCATCCTTGTTCTTCTTTGAAAATCGCGAAATCAAAGCAACAACATTTCTTGTATGCTCGAGTTTTATCTTGGAGAATTTTGAGCATGCATGTTGTTTGTGATGATAATATGTATGGATGTAGGTGTTCTCATTTTTCTAAGTCTTGCATGTGTGATCTAAGATAAAATCTTATGAATCTATGGTTGTGTATTGTTCTAAGAATATGTAGTATGATGTTTTGAAGCTTAGATTGTGTTTTAAAATTTATCTAAACATGGTTGAAAATTTTGAGTAATGACCGATGACTTGAGAGTATTATTTGGGTTTGAATTGTGGATTTAGGATGTTAAATATGTTCATAAGTATTTATTTAAAACTTTTGAAAAACTTATGCTATTTTTCAAAATAGCCGAGGGTATATATATGCCAATGTTGGTGTATAAAATTTATTTTGTACATGCAATGTGATATTGTTGATTATTGATATATTGGAAATGAATGTAAATTAATTGAGAATTTTGAAGCACTCTTGCTATATTTTTAAAAATGACCGAACCTATATATATAATTATATGTTGATGAATCATTTTATTTGAGGCATCAAAGAACATATAATTACTCTATGATGTTATAAAAGTCTATAGTGATTTAATTGGAATTTTGAAAGATTCTATCTATTATTTTTAAAAAAAGAGCCGAGACATGTATATATTTATATATTAGTGTGTGAATTTATTTCATGACATGCAATAGCATATTATTGTTCTAAGGTGTGAACTATACACTATATGTTTTAGTTAGAATTTTTGAAAAATTCTTATGTGAAATATTAAAAAGAACCGAGGCATATATGTATATATATATTGATGTATGATCTTGGGTTGTAACATGCAATGGTATATTATTGATGTTGAGTATGTTTTATGCATCCTATGTTTTTGTTTGAATTTTTAAAAATCAATTACAATTTTTATTCCAATAAACCAAAAGCTTTGAGCTAAAATTGGTGATGAATAAAATTGTTCTTGATATATTTTATGGTATTACATTGTTACACTATGATGAATAAGCATGTCATAATTATTTGGAAATTTTATAAAATTGTTAAACATGTTTAGTGAAAAAGCCGAGAGTTAAATATCATTTACATGGTATATAAATGTCATAATATGGATTAAATGACATAAGTATGTTATAGACTAATATTTGGACCTTATGTTAATTTATTAGAATTTTAGAAAAATTATTAGGCATTTATTTTATAAATGCCGAGACCTTGTTTTAAAAATAGGGTAATGATTGAACAATGCCTAGTTGATCTTATGACATATTAATGACCATAGTGTATAAAAATACACTATATATTATTAGAAAAATTTTTAGACATCATTGGGTAATTTATTACAATTACCGAAAATATTTAAAGATTTTTAAGGATTTTTAATCCTTTTAAATCAAGTTTATTAATAAATTATATGTCTAAATATTATTTTAGACATATTTGAAAAATTTTCGAAATTATTTAAGTTATAAAACTTAAAATAGCCGTGAGCTATTTTTAATTTCAAATAAGGATTTTTAATCCTTAAATTCATTATTATAATGAATTATATGTTTAAAAATTATTTTTAAACATATTAAAACAGTTTATAAAAGAAATCAATTAGAAATTGATTTTGAAATAATGTAATATTAAAATAAGACTTAGTAATTAATTTACTAAGAAAAAGTCAAAATTGTTGACTTTTGAAATCAACGTCTGAAAGGCGTTCGATAAATCACGCAAATACGCGTAAGGCGTATCATTTACTAATGATATCATGTTAATATGAAAAGATTTCATGTTTAAAGTCATGAAATCGAAAAAGCGTGAGAAAACGTTGGACCATTTACTAAGAGGGTAAATTGGTCATTTATAACACATATCTCGTTTCTATCGAAGAGCGAGAAATGTTAATTTGATCTGATGAGAAATGAATTAAATTCATTAAGGAATTCAATTCGCGTCGATATGAAAGATCGGATTATATTATAAGACTTGATAAGTCTCGAACTACGTAAACGACGTACTAAAACATCCTTTTATATAAAGGTGTGAATGACGCACGCATTTGGGCGTTGACGAGTAAGGAAAACGATAAAGGCGAGCGATAATTTCGGTGGGCTTTATTACCAAAATGGAGCGACTTTCTTTGCTCTTTTCAACCGTCTTTGTTTACGCTTTTCAACTAATGCTAAAATTCTTTAAATGATTACACCGCCAAAATGTTTACGTTTTGTGTATCGTATCCTATCCATGTATGATGTGGCGTTGATGGGTTATTCCCAACCTATGAATGAAAATCGATATCGGATCCTATCTTGGGAAGAACTTATACAGCTAGGATTAACGTGTACACCGATGGTGACCGTCTTTGTAAGGACAATTCACGGCGGTCACGGGTCGTGAAGGAGGCCTCCTTCACGACTTTCGACTATGATAGCATGATGGAGCGATAATTAGGGATATGGATCACGTACACCAAGAAAATGTTTGTGACAACTTTTATAAACTCGTGAAAATATTTTAGTAAGCCTGAGTCATTTTAAATAAAACCCTTGTGTCTTACCACTATATTGGCGAGTAATTAAGCGAAAATGAAATGTTTTCGGCATAAGTCCACCGGGTACAAATTTTGTACTTAGCCACGCATGTTTGTTTTAAATGTGCGAGGTTGAGCTCGATTCTTGATGATGGAGGAGTATTGAAAAGCCATATGTCCTTGTTGTTCGTTAGGAATGGATAACCTTGAATACATATAATCGTATATGTATTCACACACTTTCATTGCAACTACGAACTGTTTTATTTTCATGTTGGATATTATAACAAAGTGAACTATGAAGTCTTTCGGATCGTTATATCCTTTGGATCATTGGCTAAACCCTTTGAAACTAAATTGTTTAAGTGTATGTTTAATCTTAAGTTCTATATTCCTAATATTAGTCCGCTTCCTCCGGGTCAACCTGAGTGGGGTCGTGACAATTCTAGTTGCTATCTTTGAAATATTCATTGAGAAGTGGACTACATGACTGAAATGGCTTTGTAATTAAAATAACTCAGACACACTTATCCACTGCAAGAATGCATGGAGGTCAGGATCCTTAATCAATTAAATCCGAGCATCTTTTATTCTTGATAAAGTGTCCTCTTAAATCAAATTTGGCATTTAGCCTTCAACTACTTCTCCTTTCCCCATTCATGGCTTTTTTTTTTAATTCTACTGCAAGACTGCTTTTCTGGTGTTTTTAAGCTTTTACGATAATTAAAAGAAGATTGTATAGGTCTTTGAGTAAGTGTCTTTTTCTGTTTACTTTCCATCTGACACATGAACGTATGACTTGGTTGAATTTTTAATCTTCCTTGACAGGAAAATCAAGTGGAGAGTCCTGAAGAGCGAGCAAAGAAGACAAAATTGTTCCTGATTCATGCTGTGGAGCACTGGGCTGCTGAGTTCTATGTTAAGATTAATGACAATGTGTATGTTAATTGAAAGTAAATGGACTAAAATTAGATAATGGGCTTAATTAATTAAGTGTTGGACATTAATTAATTAAACCCACAAGCCCATACCTACATAGTGGTGGGTGGTTATCTTTTGAAGAGGTGGTTAATCATTTGGTGATTAACGTGAGAACTTTAGAGTTCACGGACTTGAGAAAACTACATAAAATTCAATAGGAGATTTTGGCTTCTCTCGTTGAATTTTGGTTACCGAGAATTGTTCTGCGGTGATTAAAGACACGTGGATACCATAGTTGTGGAAGCGCTCTCGAAGGATTCCTTGGAAGCTTTACTACTACAGGCGTAATAAACACGTAAGTCTTGATCTTCGTGTTCTAGGGCTCATCGCATGCTTTAATTATAGATCTAGATCTGTTCTTGATAGTTTTATTCATTGCGCATTAGATGTTGTCAAGAGCGAATCCTAACGATGGTATCGAGGCAGGGGCTCGATTTATAATTAATTCGTGTTCTTATTAATTGTGGATTAATCGAAATTTTGAATTTCGATTTTGATTCGATTTTATTTTCATTTCGTTTAATTATTCTTATAATTAGATTATGGAAAAGAAAACGAAAATGAAAAGAAAATTGAATAATCTGAAAATCTGAATTTGATTCTGAAATCTGGAAAATCTTTAATTGGAAATCGTTTTTTAACCGGCCACCGTTGCCTCGCCGGAGATGCACCGCCGTCGCGTCTGTCTTGTTGCGACAACCGACCTCTGCTGCTTGGCGTGCACATCTCTTCTCGCCGTCGCGGCGGAGGAGGAGAAGGGAAGAACGCGCGCGCGGGGAAAGGCGTCGTCGTCGCTTCGGTCGGCCAGGCTTCCGCGCGATGGTCGCGTCGTCGCTCATTGGTCTCCTCGCGGTGGGTCGTGGTGGTCGTCGCTGAACTCCGGTGTCGCCTGGTTTTCAACGATTGGTGCTTGTGACGCCGACGTTGGATCGTCGTCGCTGCTTGAGTCGTCGGCGGAGGACGGCGTGATCGAGAAAACAAGGCGGGCGGCGCGCCTCTGTATGATAAACCTAATTGAATTGGGTTACTCGGTGACGCGGGTCGGTCGTCGGGTCTTGGATCGGGCGCCTGAGTGGGCTTCCGCATTGCGATGGGCGCTCCATCGCGCGCTGGGCGCGTCGTTGGGCCTTTACGGGTCGCGCGCAGCGAGCTGGCTTCGACATCATGCGGTGGGCGCGTTACGGATGGTTTGGGCTATTTTGTAGCCCGTTTGAAATGTTATTTAAAAAAATAAAAATATTAGTTTTGAATTAATAAAATTGAATTTCCAATTACATAAATTAATTTATTAATTGGATTAATAAATTTTGTTTAATGTTATTAGTTTGAAATAATAACATTAATTTCGATTTTAATATTAATTTAGAATTAATACAATCTACTAATGTACATGGATTTAATTTGTTAATTTATAATTAATAAATTTAATCATAATTTTAAATTAATTTATTAATTAGATTAATAAATTTAAAATTTATTATTATTTTGAAATAATAATATAAGGTTTGATTTTATATTAATTTAGAATTAATATAATATACTAATATACATGGATTGATTTTATTAATTTAGAATTGATAAATCTAATTACGATTTTGGACATTGATTTATTAATTAGATTAATAAATTTAGACTTTATTATTATTTTGAAATAATAGTATAAAGTTTGATTTTATATTAATTTGAATTAATATGTTTTTCTTATGTTCATAAAGTAAAGAATTGATTTATTAATTAGATTAATAAATCTTACTTGATTATTATTTTAGAAATAATAATACTACATGAAAATTTATATTGATTTGGAATTAATATAAATGCATAAATCCACTTTTAATTAGAGAATTAAATTATTAATTAGATTAATGAATTTATTCGTTGAGCCCTATTTGCTGTTTTTATGTGATAAGCATGCTATTTGATTTTATGCTTATATTTAACTATAGTAGTTAGAGACCGCTTCTATGTTTGGGTAGGCGGCGCCCAATATATGTGGTCCGCATTTTATGATTGGATATTAAAATAAACAATTAGTATCACATGTTATTATCCCCACTAATTGCAAGTCTTGTTTTGAAACAAAGCGTGTAAATCCATCATAATTGTTTGAGTCGATAACCTTTTCGACCAAGAGTTTTACACCCCGTGTTTACTCCCAAATCTACGAGGCCAAGGCTCGCTCATAGATGTATGGTTAGCATCGTGTGATGGGGTTGACTTGCTTAATTATTTTGAAACGACCAAAGCGATCAAAATAATTAGTGGACACATATTAATTGGATTAATAAACGAAGTGAGGACTTTTGTTGCATTCGGATTCAAAACCGACCAAGTGTCATTATTGTGGTCATCACCGCAGATGAGCTGCAATAATCTGAACTTAATCGATGCTGGCCCAGTCACCGCAATTGGCTTTGAGGCCTCTTGAGTGTTATTATTTGTAGTCATCGACCGCATGAGGCTTCTGATAATATTGACTTGGATCTTGGACTACTAAGATTTATATATTTGTTATAAATCCGTATTTTGCATTTGGGGTGCAATATATGTCAAAATTAGTGGGAGTTAATCAATCTGATAAACCACTTGTTTGTTTATTGATACGATTGTGATCAATGTCTACTTTGTTCTAATTTGTTGTTTCTTTATTTTTC
This sequence comes from Salvia rosmarinus, assembly GCA_036937905.1. Lineage (NCBI taxonomy): Eukaryota > Viridiplantae > Streptophyta > Magnoliopsida > Lamiales > Lamiaceae > Salvia > Salvia rosmarinus. Next base: position 9,738,235 of record CM072822.1, read on the forward strand.
GTTCGATTCGATGTCGACTATGTTAGATAAATGTTTGGTGGAAAATAATTTGTTGGTAGGTCAAACTAACGGATTAGCTCGTTACTGCGTTTGGTATTAAGGACGGATAAGATTGAGTATGTCTTGGACAAACCAATCAATATCATCCCGATGAGTGTTCTCCCAGTATGCCTCGTTTGGTGGGTTGCTCATAAGAACCACGTTGAGGATCTATGTCGGCTCGAGCATTATGTTGACTTCTATGAGTTTAGAACTCCAAGGCAACATGAATGCATGCTACCCTATGAAATGATTCAAGACACTTGGAGAGTTTGTTTGCCTCGGATGCACAAGCGCGGGTATGAGATACTCAGAGATCTCTCGAAGAGCACGCTTCATGAGAAGGGCGATGGAAGAGAGATCTTTCAAAATTTAAGGCACAAGGTGCGATGGGTGATAGCTCGGTGTGTTTGTCGTTGAGATAAATATGTCATAAATAATTCACATTCTTGGGTATTAGATCTTGGTGTGGCTCACACATTTATAATAATGTGGAGGGCTTAGTGGCGGGGAAGGTGAATCTGGGGAGGTTGACCTACTGCGTGGATAATGGAGCGAGAGTTCTTTGCCCGAAGCGTGGGGACTTATAGATTGGATCTTCTTTCGGGTTATAGACTAGATTTACATGATTGTTATTTCGTTCCTCGATTTCAAAGAATATTATTTCCATTCCTATGTTGGACATAGAAGGGTTTTCCTTCCATTTGGAAACAATCGTTGTACTTTTAAGCAATGGGTGTTTTATGGAAATGCCTTTCTTCGAATGGTTTATATATGCTTGAATGTGAGCGAGATATTCTCAATGTGCAAAACAAACAACCTAAGCTAAGTGTCTGAATAATGCTACTTATCTTTGATATTGTAGACTTGGTCATATCAATGAGAAAATGATAGCAAGGTTGAGAAAATTAGATTATCTCACACCATTTGATTTGAATCTATGGTGCTTGTGAATCATGTCTCAAAGGGATAATGACTAAGAAACCATTTTCGGGAAAGGGTTACGTGCGAAGAATTGCTAGAGTTGATCCACTCGGATGTGTGTGAACCGTTTCCAAGCGAAGCAAAGGTGGATATTCGTGCTTCATAACTTTCATCGATGATTTTTCAAGATATGGATATGTGTATTTGATGAAACACAAATCCGGTGCTCTTGATAAATTTAAAGAGTTTAAGTTAGAAGTCGAGAAACAACTTGGTAAAAGTATTAAGAATCTTGATCGGATCGGGAGAATACTTAAGCCGAGAGTTTCTTGATTACTTGAAATCACATGGAATCGATCAAGCCGGACACCTCCCGGAACACCACAAATGAATGGTGTATCCGAGAGAAGAAATCGAACTTTATTAGATATGGTTCGATCCATGATGAGTTTCGCTAGTCTCCCTTTATTCCTTTGGGGCCATGCCTTACTAACTCCGTTTATATTCGAATAGGGTTCCATCTAAATCGATCGAGAAAACACCATATGAGTTATGATGTGGTAAAATAGCAAGTCTTAAACATATGCGGACACAGGGTTGTCTCCTTTTGTTAGAAAGATGCGGTGATAAGTTGGAATCAAAAGTGAGAAATGTTATTTTGTGGGATATCGAAGGAAACAAAAGGATATGAATTCTACTCACACGGAGATCACAAGGTGATCATTTCTAGGAATATTACGTTTCTTGAAGACTCCTATGTTTCCAGGAACAAGGTCACAACGAGGTAGATCTTGAAGAAATTCGAGAACCACAAAACAACACAAAGGATGAAAGAATGATCAATGGTGTGAACAAGAATTCAGTGAGAGTATTTGATGATCTATTGGGAGAGGAAATGACTCTTAGAGGGTCACAACCATCTCAAGAAGACAATGAGATTCATCAAGTACATGATGACACAATAGTTGTGCCACCTAAGAAATTCATGAGGAAGTTCTTGAGAATCTCCAAAATGTTGATAAGATCAACACGGAGGAGCCTCCTACTCACGTTCAGAATGAACAGCTTGAACCTGCGCAAACAACCCAACTCAATAGGCCACAAAGGACTCGTCGTGCACCCGATAGATTGAATCTAATGGTTGAGAACCAAGATGATGAAGTCGAATCGGATGATGATGAACTAAGACCTATAATGAGCGGTGCGACAGATTCAAAGATAATGATTAGAAGCCTTAATATTTGAAATGGACTCGATGTATTTCAATCTAGTGCGGGAACTAGTTGATGACTTACGGATGGGGTTTACCCCATAGGCGCAAATGGATCTTCAAAAAGAGAGATGCAGATGGTGAATCTGAACCTCTGAGGCTAGGTTGGTGGCAAATGGTTATAGTCGGCGTGAAGGCATTGACTATGATGAGACCTTTTCGTGGGTTGCCAAATCAAGTCCATTAGGATCTTACTTGCAATAGCGCATACTACAATTTTGATATTTGGCAAATGGATGTCAAAACCGAGTTTTCAATGGAGAACTAGAAGGTGATGTCTACATGACTCACTGAAGGTTTTGTATCAATGAGAGGCGAATCGTTATGTAGGCTAAAGAAGTCCATTTATGGACTTAAGCAAGCATCGAGGAGTTGGAACATTTGTTTTGTGAGCTATCAAATTGTTTGACTTTGTCGAGGAAGCAAAGAGGACCCTTGCGTTTATAGTAAGCGAGAATGGAAGCGTTGTATACCTTGTAATATATGCCGATGACATTATGATTATGGGGAGCGACCGATCCATGATGCAATCCGTGAAAGACTGGCTGTCTAAATCTAGGATCTTGGTGAGGCCTCCTACATCCTTGGGATCAAAATCTATCGGGATAGACCTAATAGATAGTTGGGGCTGTCACAATCCACTTACATAGACAAATTACTACGGCATTTCTCAATGGAAAATTCTAAGAAATGATTTCTTCCTATGAGACATGGCATCAAGTTGTCTAAGAAGGATTGTCCTTCTAATGACAAAGAAGTTGCTTGCATGAAAAGGATCTCATATGCTTTTGCTATAGGATCAATCATGTATGCCATGATATGCACTAGGCGAGATGTGGCCTATGCGCTTAACATGACAGAGATTTCATAAAATCCCGGTGAGGAACATTGGAAATCATAAGACTATTCTTAAGTACCTTAGAAGGACTAAAGAATACTTCTTAGTCTATGGTGGGCGCCGAGCTATCGGTGTTGGGTACACGATGCTAGTTTCCAAACAGAAACAAACATATTTCAAGACGATATCATCTGATTAGAGAAATAATAGAAATGAACAATGTAAAATTAGAAAGAGTACCCACTGACGATATCTTAGCTGACCCTTTTACCAAGCTGTTGTGAGAGCTTGTGTGTTAGACATGTGGGATGTTGGCTTTGATTCAGTGGGAGTTTAAAGTTTGTATGTTTTAGAAACTCCTTTGTTGAGACATACTTACTTTTGATCACAATCGAAGATAATGTTTTATCTATGGGTTTTGTACATTTAATGGAATAATTATTTTGATGTTTGTCGTTATTCTCTTATTTGTTCCTTGAATTATCATTTGTCATTTTCTTTGTGAGACATCAATGATATAGTATAATTCTAAAATAGCCTAACCAATGATCATCAAGAATGAGATATTGATGATATGTTATAGGTTAGCATGTAGTGCGCATCACATTCTTAGAGAATGTAGTGGTTCTCACAACTACGAGATATTTGATACTCGTGATGGACACATGAATACTTTAGAGAGTATTGGTATACCCAACTATTAAATCGTTTGTTTGATGTCTACGATTTCTTAGTGTGTGTGGAGTATGTAATAGTCCTTGGATTTGAGGTCATTATACATTTTGTTTGTTGAGTGTTGTACTTTGACCAAGGCAACGCTTGCGAGTGACAAGACACGGCTTGGATTAGGTGCATCATGAGACAAATGAAAATGGTAGTTGAGCGAAGAATGTGATTCATTCCTCGATTAGATTTTCGGTGAGCACTCATTTCTCTATATTATTCGACCATAAAGTCATTGGCGATCTGAAGAGATATATTCAATTAAAGTAATTGAATATGATCATATAGGTCTTATAATAAAGATGAGAAAATGATTGAGCTATTGGGATAGACATATAGCAAAATCTAGGCTCAATCGAGTGTGTCATGAATGAAAGGATATTACATAAACTTCATGTAAAGGTTAGTTTAATGTTTTCCACGTAAGCGTCCGTCATATATCGAGTTCATTTTGCACAACGCAATCGAAGAGTTTTATATGGACTTTGATTAGATCATCGTCGATAATGGGGGCCTATTGGGTCACACTATCAAGTGTATTGTTAATCGTTCAAGGATATTTGCATAGTGCACGGTATGTTGTCTAATGCTAGTCCAAGTGAGAGATTGAAAGTAAATGGACTAAAATTAGATAATGGGCTTAATTAATTAAGTGTTGGACATTAATTAATTAAACCCACAAGCCCATACCTACATAGTGGTGGGTGGTTATCTTTTGAAGAGGTGGTTAATCATTTGGTGATTAACGTGAGAACTTTAGAGAGTTCACGGACTTGAGAAAACTACCGCAAAATTGATAGGAGATTCTTGGCTTCTCGTTGAATTTTGGCTACCGAAAATTGTTCTGCGGTGATTAAAGACACGTGGATACCATAGTTGTGGAAACGCTCTCAAAGGATTCCTTGGAAGCTTCACGACTACAGAAGCGTAATAAACACGTAAGTCTTGATCTTCGTGTTCTAGGGCTCATCGCATGCTTTAATTATAGATCTAGATCATTCTTGATAGTTTTATTCCGCTGCGCATTAGATGTTGTCAAGAACGAATCCTAACAATATTGGTATGCGTTCCTTCATCTACTAAACGTTGAAGATCGTTGTTACTCTAACACGCTACCTATGGTGCCACGGGTTGATCTTTAACTTCACTATTATTTCATTACTACAAATTTCTCTTGGTAACGTCTGACTTATTTCTACATGACATCAAAATTCTACAATAACTGCTTTCTAAGAAATTCATAACGGAAGAATAACCAAGTCCATGAAGCTTGCAAACCTTGAGAACTTGAAAATTAGGTATCTTTTGTCATTTTGCCCTTACTTGGGACACCTTATTGTCTGAGATGCTCTTGGATCCGTGCTTGCAAATCATTGGACAAGCCTCGTGTTTATATTGGATGTATGAAGTCGGGAGAAGTTTTTCTCGGTAGTGAGTTAATTGGACACCTTTGACAAGTCATTTCTTTGGGATTGAATGTTGGAAATAGCTTTAAGGTTTTGATAGGATACGGCCCAACTACCGAGCCCAAGCATCGGGCCCAATACAAGTAAACGACATCAAGCTCGGCTGGACAAGTTCGCCCATGAAGACTCCTAAAGTCGGTGGGAGCAGAAAGCTCGACCATATCTAAAGAATCCTAAATCGAGAGGATAGGATCTCAAATCCTAGTTAGAAGACTTGGATTCGAGATCTAGGTCAATACATTGTGTATAAATAGAGGCTAGATTAGGCGACATAGATTCATTCACTCTCTTTGTAATCATTTCTTATACACTCAATACACATACAAGCTCCTCTTGCCCGTGGACGTAGATCTTATTCACGGATCGAACCACGTAAATCTTTAGTGTTCTTGCATTTATTTCCCTTACGAAATTAAGATCGATCATTTGGCGCCGTCATGGGATACGAAATATTGTGTTTTCGATCAACCACCGTTTACGAAATAATCATGACCGGTACACGAAGCCATCATCGGGACCGTCGCGGCAACAACAACGCCGACGGCGAAGGAACGCCGAGCTCAACTCGGGAAGAGCCCAATCGGAGAAGAAACCCCGAGGGGCATATCCAAAGTCTCGGCGAGCACGGACACCCGCCTGCGGGCGGTTACCATAGCGAAGGCAATCGTAGCAATAATCCGGGGAACCTCCGGCTCATAAGTAAACCTTGACGGCGTCGTCGAGGTTTCTCGAGAAAAATAAGGAGAGCTTTCTCCGGTTCTCGGTGACACGGGTGACCACGTCACGAAGAGCGGTGCTGAAGCCTCGTCTAGATCGAGGCATCACAACGAGGTCGGGGCCCAAACCGACCGCGCGCGAGCGAGCAGCGGGAGAGGACATCGTGATCGCCGCAAAGCCGGCCTCGATCGCCAATCCATCCGGTGAACTCCGCCCGATCTCCGGGGACGACGGCAGCGAGAAAAGGCATCGAGGCCGCCCGAAGTCGGTCGAGTCACCTAAACGAGTTCGATCGTCGAACTCCGTCCCGATCTCGGAGGGCGGCTTGATGGATGCGGAAGATAGCCACCCCATTCTCAAATAGAATACTCAACACTTCTCTCCGGATAAATACCGGTACCAAGCATCACCCCTGACGGGTGAGGATCCACGAACTTCCTCTCGCAGGTTCCAATACAACATGATCAACCAACGTCTCATTTCGGTCCATATGTAAACTCTTCCGGAGTTACTCGTCGACAACGCCCGCGGTGGTTCGACATCTACCTCTGAAGCATCGGCTCTATCGCGACCGATGGTGCCTTCCACCGAGGTTCTTCCAAAAGGGAATCAAAACGTCGTCGCACACCTCCTCACCATAAGACAAAGCGTAATGAGTCCATCACGACTTCATGACAAGGTTTAACAAGGAGTGTTTGAAGGTCGAAGACGTGAGCGACTGTTAGTCATCTCGGCCTTCAAAACGGCATCTTGCGGGGCCTTATCTGAGAGATCGTCAATCGAACCCGTCTTCGTAGTAGTTGCGCGCATAGCCAACCGGTTCGCCAAAGCGGACGAGGCGACAAGAGAAAGCGCGGCGAGACAAGCGGGACCTTGGAAGAGGAAGAAGAGGCGAAGGAAGGAAGATCGGAACCAAGGCGTGAAGCGCCTTGGATGATTACATCGCCCGATAAAGTCCGAGGCTCGGTCCGCGAAGCCTCGGGCGACCTCAATACACCCGTTGACGGCCGAGCGCGTAAATCTCGCCTCCATATGAACTTGTTCGAGAAGCCTCGACCGATGGCGGAGGAAGAGGTGCCGACCTATGGATAAATATTGCTCATTCCATGATGATTACAGGCACGACATCAAGAGTGCAAAGAGCTCATGGGTGAAATAGAGATGCTAGTTCGGGACGGACCCACGAAGAAATACTAGGACAGTCGCCAAGCCGACCAAAGTCAAAAGAAGAAAAATGCAGGAGAGGGAAATTGTGCCCCTACAAAAAAAAGCGCTGCGCAGACGAGGAAGGAGATGACGAGCCCCAATATGACGGGTGGTCTCCACAATTACGGGGCTCCCAGAGTCACGAAGTCCTCCACAAGGCCGATGCCAAGTCCTAGAACCGTGAACCTACCAATAAGAGGTTCGAGAAAGGACGGGCGATCACCTTCTCCGGGGCGACCCGTACTGCGACAGTACCCACCGGGATCGTTGGTGATCCGGTAATAGTCGCAAATAAATTGGTAAAACGCGTTTACATTGGCAACAAGGCGTCGGTGAGCATCCTCTTCAAGGAATGCTTTGACAAGCTAGGAGTAGAAGAAGCACACCTCGCAGCACCGCCACTCGAAGCTTCGTCCGAAGAAACGCGCCGGAGGAATAATCGAGCTACCGTCGCGGTGGGGCGGCGCCAACGACCTCGACAAAGGTGGTGCGGTTCTTGTAGTGAAGGCCAACTCGCCGTATAACATCATACTAGGGCGAGATTGGTGAGAACGTAAAGGCGGTATGCTCAACGTACCACTGACGATAAAAATACCCACCACGAGGAACAGCCATGATCCGGGTGATCGAAGCAAGCGAGGAATGTATGCAAGTTGCCTTACGGTGCCGGACCTCGGTCCGGCGCCCACAGCATAGCAATTAAAGAAACCCGAGGAGTTGGAGTCGAAGTACATCGCCACTCCCGGCGGTCGGTGGAAGAGGTCGCATTATGCGAGGATGAGCCATTGAAGGTCGTCGGGTTGGTTTCACCACGACACACAAGTGAAGGATCGATCATCCAACTCCTAAGGGAATTCCGGACGTGTTTGCTTGGTCTCCTCGACATGACCGAGTCTCGCCGAGTATCATCACTCACCGGCTCAACATCGACCCGAACATAAAGCCGCTCGATGAAGCAAAGAATCTTCGCGACGAACGGAACCAAGTCATTCATGACGAGGTGAACCAAATATTAAAAGCACGCATCATGTTGAGGTCAAATATCCGACTGGATAGCCAACCCGTGATGGTGAGGAAAGGAGGAGGGGATGGCGAATGTGTATTGACTACACCGACCTCAACAAGCATTGCCCAAAGGATTGCTATCCCTTCCCAACATTGACAAGAAGGTCGACGTTGGTCGGATACGAGGTCTTCGCTTGGACTTATACAAAGGGTATCACCAAGTCACGATGGACGACGAAGACGCGCCAAGACGACCTTCATTACCGACTTGGTCTTCGTGATATAAAAAGATGCCATTCGCCTTAAAATGCAGGGCTACCTATCAAAGGATGGTGGACAAAATATTTCACCCTACATAGGTCGGAATGTGGAGGTATCGTGAGCGACATCGTCGTCAAAAGCAAGCGAAGAAGCCGCATGTGTGGCCGACCTCGGATCGTCCTCGGCCTTCTTCGGAAAATCAACCTAAAGTGAATCCCAAATGCGTTTGCGGTCCGGTGCGAAAGTTCTTAGGGTGTTGGGTTTCACAAGAAGCTAAAAGCAAACCCGTCGAAGGTCGAAACCATTTTGGAAATGAAGATGCGAAGACCATCCATGACGTACAATAAGTCGACAGTCGATAGTCGCACTAAGCCGCTTCCTTTCAAAAGTCGCGGATAAGCGGCTACCTTCTTCAAGATACTCAAAAAAGCCCTAAATTCTCATGGGATGAGGTGCAGTCCGCCGAAGACCTCAAGAGCTACCTCGCCGAGCTCCCACTCTATCCGTCCGAAGAGGAGAGGTCCTTTCTATACTCCTCGCCTCGGACGAATCCATAAGTGCGATCTGATGCGAGAAGAAGGACGTCGGCTCGGTGTATTTTATCACCGAGCACTAAAGGCCGGAAGCGAGGTATCGACCATCGAGAAGCTTGCCTTAGCATTGGTAAATGCATGAGGAGACTACGTCCGCATTTCCATGCACATCGCATACAAGTCCTCATCGACTACCCACTTCGCAAGTATTGACGGCTCAAGCTATCGTGGAGAATCGCGAAATGGGCAATCGAGGCGGGCGAGCACGATATATCCTTCGCCCCGCCAGCCATCAAAGGTCAAGCCTGGCGGATTTCCTTCTTGAGGCTAACTTCGTGAAAAACGCTTCACCGAGTCCGTGTCGACGATGCCAAAGCCGAACCCGTGGTTGAAACACCGAGGGTCTTGGCAACTCTACGTTGACGGGCTTCGGGAAACAGCGAGCGGAGGCGGTATCTTACTCCTGGGCCCGACAACCAAGAGATCGCTTACTCACTTCGGTTCATATTCAAAAATACGAACAACGAAGTGGAGTACGAGGCACCGATCGCAGGACTTCGCCTCGCTCAAAGTCTCCGGACACGAGCCGCGTGCAGTTCACAAATGATTCTCAAGTCAAGTAAGCCAAATGTTGGGAAAATACGAGGCAAAAGCGAGAATGAAGAGTATCTTGAAAAGCAAAAAGCACCAGAACGGACTTTCTCACACTTCCAGATAGTTCGCATCCCAAGGAGCAAATAGCCGAGTGACATCTTAAGTAATTGGCCTCGCCATCAACGAACCCGCCAAGAGAGGAAGTCCAAAGCGGGAGCATAAACGATGTCAAGACGGGCCGAGGTCAACATAGTCTCGGATGAAGAACCCAATTGGATGACTCCCATTCGAGAGTACTTGGAGAAGGCGAATCGCCCACGACAAGTTGAGGCTAGGAGGATCTGAACAAATCTCTGCGATATGCAATTGAGCGTGAGTCCTATCTGAAAGTCATATCTCCAACCTCTTAAGGTGCTTGGGGCGAACCGAGCTAATTACGTTCTCGAGAAATACACGGGTTCGTGCGGAAGCCACATCGGACCCCGAGCCTTGTCAAAGAAAGTCATGCGATGGGGATACTATCGGCGACAATGTTCCAAGACTCAATGGACCTCGTAAAAAGTGTCCGGTGTCAAATCCATGGAATGTACCAATGCTACCCTGCACCGACCTCACCTCCGCATGAGCCCTCGGCCGCTTATGCAATGGGGATCGACATTGTGGGCCCCTTTGTAAAGCACCGTGACGGCTCAATTTTTAATTGTTGCGATCGACTACTTCACGAAGTGGGTGGAAGGCGAGCCTCGCGAAAATCACAAGCAAGAACGCCTCAACTTCGTATGGAAGAACATAGTGTGTCGCTTCGGCATCCCCATATCCTCCTTTCGGATAACTAACACAATTCACGGATAAGACATTCAAAGATTGGTGTCAAGAGCTTGGATCCAACAAAAGTTCACCTCGGCCCATCCTCAAGCAAATGGTCGACCGAAGTTACCAACAGACCATCGTAAAGGTCTAAAAACTCGCCTCGACCGAGCTAAAGGCCTCCGGGTGGAAAATTTACCACGTGTCTTATGGTCGCATCAACAACGCCTCGGACCTCGAATCGGAGAAACACCATACGCTTTGGTGTATGGAACCGCAAGATGATCCTCGCAGAGATCGGAGTATCGAGTCCTCGTACCGTCGACTTCTCGAAAGCAAATGGGGAAAATCTACGAGCCGATCTAGACTTACTCGAAGAAAGAGACCTCGCCACATCAAGGAAGCTCGGTACAAGCAACAAGTAGCTCGGTATTACAACCACGCGTTAAAACCCGACAATTCCAAGTGGGCGACCTCGTACTCAAATAATGACGCCAAGAAAGCCGCAGCAGCTCGGCAAGCCGGAAGCCATGGGAAGGACCTTCACCGGTCGACGAAGTCCTCGAGAAAGGGCCTATAAGCTCGCTCAATTGTCCGGTGAGCAATTACCCAACGCATGGCACATCATCCATCTCAAGAAATATTATGCATAAGTGTCAAGGGTCGGGTCTTGTTCGGTCATATTTTTAAAGTCCTGCTTAGAGTCTCGAGTCTTATTTGGTGGTCGCGTTGCCTTTTATCAATAAAATATTATTTTTACGAGTTCTACTTGTCACTAATGCATAATTAATCTTCACATTATTTACCCTCTACGGAGGACAAATTCCTCGACGGAGGTCGACACATTCGTTTCATACGAATGTAAATTTAAACGCAACGATGCCTACATACGAGATCGACTACCTTCGCTTATTTCAAGCGTTCTCTCTATGTAGATGAAGGGACCACCCTCCCGATGACCTCGGCAAAAACAGGAACCATTCCTCGCATTTAGATCTGACTACCTTCGCTTATTTCAAGCTGCTTCTCTATGTAGATGAAGGGACCACCCTCCCGACGACCTCGGCAAAAACAGAACCATTCCTACATACGAGATCGACTACCTTCGCTTATTTCAAGCCGTTCTCTCTATGTAGACGAAGGGACCACCCTCCCGACGACCTCGGCAAAAACAGAACCCTACCTTCAGACGAGCGATTTCTTCGAGCGAATTTCTCGAACGAACTACTTTGATATTACTCTTGTTCAAATACAAAGTCAGAAGAAACCATTCTTATTAAATAAAAGATGACGGTTACATTTTACGAGGACGGAGCGGATCGGGAAAAGTCGAGCCAATCCCTAGAAAAATCGGAATTCAGCAGCTCATCTATACTAATCCTACCTCTACCTCGTCCTCGGTCTATATTACGGACCCGCCAGCGACCTCGGTCACTGACGATGCAGCTCTGCGAGCTCGGCCTCTTGATGACGCCCGTCTCGACGCATGGAGGGTCCACGACGCTCAAGGCAATAGCACGCCTCTCTTGCGCGCCACTCCGGATCGTCATAATGTGGTTCATTTATTCTAGATCGAGAAGCTCCGTGAGAAGAGGCCTCGCATCCCGTCAAGTATTTCGCTGTCGTGGTTGTCGAGCGATGACGCCAGTATATGCTCCCGAGCCTTTTCAATTCGTCAGATCGCCCGTGAATCGCCGGAAGGTCCGACCATATTCGCGCTGCACCTCGAACAACGGGCAGCCCTCGACAACCTTGCTTCAACTTCCAGATCGCCATCCCACCATTTCGTGGATAACCTCCTCGTACTGCATGCTCCTCGCCTATCACCTTGCCTTCCCATCGCGACCTCGAACGCCTCCTCCACCAAAAGGCGAGCCTGAGCTCGTCACGCCTCTCCCGAGCGGCTCTATGTGACATCGGACTCACCGCACGCGTGGCCAAGCCGCCTTTATATGGAGGAGTTCGACCTCTTTCAACTCAAGAGCCCGCGATAGGTCTTCGATTCTTGTTCAACCAAGGAGAAGCATCAAGCATTTCGAGAGACAATCGAATAAAAAGATAAGTTTCTTAACATAAACTTGGGATTTTATTAACATGCCCATAGCAAAAATAAGTACACATTTACATTCAAAAAAAAAGAGTGAAAAGATGGGGATCAACCGACCCTCCCAAGCTCGCCACATCCACGTTCGCCGCCTCCGACGCCTCGATAGCAGCAGCCTCTTCCGCCTATTTTGCCCGCATGACTTGCCTCTTTGGGAACCACCGAGTCTCGACGCCCTCAAGCATCACCGCACCCCCGACCCCTTTGCATGTTCGATAGTAAAGCTCGTCGTGGGATCCCGATCCACGGACAGCGCGAGCAGCACTCGCGACAAAAGAACCAGGAGGAGGCAGGTTCGCAAAGACGGAAGCTCCTTCGTGCCACGGACGAGCACATCAAAATAGGCCCGCCTCAGACATTATCCTCGGTCTCCTCGCACCCATACTTGGCTTTGTCCAGTCCGGTAGTCCTCGGCGACATCTTCGATCGCATCCGAGACGGCACGCTTATTAAGCACCTCGGCGCGTCCCGAGACCATCCCGGCTTCGCCGACATGAACAGCCTCTCCGCAAAGGCACGGGCGCTCTCCTCGCGAGCTCGCCATGTCCGCCTCCCGACGGCGAACTGTTCCACCTCGCCTTCATCAAGGCAACCTCGACCGCCCGCCCTTGCCGCCCTCCTCCACATACCGCCTCACCGACCGCCCTTGCCGCCGCCTCAATGGCCGTAGCATCCGCCGCTTTTTGTTTGACGAGGTCCGGATCTTAGCCTCGGCCTCGGATATTTCTTGAGCGAGAGGTATTCTCCGCCTCCACCTCCCGAGCATACAGGCCACCCACAAACTGCTGTGAACGCGCTTCTTCAAGTAATCCGATATAAGATCGGATACTTTGGACACCTCGCCGCCACGCCCCGACCCCCACACAATATACACATCAGTCGAAAACACTTTTTTTATCTCTACACGTAGTATAAAGACAGTACAAAACCCTGGAAAGAGACGAGTGACGACTTGAACCGATGATCTCGCACTCACCTCGGCGAGAACCGAGACTCGTGGATTACATCCTTCCGCCTCTCAAGCGCTTGAGTGGTTGCGCGAAGGGATCTCAAGGCCCCACAGTCATTTCGGCATGTCCTCGAAATCCTTCAAGTCGGAGACCTCGGCGCCACGTAGATCGGCTCCTTCCTTTCTTCTTCTTTCCTTCAAAGCAGTTCACTACCAAGAGAAACATAGGTCAAGATCAACACGATAATCATGCAATAAAGAAAAAAAAATAGGGCCTCACCCTTCACCGACTCCACCCCGGAGGTAGGATCATAAGGCTAAGCCCCGCCTCACTCGGCCTCGAGAAGACCTCGTCAACAAGGCCAATTTTGTCCGCGTCTCTCCGTGTCACCAAGTCCTTGTCAACGAACACATCGGCGATCTTATCGATCGCCATGGAAACTCCATATGTCTCGAAACCGACAGAAGAAGAACTTCTTCTGCCAGTTGGAGATCTTCGACTTAATCTTTGCTTTGAATTTCCTACGGGGTGATAGATAATACCACCCCGAGCCGCCTTCGCTTGCAAAAAGCAAGGACCAGCCCCAAGGTCAAAGGAAAATTATGCCTATGGGCATGACACCTAGGGCGCTCATATGCCTAATGAGTTCGGCGAGAGTTGGGCAAGAGATATGCCAAACATCTCTTGGAACTCAACGATATCGTAGTGGAAAGGAAGACGAAGACCAGCCTCGAGGTCGTCCCTCAGACATCGGTAATAAAACCATCCGAGGGGCACAAGCCCTGTCCTCCTGACGGGGAACGAACTCAATATCGTAAGGAATACTATATTGAAAATGATATCCCTAATATCGAAATACCTAAGATGGAAGAAAAGAAGACACTTTGCCGCAATCCCCACCGAGGGAATCGCAGACTACACTCGAAAGAGGCATATGAATACGGTAAAAGCAGTGAGACACTAATGAATTAGACGGGAAATGTACACGATTTGACGCCGCATTTATCGTTATGAGAAGAAGTAGCCATTACTTACTTTTGTTTATCGATGAAGAAGAAGAAGCTTTCGATCACGATGGCGCAGAATAAAACTATTTCGCAGAGGCGCAGGATTTTTGAAAATCGAGAAATGAAGAAGGCAAGTGATACGAGATATTGCGTATCAAGGAAGACATTCCCCTAATATGCACTTTATCGGGAATCCAACCGTTGCCAATTAATGCGCATTAAATGCGTATCCCAAGGCCCAAAGACTCAAAGAACGGCAAAATCCTGCTTCGCCCCGCTTAACACCTCGTCGGGTGAAGCGGTCAAGACCTCGGCAAACGCCTCGACGGTGAAGCCGGTCAAGACCTCGCTAACGCCTCGCCGTAAAGCTATCAAGACCTCGCATAACGCCTCGTTGGGTGAAGCGGTCGAAGACCTCGGCATAACGCCGACAGTGAAGCCATTCACAAGACCTCGGTTTAACGCCTCGACAAGTGAAATCGGTCGAAGACTTCGCTAAACGCCGGTGAAGCGGCTGTCAGAGATCTCGCTAACGCCTCGTTAGGTGAAGCCGACCATAAGACCTCGGCATAACGCCTCGTTAGCGTGAAGCCACCAAGACCTCGGCACGACGCCTGGTGCAAGCTGTGACACCTCGCCGAGATACAAACAACAAAGACCTCGCAGACGCCTCATGAAAGCAAACGTGCACGATATACGACGCCGATGCATTGAGTCGATAATGAAAAGTATGTATCGTCCAAACCCGCTGTCACAACAACCCCAATCCAAAGATGACCTCGTTTCTGCGTCTTTTGGGGGTTGTGATAGGATATCTGACCAACTACTGTGCCCAAGCATCGTGCCCAATACAAGTAAACCTGACATCAAGCTCGGCCTGGACAAGTTCGACCCATGAAGACTCCTAAAGTCAGTGGGAACGCAGAAAGCTCAGCCATATCTAAAAGAATCCTAAATCAAGAAGGGATAGGATCTCAAATCCTAGTTAGAGAAGACTTCGGATTCGAGATCTAGGTCAATACATTGTGTATAAATAGAGGCTAGATTAGACGACATAGATTCATTCACTCTCTTTGTAATCATTTCTTATACACTCAATACACATACAAGCTCCCTCTTGCCCCGTGGACGTAGATCTTATTCACAGATCGAACCACGTAAATCTTTGGTGTTCTTGCGCATTTATTTCCCTTACGAAATTAAGATCGATCAGTTTTGTTGTTTATACTCTCTGATATGCAGGAAACAAAAATGGTATGAACCCGACTGGTGGAAATTTGGGGATGGGAAATCGCAAGTATAGACTCTCTTTTTAACCTTCGTACCCTGTCTTACTTCCTTCTTTCCAAATTTCTCTGTTTACATTCTACAATCTAGTCTCCTAGAATACAAGGATCCCGCTTCCTTGTTTACCCTCTCTTTGCTCATGGAGTTGATGCTACCTATTCAATTTGACTGCAATATTAACTATTTCCTATAAATAGATACTTTCGACATGCTTCAGGTGAAGTGTTTGCTATATCACAACCACTAGCCCAGTTTGTTTCAGTCAACAGGTACTTGTTCTAGGCCATTTCGGATGAAGTGATTTGCCATTACTTAGTGAAATCAGATCACTATATTATTGAGTGATTTTGCAGATTGGTCCTCCGTGCTTATGCTCACGACGATGTCAGCGTCGGATCGTGGTTTATTGGGCTTGATGTGAAACATATCGATGAAGGAAAGTTTTGCTGCTCATCATGGGCATCAGGTTGTCATTACGCCCTACTAATTCCTTTCTAATATCCATTTAAAATAAGTTAATATAACTTAGACTCTTCCCCAACTATATCATATACCACAAATACTGCTTCATCACACCCTTATTTTATTCATGATTATCCTCATTGACTCAGGGGCGGAGCCGGGATTTTGAAATTGCAAGGGAGATATTCCATCGAAAAATTTAATGGATTTTTTCCGAATAAAAGTAAAGAGTCGAGTCAAATTTCAAAATATTTGTTTTGTTTGCAATTTTACTGTCAATAATAAGATCGGAAAAAAAAGTAAATTCTCCTAAATATCAAAGGTCATGTTTCAAAGAATGGAACTAAAGTGAAGACAAACAGACAAAAAAGAAAACTTTATTTATAATTAAACATACCAAAAGTTTCTCAAAATGATACAAACCAGATAAAATAACATTAGATATCAAAAACTACGCAACACATTTACTTACCAATTCTAAATTATGACCTACGTGTTTTCATGAGATCAGACTCATTTATAACTGAATCAATGTCAAAGCTTTGAGCAATTAACTTCTCGATATACATTATCAGAAAACTAGATAAAAAATCATCTTTCATTTTATTTCGCAACCTTGACTCCACAATTTTCATGGAGGAATATAAGCAATATAAATTTAAAATAGTAAATTATATAAAGCAAGAGTATTTCTGAAAAAAGGCAAAACTTATTGATGGTGATGATGGGTAGATTCCATGGTGAGGGGGGTGCAATGCACATCCCCCTCACTATTCATTGCTACAGTAATAATACTATTTTAATGAATAATGAGGGGGTGTGCATTGCACCCCTACTCACCATGGAATCAACCGTGATGATGGATTCTTCAATATAGAATGTTTCTTGTGTCACTGTTTTCGAATTTTTAAAATAAAAACAAGTTGTTTTGACTTTTGGGAGAAGAAAGTGTGAAATAAAGAAGACAATAAATTTAAAATGAAAACCCTGTAGCATTAGAAAAGTTAAGAAGAAGGAGTTTCTAGAATTTATATCAATAAAGAGAAAAAGTACAACTAAATGAAAACCCCGTAGCATTAGAAAAGTTAAGAAGAAGGAGTTTCTAGAATTTATATCAATAAAGAAAAAAAGTAAAACTAAATGGGGAGGGGCGAAATCATAAAATATTAAAATAACAACTAAACTAAATATACTACCGGACGACTGCGCCGGGCTTGAATCCGCCACATCATCAAATTTCTCCAAAAGCCACCCACTATGTATGTATTTATAGTAATTCACTTGTCCTTGTATGCACTATTCCCCATCCTATTAAATAAAAAGTTAACATTAGGCGCGTGTATTTCACATCTCAGTTAATGGCGGGTGGCGATGTGGAGGCACAGACTCTGATCGGACAAAGCAACGGCGGCGGAACTACTGAAGCGGCGAAAAAGGAGAGGAATGAGGAGATCCGCCACCAGGAAAAGGAAGCGTTCCAGCTGGCCAACTACTACTTCGTTTTCCAAGGCGTCATCTTCACCGCGTTCTACCACGCGCCGTCGCATATCAAGTGCGGCTACAAGTGGGTCCCCATAACCCTATCGGCTCTCGCCGGCTTCCTCAACTTCTGCGCGCTTCTCAGAATCGCGCTCAGCTACAAGAGCTCGTTGGACAACGCGGACGCCACATCGGCCGGAGGAGACGACACCTTAGCGGTCAAGTGCGCCAGGTGGTGGAGGTGCTTCACATCGTCGCCTGCATGCTCGTCGTCCTCGCGTTCCTCGCCGTCACGCTCGCCGGCTGCTGGCTCATCACTTGCTCCGCCGATGCCTCATCTGCGGCGGAGCCCTGAACCTTCTTAGCAGGAGTGTGTCAATTACTTCTGTCGGCGGAGCCAGGATTTTAAAATTGCGAGGGCGATATTCCATCGAAAAATTTAATGGATTTTTTTCGAATAAAAGTAAGAGTCGAGTCAAATTTCAAAATATTTGTTTTGTTTGCAATTTTACTGTCAATAATAAGATCGGAAAAAAAAAAATCTTCTAAATATCAAATGTCATATTTCAAAGAATGAAATTAAAGTGAAGAAAAATAGACAAAAAAGAAAAATTTATTTATAATTAAACATACCAAAAGTTTCTCAAAATGATACGAACCAGATAAAATAACATTAGATATCAAAAACTACGCAACACATTCACTTATCAATTCTAAATTATGACTTACGTGTTTTCATGAGATCAGACTCATTTACAACTGAATCAATGTCAAAGCTTTGAGCAATTAACTTTTCGATGTACATTATCAGAGAACTAGATTAAAAACTATCTTTCATTTTATTTCGCAATCTTGACTCCACAATTTTCATGGCGGAGTATAAGCAATATAAATTTAAAATAGTAAATTGTATAAAGCAAGAGTATTTCTGAAAAAAGTCAAAAACTTATTGATGGTGATGACGGATTCTTCAATATGGAATGTTTCTTGTGCTACTGTTTTCGAATTTTTAAAATAAAAACAAATTGTTTTGACTTTTGGGAAAGGAAAGTATGAAAGAAAGAAGACAATAAATTTAAAATGAAAATCCCGTAACATTAGAAAAGTTAAGAAAAAGGATTTTCTAGAATTTATATAAATAAAAGAAAAAAGTATAACTAAATGGGGAGGGGGGCGAAATCATAAAATATTAAAATAACAGCTAAACTTAATATACTAAAAAAAAGTTCTTACAGAGACGATCGCTTAGTGAAGCTGGGCTTGAATCACGTTGTAACTCCCATATTGTGAGCATGATATAGTATTCCCAACGCTACTTTTCATAATTTTCTCTAATTTAAAGGTTGCAAAATTATCGCAACGTACCATCTAACACATGAGAGAGCAGCAACAAAATTATTCCCAACGCTACTTTTCTCTGATAATGTACATCGAGAAGTTAATTGCTCAAAGCTTTGACATTGATTCAGTTGTAAATGAGTCTGATCTCATGAAAACACGTAGGTCATAATTTTCTGTGTAACACATGCTCATATTATCGCAACGTACCATCTAACACATGAGAGAGCAGCAAGATCCAATCGTTTTCTGTGTAAAAAATGAAATACTAATGCTTCCATGGTGTTTGCAGGAGCCATTTGTGCATCTGCATGATTGGAAATGGGTAATTTTGTGATGAGAAAGAAAGTTGAAGACAAGTAGAAGAAGCTTTTTGCAGTTCAAGTGGGGATATGTGGGTTCACTTGTTTGATAGGAAAGTAAAGATGGCGAGTTTAGATTGTGTACAGAAAATACAGAGCAAAACATGTATTATTCGACAATGGATCTTGACTGCAACTTGTTATAATTTCTGCTCCTCAATATTGGGTCTTCTACTCCAAACTCGACTCAAGATGCTAATATATTTTCTAAACATTTTTAACTTCAAACATATGTCAACCGGGAAATATATTTTCTGGAAGTAGGAAAAATAAACTTTTATTCAATGAGATGTATAAAAATAATAATGAAAGTTAATATTTGAATTTGGATTGTTTTAACCAGATTACGAAACCAATTTTTTTTTTTTGGTCAATTAATGATAAATTTTAAAGGTCACACACGGTGACTCGAACCCTGAGACTTTTTACGCAAGATTAACCACTCTACCACTAGGCCAACACACACACACACAAACCAATTTTTTTGTTTAACAAGTATGTCAATAAATAAAGGGAATATGTTTGTTGGGAATCAAATATTTAATCAGTTGGAATCTACTTTCTGGAAATAGGATAAAGAAACTTTATTTTAATGAGATGTAAAAATATAATGTAAGTGAACATTTGAATTTAGATTCTTTTAATCAGATTACAAAATCAATTTTCTTTGTTTAATAAAAGTATGTCAATAAATAAAGGGAATATGTTTTCTACGAATTAAAAAAGTAAAAATATTAAATCAGTTGGAAGCCACTCTCCTTATCAGAGCCAGGTTTCGATCCTGGGACCTGTGGGTTATGGGCCCACCACGCTTCCGCTGCGCCACTCTGATTTGTTGATATTCTGAGCACGATATAACTAATAACCGCTACATTTATATAGATTCATTACAAATATCTCCAATAAGTTTTAATCAATTCGATTGTATTCGAGTAAGGAACCGATTATATTCCAACACAATGAAGGAGAAATAGATGAGATCATTTGTTCAAATAAAATTCAAATATGTTTTAATTATATCTAAGAAATGTTATGGTGTTTATTCTTTCTCAATTCTATATTCTGTGCGTCTTGAGGACATAAAAAAGGAAATAGTATATTTAGCTCACTCTCTAACTTTTGATTCACAAAATTAATATATAAAAATTCATTATGTAAAATCATGCTATTTATTTAAAGTATTTTCAATAATATTATAATTACTATTTCTCTATATTACAATAGAATTACAATATTTTTTTGGGCACCGACGTATGAATCCGTCAGTATACACACATATTCTGTCAGTCACTCCAATCACCGATGAACGCAATGGAGCAAGGCCGACGTTATTCACGTCAGTAAGTTATTTACCAACATGAAATATGTATGTCAGTGATTGCGACGGAATCAGCGATGCAATATCTGTTGATCGATCTTCGTTGTTGTCGGTGTCGCTAACTTCCCCGATGGCTTTGCCTTCGGTCCATTTATCAATAATCACTGATGGAACAATGTCTGATGGTAAGATTGTCGGACGTTGGTGGGAAGTCACCAACAGGCAGACCGTCGGTAATCAACGACGGACATCAGCCCATCGGTATTTTTTTGGGGGATACCTAGTTATCGACTAACTGCAAATTTTGTGTGTTCAACATAACCCCAAGTTTTTCACTTATGACAACGAATGTGAGATAATAATTAATATAAACCACGTTTTAAACACCAATAATATAATCCATGTTTCACTTACATGCAGGATGCCGCAATAACTCCATCGTCTACTGATGATTAATGCCAACGCATGTCTGTAGTTATAACATTAGATACATACAATATTTGTAGTCGAGGAATCAGAGAAAAGTAATACATGTTCTTTGTTGCTACAAGTGTCTTTCCATAATGCTCCCTGATCCCCTATTATTTTTCTTGAAACGAGAAGTATTGAGGAACTTACATCGAACCATGTCACTATCATCTCGCCAATAAATCATGCAACTACTAGGGTAATAATCGATCTTCTCTTCAGGCAGTCCCATGCCCACCCAATAACTTCTTCGTACTATAGAAATTATTGTCCACTGGTCAAAATTCATCTCGAATGTGTTGCCTTCTGTCTTCAAATA
The DNA here is from genome assembly GCA_036937905.1 of Salvia rosmarinus. Lineage (NCBI taxonomy): Eukaryota > Viridiplantae > Streptophyta > Magnoliopsida > Lamiales > Lamiaceae > Salvia > Salvia rosmarinus. Next base: position 9,759,712 of record CM072822.1, read on the forward strand.
GAGTAGACAAGCCACAAGGGACAACCAAAAGTCCTAATCTGCAACATTTAACATATCGTATAGTTGTTGTGCTTTAGGATTTGACAGGTCTTCAATGCCTTGCATGTTAAACTGAGAATCAACCAAATCCATCACCATAGTGTGATAGGTACTTTGATCATAGTGAAAATCATCAACATGTTGATATTTAGTCGTTGGCACTTCAGTTTTCCCATGAAACCTCAAAATATTGTAATCTTACACGAATTCATTCTTTGCAATGTGATACTAAAAGTCTTTATCTTTATAATGCATATTATCAGACCTTCTGTATAGACACCTAATTTTATCCCCATTCACTAATCATGGTTAACAACTAGCAAAATCGATGAATCCTTTAAATCCTTAAAAAAATCAGAATTGAAAGTATCACTGGATTGAAACCGTTTATACTTCTATTGATGATTCTCACTCATTTCGACAAATCCTAATAATTTTTTGAAACTAATTAATCAGATATGAACTAGTACGTGGCTCAATAGAATATTAAATATTATGCCATATAAAGACAACTGAGGGCTCGAACTGAAATAAGTTAATTCCTAGTTAACTTATGTCAAAATCAAAAATATATTAAGATTTCATTAATCAATACATTGTTATTATGTAAATATTTAAATAATCATAAACACTAATAATAAGATACGAAAATTTTGACTAAACACTATAAATAATTATAAACATAATGAGATAGTTAACTCTGCAATGTTAGAGGATTTAGAAATATATAACTATAAAATAATAATTATATTAATGAATAGTTATATACCATAAATTCAATATACTAATTGTGTTATAATAATTAATTAATAGTAATATGCCATAAATTTAATTTAGGATATTAAAATAATATTTAATTGATTAGGATACACTATATATTAAAATATTATCAAAATCCTTCAATTGGACATTCGTCTTAGTTAATCAGCGGATAAAAAACACGAATCAAAAGACATCCATACTTATACATTACATGATCGCTATTCTGATTACATCGAAGACTTTTAATTAATGCGAAACAACTAGCTAGGACATAGTTACTTTATCATATTGTTGACAATAATAAAATAAGGGAGTTGATCAATGAGAATTCCAACTTTTTTTTAGGACTAAGAATTGATGTGGTCCATCTATATTTTATAATCTAACGATCGTGATTAACTATAAATCGTTTATTATCCTCTTAAAATTGTTTAACCCTATAATCAATGGATTTTATATATTTATTTACATAATTATTCTATATGCACAATCACTATGATTACATGCAAAACAACATGAATTACATGAACATAACAATCACTTAGAATGTAATAACATGCACAAGAACTACAATTACATGAACAACAACATGAATTACACAAACAACGATAATAGAATATGAAAGATTCAAATAACGATAATTTAGGAATTTAAGTCGTCCGATCTTATTCAATCTAACAATGATTATTAGTTCTTAGTTATTGTTTAAGAAATAATTCTCTCTATAAACAACCTCAATCAAATAAAGCATTGTCAATGATTCAAAAAGCAAAGCATATATTAACTATCAATCTAATGTTTTTACGTAATGTCTATCCTAAACACATTTTATGACTTCTAATTACTCATACTAATTCATCGAAGCATCTTCACATATTCATAGCCAAATCTCACGTGCAAAGCATCAACACTTCAAATCAAGCATAGTGAATTCATCACCCCAACATTTCGCAAATCAAGCTCATCGTGAATTTATCACACCAATCCATTTCGTAAAATCAACTTCACTCTCACCTCAATGAGATGAGTTAGAGATAAGTGGGAGGGGGGTCTGATTCGACGTACCAGGAAAATGGGGGCGTCCGGCAGTGGAAGGGAGAGAGACTGAGAGATAGAGAAGGAGAGAGTAAAAGATGCGATCGAGAGATGATGGGATATGGCCCAACCGATCAGGCCCACTAACAGGCCCAAACGAGCTGGGCCTAACGTTGGTAGCGGGCCCACGCGGTTGAGCCCAAGGCGAGCCCTAACCAGCTCCCAAAACCCTAGCCCCCAGAACCAAAGTCAGGCGCCACCCTCCACGTGGCGCACGCAGCGGTGCCCCCGCCTCCGCCAACGGAGGACACGCCTGTAACCAAAGTCGCGCCACCGCCAATGGAGGACACGCCCCGTAACCAGGTCGCGCCACCTCCACGTGGCGTACGTAAGGCGAAGCGTCCCTGCCTCCGCCAATGGAGGACACGCCAGAGGAAGAGTCACGACCAATGGAGAGGTTGAGCACGCCCATTCGTGCTCGAGTTGTATAAATAGAAGGAAAATTGACAATAGAAGGGTTGACAACTTATCGAACACTAAGGGCTTGTAACTATACTCCCTACACTCAAATTATAGTGAAAGTATTGAGGAAACTCTCCTCCGTGGACGAGATCTCATTAACGATCGAACCACGTAAAAGCCTTGGTGTTCTTTATCGCTTTACATAAATCTCGCACACCACGTAACTAGATTTATCATTGGCGCCGTCTGGGAAACATCCAACAAGAAAGCTTCGCTTCTCTACAACTTAATGGCAAGAACACGCACAACCGCCGCCCACGCTGGCAACAACCGTCCGAGGACGACTGGTGGTCACCGGCGTCGCGGGAAGGAGATCGCAGACGCCACGAGCGCTCACACTCCTGAGGGCAACATGGAAAACGTCTCCATACACCCTCAGGACCGCCTCCCTAACGTAGGGGAAGATGCCGACCTCAACGAGGACGAACAAACAGCTCATTCGTCCCACGAGGTCCTCGGCCGAGCTGTGACCGAGTTCCTCAACGCCAACCTTGGCCAATTCCAAAGCTTCCTCAACCAGAGGACAAAAGGAGCGGGCCCCTCAAGGGCCCCCGAACTGAATACCCCGACCGCCCGAGGTCGCTCCCCCCTCCGAAACAGCCAGCGCCCACCTCGGCGAGACAGCCGAGAACGTGCATCACACCCCGACGCGCGGAGTCGCTCACCGCGGACGAGCCGCCGCACCCACTCGCCGAGCCGATCACCTCGGACGAGCCGCCGCCACCATACGCGGAGCCGCTCACCGCGACGAGCCGCCACCACCGCCGCCCCTCGCCATTCGCGCGAGCCTCTCCACCTCGCCATGCCGACCCGAGAGAGCCGAGCAAACAGATGGAAGAAAGGCGGAGTCGAACTCCCCTCGGAGGGCGATAGCGCCGCTATCGATCCCCACCCTCCGTAAACAGATGGCAACGATCTCCGGGGTCGACCGCACGAGAGAATCATCTCCCTTTCTCGTGGAAATTTAGACACGCCCGCCTAGCGATACGGACACCCAATATTGCGCCACGATGGCCTAGGAAACCCTCCGACTTTCTTTTCGCCACACTACCAACATGGCGAATCAAGGAATGAAAGATTTTCACATGTGCAAAATCTTCCCAGGTGCCGATCTCCAACGCACGACGCCGGTTCACCTCGCCCGCCGTAGCAAAGATACACCGCCTGTGACCTTATGGATCGCTTCAAATGGCGCTTCTATCGAAGATGCCACCCCAGCAGCCTTCCTCAAACTCGCCACAATCCGCCAGTATGGACGAGACGATGTCTAACCGCCTCGAGGTTCATCAAAGAGTCGCTCAAAATCGACGACAAAGAACGATCTCACATCATCAACGCTGTTCAAAACGGATCCGACCCGCCACGAACAAAGAAATTACTGAGGAGAAACCAAAGACGGCGAGTAAGCTTTGAACTGGTGGACAACTTCGCCAAAGGAGACGAGTCGGATCGGAAGAAGAGGAAACTGGGACGAGCGTAAGTCCGAAAGAAAAGCCGATGATCAAGTCGAGGCGCCGATCGCCGCGCGCCGACAGATCAAAAGAGGACCATCGAGTCCGTGCTCGGACCTCGCCCAACCACGGCGGCAGCGCCCCCGCCAAATCAAGGGTGAATATTCGAGCTCCACACCGAGCTCTTCCCGAAGCCCCCTCCTATGAAAGGAGGATCCAAGAAGAGGTCCACAGAGGAGTATTGTGACTATCACCGAGGGTATGGTCATGATACCGAGGATTGCAGAAACCTGGGCTCGCAGATCGATGAGCTCGTCAAAGGTGGAGCCCTCAAGAAATACCTCGGCCGAGCTGGGCCGGGAAACAGGAAGCGCAGGGGGAAGAATAACGGTGGCAACAACTGCGGACCGACCTTGACGATGACCCGACCTGAAGACGACGAGGACGAAGGTCCCAATGTTATGGAGCAGGTCTACGTTATAACCGGACTGCCCATCGGAGCGACGAGGTCGTCGTTAAGGAACGAAGCCCGGAGGTCGGCCACTGAGGAGCCAAAGAACAAGCGACTCCGGAACGGCGAGGACATAGTGTTCTCCAAGGAGGATCCGGTGCCCAAAATCATGCCGCACCAGGACGCCATCACCATACAGGCCGTGGTGGGCAACAAGAACGTCCATCGGGTCTATGTCGACATCGGGCCTCCATCAAGATCATCTTCCTGAGCTGCTCGGATAAGCTCGAGGTCGGAGGTATTCAGTACTTCCGCGCCGTCCCAATTCAGAGTTTCACCCAGAGGCGGTCCAACCCGAGGCGTCATTACCCTTCCGGTTACGTGGGGCGGGCTCCTGTGTCGGTCACCAAGGCCATCAAATTTTTCCCGTCCAGCCCCTCTCCGCACAACATCATCACGGGAGAGATTGGCTACACGCCACCAAGGCCGTCTGCTGCCTACCACCACCGCCAAGATTCCCACCCCAAAGGGAGTGCTTAGCATCCGTGGCGACCAAACGGCGGCAAAAGAATGCCTACGAGTCTCCACCCAAGATGCGGCCTCGCCCGTGCATAGCAATTACAAACCCCTGAGGCCGACGCCCGGACGACCGACCGGAGCCTTCGACTATGCGACGACGATCCTCGAAGGTCATCCGTGTCGGCACCTGTGGCCCAACCGACATCCGACGGCGTGTCATACAACCGAGGGAATATAGGACGTGTTTGCGTGGTCCCCGCCGATATGACCGAGTGTCGCCCGAGCTCATAACTCACCGCCTCAACATCGACCCGCTACCAAGCCATCCGCGAAGAAAAGGATATTCGCGTAACGCAGCCGGTCGTAAGGGACGAGGTGACTCAACTTCAAGGCCAAGATCTTGTTCGAGGTCAACACCCGACCGGATGGCTAATCCGATCCGTGGTCCAAAGCTGCGGGAGGGGCGCGTGTGCGCCGATTATACCGACCTCAACAAGCATCGCCCAAAGATTGCTACCCTCCCGACATCGACAAGAAGGTGGAGGCATTGGTGGGCCACGAGATGTTCAGCTTCCTGGATCTATACAAAGGGTACCACCAAATCTCGACGAGCCGGAGGATGCCCCAAGACCGCATTCATCACCGACTTCGGCTCTTCGATCGAAGATGCCTTTCGGCTCAAGAACGCCGGCTACTTACCGTAGGATGGTGGATGCAACATTCAAAGACCACATCGGGAGATCGCCGAGGTTCACGCCGACATCGTAGTCAAAGTCGAAACGGAGAGTGCACCGATGACCCCAAGACTATCCTCCAACTCCTCGTGTCGGCCAACCTCAAGCTCAACCCCGTAAATGTACATTTATGGTGAAGACCGCAAGTTCTTGGGATGCTGGTTTCTCAAGAGGGCTCAAGGCCAATCCCACCAAGGTGAAGGCAAGATCTCGACATGCAGTGCCAAGGACCATCCGTGAGATCCACAAACTCACCGGTGCCTAGCCGCCTCGCAGATTCTGTCTCGGGCTGCGCCGAGAAGCGCTTCCTTCTTCAAGATCCCGAGGAGAGCTCCTGACTTCCTGGCGGGAAAACACTGTGTCGCCAGACACCGAAGGAGTATCCGCCGACCGCCGACCGTCCGCCCAAACAAGGTGAATTCTCTATACTTGGCCGCCTCGACGAGGCCATCGATCTTGATATTGGCACGAGACGGGAGGACGACAACTCCCATCTACTTCATTAGCCGAGCTCAAGGGACCGGAGACGAGGTACACCAGCCTCGAAAAGGTAGCACTAGCCCTGGTGAACGCCAAGCGACGCCTTCGACCCTACTTTCAGGCTCATTCTGTCCAGGTATTAACTGACCTACCTTTGAGACAAGTCTTGTCCAAGCCGTAGTCATCTGGACGCATAGCAGTGGGCACTGAGCTCGGCGGCACGACATCTCGCACTCCCGAGGCCGCCATAAAAGCGGCAGCTCGCCGACTTCCGGTGGAAGCCAAATTCATCGAGGTTGGCTCTACCACGGGTCGCTCCAACACCCGCCTCACACGGAGGACTCCGTCCCCGCACCGCCCGATAACTCGCTGGCGGATGTGCGTGGGCGGAGCTTCATGCAAACGCAGGCGGAGCGAGCATTCTCCTCCTCGCATCGACAATCAAGATTTGACCCACGCCTCCTGGCTCCTTCCCAACCACCAATAATGAGGTGGAGTATGAGCGTCACGATCTCGTGACTCACCGCAAAGGAATCGAGAGGACCATGTCCGATCTTCTGGGATTCCTGTGTCGTGGTAAACCGGGTCCTAGGCGATACGAGGCCAAGGAGGACCGAATGAAGCAAGACTCGAGAGAAGGCAAAGGAGATGCTGGCCTCATTCGGTACTCCAAAGATTCATCGGATCCCACGGGCGAAAACAAATGAAATGACGTTCTCGAAGAAGTTAGTCATCATCAACAAGTCCTCCTGTGGAGGAGGTTCATTCCAAGCATAGAGGAGTCTCACATCGGCATCATCACCAAGATGGAGCCGAACTCGATGTCTCCCATAAAGGCTACACCGAATATGGCGACTACCTCAAGATCGGCTCGAAGCCAAAAAGATGATGGCGAAATCCTGTAAGTACCTCATACACGAGGCGCTTCACCGGAAGTCTTACCTTCAACCCTCCCGAGGTGTCTCGGCCGGAAGAGGCCGACCACGTGCTCAATGAGATCCACGGAGGGTCTTGTGGAAGTCACATCGGCTCGCGAGCTCTCTCAAAGAAGACCGAGGTCGGGATATTCTCGCCCACCCTTGTTCAAGATTCTACGAGCTCGTCAAAAGTGTTCGGTGCCACCCACTCCACGGTCAAAAGCTACCGCAAACCGATCTAAGCGACCGCAGAGCCCGTGGCCTTTCATGCGGTGGGGATCGACATCGCTGGTCCGCTCGACCGAGCACCGTGTCACTGATACTTAGTCGTAGCCATAGACTACTTCACAAAATGGGTCGGTGAGCCACTTTCGAGCCTCACGAGCGTGAGGATTCGACCTTCGTGTGGAAAAATATAGTCCGCCGCTTCGCATATCGCACATTCTCGTCTCGGACAACGGCACCCAATTCGTCGACAAGAACTTCGCGAGTGGTGCGAAGAGCTCCAGATCAATCATCGCTTCACCGGCCGCACACCGCAAGCGAATGGTCGACCGAGGTGAAAACCGCACGATCGCATAAGGATTGAAGAAGAGGTTGACCGAGCTAAAGGCGATTGGGCTGAAAATCTCCCAAGTCCTCCTCGGGTCCCACAGACAACACCTGACCTCGCACGGAGAAACCCCTTCACCGGGGCTACTGTACCGAGGCCGTCATACCGGCCGAGATCGGCGCGCCAAGCCCGCGCACTCTTCACTTCGACCGTGCCGAACGGAAGACTGCTGGCCACCCTTGACGCCTCGAGGAGAAGCCACAGCTCGCCTTCATAAACGGCCAAGCACAGCGCCCAGTCGCACGCAGACTACAACAAAGGGTCAAAGCCTCCGGCCCAAGTAGGCGACCTCGTCCTACGAAATAATGAAGCCAAGAGAGCCGAGCGCCTTAACAAGTCGGATCCGATATGGAAGGCCCATACCGCGTTCACGAGGACCTCGACAAAGGGCTTACAAGTCGGCTCACCTATCCGTGCACTTATCCCCGAACTCGCACATCACTCATTTAAGGAGGTATTTTACATAGCTTCGATTTAAGATCGCATCATATTAGTCCCTTCATTGTTTTGACAAAGTACGATGTTGATTACATATTCAATAAAACATCCTGCTTTTCTAATGAATGTTTCACTTCGCCTCATACATATGTGAACATCTATTCGATACACCACATTTAAACCTTCACAAGGGACGCCTTACGAAGATGAAAATCCCACTAAGTAGGGTACGACATCAGGACTACTCATTAATTTGAATGCACTCTACATGCAAAGCATACAGATTACCCATTAAGTTGGGCGCCTACATGCAAAGCATACAGATTACTCATTAAGTTGGACGCCTACATGCAAAGCATACAGACACCCATTGTTGGATCGCTCTACATGCATGCGACATCCGACCGATCTCGCCGACTTATACCCCTTTATTTGGGAAAATATACATCAGATACAAGATAAATACATTTACGACCAAAACGAAGTCCTGTTACGCTTTGTACCTCTCAAGGGGAAAATGTACACTTCAAACGAGTCTAAATACATTTATATCTACATACAAAGTCCCACGCTATACACAACCTCATTCGGGCTTCCGGCTCCGTCACGGACTTGCCAAAGTCGCACCAATTCAGATAAAATCTCCAGCCGACGGTGTATGCCTGGAACGAACTCAGTACCTTCAACCCAGTCGATAAGGCCGGAACCACCACGGCCTACTCCCGAAGCGCTCGGTACGGGCTCGGGGGCAGCCTGACAAGTTTCGACCCTGTGGTCACCTTCACCCACCCCGACACTTGAGCGGCGCGCAGCGCCAATACGGGCACTTCGGGGAATGGGGATACACCCGAGGTCACACCTCGGCCCCCCTGACCGGACACCGGGCCGGGAGTATGACCTCGCCCCCTACCCGCCGCTCTTCCCCGCCGACCGAGGTCCCTGGCCGCCTTCCGCCCCTGCAGGATCGCCTCCAATGATCCGCCTCGCCGGACCCATCAACCGGAGCACTTCGGTATGATCGGCGAGCCGCCTCCTCCACGGGTTCTTCTATGATCGAACCTGGAGCCCGCCGTGGCCTCGCCATGGGGCTGTGGCATGCGTCTTACTGAACGATCTCATACATCTCCATATACTTTACGATGGAGTTGACACGCTCTTTGAACTTCTTGCCGTTGGGCCCTCCTCATCCTCAAAGACCATACCTCTCGCCAAAGAAGCTCGAACTCGGTCGTCGCCTTCGGATATGGTAGTTCCACCAGCTCGGTGGATTGCCTTCGACTCGCATGCTCCTCCGACACCCGAGCTAACCTCTCCGCATCCGATTCGAGTCGCCTCACATTGTATCAAACGCCTTGGATAGCGCCGGCGATAAGTCCGCCTCGACTCCGTCCCCGGCGATCCTCAACCTTAGGGCCTCGTTCACCCGGAGGCGGGCCACTTTCCGATCAGCCTGCAACTTCTTCTTCGTGTCGGCGGACGACGCCGAGCCGACATCCATGGTCACCAAAACTTGGGTCACCTCGGAAGACCGGCCTCCAGCACCTCTTCGTCCTTCTCGGCCAGAGCACCCTGACTTCTTTCACCTTTGTCGGTCGTGATCAAGTCCGATGTATTCGTAAGTGAAGTGCTAAAATAAACAAGACAATACACATTTCAAAATGTTGTTTTATTACTCAAAAGGTTGGAAATTATTACAAGGGCTCGGGATCCTATCGACCCGGCGATTCAGCCTGTTACATCGTCCATCGACCTCGTGCTTGTCGCCGACCACGATCTCCTGCGCCCGCCGATGCTCCCGCGGTTGGCCCCTCCGCGGGAGCTCCAACACCACCTCCTCGCCCACCTCCTCCTCCGCCTGCCCGCCCTTTCTCGCAAGCGAGCTCCCAAGCTCGGGATCTTCGTCCTCCTCAGACCGGGTGACGACCTCACCGTCGGAGGTCGAGCCGGACGCCAGAGCCTCCAAAGACCGGAACGACCCAACCCCGAGATCACCCAAGGCGTAAGCCTTGTTCACCTCGGCTCGACCTCGGTCCACCCATGCTCGACTTTATCGACCTGGGCATGGCGGCCGCCAGCCTTCCCAGTGTGATCTCGACACCACCTTCTGCCCAAAGACGGCGGCAAGATCGGCAATAAAGGCCGAGAAGCTCTCCGACTCGATGAGCCCACCGCAAAAGCCCTCGCCAGTGGTCCCTGGTCGGCCGCCTCGCACCCCTCTCGCCCTCGAGCTCCTTCTTCGCCCGACCAACTCCTCCCGAACCTCTTCGACCTCCCCATGGCCTCCAGTGCCCAAGCCCTCTTCTTCTGGCGGCCTCAAGCAGCCCTCCCCTCCTCGGCCCCTTGCGGCCTCGCCTTCCGCCTTAGCAGCCACCACGGCGGTCTCAAGATCCGCCCGCGCCTGCAAGCTCCCGCCCAGCGCCATACCGGGCCGAGCTCTCGACCAGCCCGGCGGCGACTTGCAGCCCCTCAAGAACACGCCGCAGGCCCCCATCACCGAGCTCCCACCCCGAAAAAGCGGCAGACAAGTTAATAACAGATCGCAGAGCGCATAAATCTAAATGTGGAAGAACTTTATACCTCGGGGAGGATGCGCCAAGCTTGAGGCTGCACCAGACTCAAGGCGGCCCGAGGCCGAGACTACGATGCCGGCCGACCTCGCCGAGGCCCACTCATCACTGGCCCATATTGTCGACCTTCTTCGACCCTTGGTAGGTCCAGCCCGCTTCATCTTCTTCTTTGCAGTTCGCCTCGGCGATCGCGAGCCCGCCTTGCCTACCGCCTTCATCGACATTCGAAGAAAATCGACAGCACAAAGAAAATCGAACGAATAAGGACTAAGAAGATGGGATGCCTCACCCCGCCCGCACTCGATCCCGACGCTCCGACCAGAATACTCATCCGCCTTCTTCAGTCGTCCTCGGTGTAACTTATGGATAAAATCTCACCAAGGCGCCAAGACCTCCTCCATACGGCCCAAGGGCTTGATTTTCTGTTCGCCACCGCATCGATGCCCCACTCATACCTCTACCGCCTCACCCGCAGAAGAAATACCTATTCGCCAACGGGACACTTTGGAGGGATCACACCTTAAATTTCAGCCGGGAGATGATAGTACACCTCCTATGGTCTCGACACTAAAAATGCATCAAGACTCGAATGAGAACTCCTCGGCAATGTCATAGCAAGAAAGCCCCACCCCACCACCCACCTAATGGAATTCGGGTCAATTGGCAAATGGGATCCGAAATACTCTTGAAGGCTAAGATAAACGGGGCGGAGGATACCTAAGACCCGCCTCAAACTATCTACATACACGGTAATAAACCCTCCTGAGGGCCATCGCCTATCATCCGGCCGCGGCACCACCACGCCTCCGGATCCGGTATTCCTTACGACTTCAAAAGTTCCTCCAAGTCAAGCCCGACCGCCACGCCCACCCTCACCCATCCCATACCGAGGATACCGCGAACCCTAGAACTCACCCCATGGACCTACCGAGCCATTGTAGCACATATAATCTTTTACGTCGGGAACTCACGGCGTAACCCAAGCGAATGGAACTTTCGAGAGCGAAGAAGATGAAGAAACATACTTACTTTTCACGCGAGTATATGGCTCCTTCAATGAGATCGTGATCAAGTCGAAAATTTCTCGAATTTTTCTCTCAAACAAGGCGAAGGGAAAATGAACAGTTGCCTCATTTGGGCCTATTTATAGGACAAAGGCGCCTAAAATTGCCGTTTCAACTTCGACACGTACCTACACGTGATTGGATGTGGAGTCCATGCGCGCACACGGTTCGAGTGCCCAACTACCGCCTGGCGCGTATGACGTACGCTAGCGTAAGATAGACCGCCACCGACCTAGCAATCATCATACGGACCTGGCGCCCTCCAGATTATGGCGTCTCGTGTCGCACTCGTCCTTCCCCAAATAACAGGGATCCAGACCGGACCTCGGCGTCCTATCAACGGGCTTCGCCCCTCACGGGAACGTCTCCATCCAGATCGAAACTCGGCAAACCAGCCCCCAGATTTGGTGCCGCCCAGGACGCACCTCGACATCCCTGGAAGGGCGGTCTCGTGTCGGACGTCGGCTCCCACCCCGTGAGCAATACCACTCAGATCGGACCTCGGCAGAACCTACGCAGAGGTCGATATCCACGCCGCACGCCGACTTCCTTCGTAGCACGCCTTTTTCCGTGTAATGCATAACGGACCACCCAACCCGCCGCACCGGATCGCCAAATAAGCCCTCACATCAAAAGACAACACCTTCAACAAACAACTTCACCGAGCCACACCTCACCCTCGGCGAAGCGCTTTCACTCCACCCCGGCATCACCGTCCCTCGCTATTCGTGAGGGCTATGATGGGATATGGCCCAACCGATCAAAGCCCACTAACAGCCCAAATGAGCCGGGCCTAATGTTGAAGAGCCCACGCGTTGAGCCCAAGCGAGCCCTAACCAGCTCCCAAAACCCTCGCCTCGGAACCAAAGTCGCGCCACCTCCACGTGGCGACGCAGGCGGCGCCCCGCCTCCGCCAATGGAGGACACGCCCGTAACCAAAGTCGCGCCACCCTCGGCCAATGGAGGACACGCCCGTAACCAGGTCGCGCCACCTCCACGTGGCGTGCGTAGGCGAAGCGTCCCCGCCCGCCAATGGAGGACACGCGGAGGAAGAGTCACGACCAATGGAGAGGTTGAGCACGCCCGCTTGCGTGCTCGGGGTTGTATAAATAGAAGGAAAATTGACAATAGAAGGGTTGACAACTTATCGAACACTAAGAGCTTGTAACTATACTCCCTACACTCAAATTATAGTGAAAGTATTGAGGAAACTCTCCTCCGTGGACGAGATCTCATTAACGATCGAACCACGTAAAAGCCTTAGTGTTCTTTATTGCTTTACATAAATCTCGTACACTCACGTAACTAGATTTATCAAGAGATTCGAGATAAAGAAACAGAGAAAGACGAGACGCGTCCGACAATGTTGGAGGGTCGGCACACGTCGATGGCAACAATTCTGGCGAGGTCGAAATGCGAGATAGAAGCGGCGGCTGGAGGTGGGCGGAGATGTGGGAGAGAATCTTCGAACCGAGAAAGGGAGAGATGAGAGAAAGAGATAGAGGTAGAGACGAGAAAGAGATGACGAGAGCTAGCGAGAGTGATCGGACGGCAAAGCATGAGGCATAGGTGCGGCAGATGTCGGCGGGAAGACGAGAGGACAATGTCGGCGACAATGGCTCACAACGATGTAGTCGCTTGACATCGCGGTGGCGGTGGAGGTGGCGGTGATGGGCGGCAAGTATGAATCGGAGTTGGGAGAAATTAAGAGTCGAGTTAGGGTTGAATCAATATGAGAAAAGAGGAAAATCGCGATTTCATAAATGGTGACGGTCGATGGAGTATGACGAACCGTCCGTCGATAAGTAATTAAAATCATCGACGGACTGCGCAATGGTCCACATCATTATCAAATTTGAATTAATTCTAGTAAAACAATCATCTATGGAACAAGGTCAATCAATAATACGTCCGTCGTGATGCGATCGGTAATTCAATCGACATTTTTGCGTATGTTTTCGCACCACATGCACTCCATGCAAGTCCGTCGTTAAAGTCGACGGTGTCATATTCGACGATTTTCCCACAGATATCCGTCGGAATATACCGATAGAACATATTCCGTAGCCGGCTCCGTCGATATCCGGCCAATATTCATGTAGTTAGTTCTTTTTGAGTTGAATTATTTTAAACACAGTTCCATGCGTTTTTCTTTTCTAAATCAGAATCTTGATTCATGCTAATAAAGCCTGAAATTTTTGCTTTCATCTGATATAATTAAACATGTTTCTTAAGCAATTATTTTTTTTTCATCTCGAGAGTCTTAGCATTATATTTTTTTGTTGAAGAAGGGAACTCGCAGCCGAGGTTGCACTGTGTGAATCATTTTAAGCAATTACAATTTTCTTTTTCTCTTTTTCTCCTTTTCTCTTTTTCTAGTGCATGTGGATTATCTATGGAACATGAAATTTATTTTTTTTAGAAAAAAATAATATTTTATATTTTAGTTACCAGATGTCAACATTTACCTATAAACTTATCCATATCTGATCCCATAACTTTTGCCTTATCATAATATGATCTATTTATTTATTTAAGGAGAATACCATATATTGTCACAACATTTGACCATTTTTACAATAGTGTCATAATATTTAGAATTTGATAAATTTACTCATCATGTTTCAATAGTTTTTCAATGAAAAAACTCTACAAATGTATCAAACCATTCAGGGCCGGTGTTCAAAAAAATGAAGTATATATATATCTTATTTGGACAAGTTAGGATCTTTCCGGTGTTATGAGAGTTGGGGAACCTTTGATTTGGTCATGACTTCAGATTTCTGTTGGAACAGTAGCTGTTTTCCTAACACAAACTGAGAAACATGTGAGAGCAGCAACATGGCGACTAAAACTTGGGAGTAATCCTCCATATTTTGTATGTGACAAATGTAGTATCTAACACGAACTGCTAATGCACGACTCCTGTTTCTCTCATCAAGGACGAATTTTATAAATCGGCAAATTTCTGAACAATTTTAACTTTAAACACAGACCAATTGATTAATATATTTTCTGGAAATATATGAATAAAAGAAGAAAGAAAAGGGGAAATTAAGTTAAAATCGGTATGGAAAGACTGAGTAATAGAGAAAAAGAAAAAAAAACGAATGAAAATATGAAAAACAAAAACAATCTTAATGTATTTTCTATAAAACAGAAAAAGAAAAAAAGGACGAGAATATAAAAAAACCAAAAAATTTTCCAAACTTTACACTGAATACTTGACCAATCTTAATGTATTTTTGATAAAAAAGGAATGAAAATATGAAAAACAAAAAAGTTAAATTGACCAATCTTAATGTATTTTTATAAAATAGGAAAAAGAAAAAAGGAATGAATATTTGAAAAACAAAACCTTATTTATCAGAGCCAGGTTTCGATCCTGGGACCTGTGGGTTATGGGCCCACCACGCTTCCGCTGCGCCACTCTGATTCGTTGTTTATTATTATTAGATTTAGTATATCTCGAAAGTGAAATGTGTGTGTAACATTATATCCATGATATTTTTTCGTGTAATATTTTATGTTGTACTTTTGAAAATATGTATATGTTACGTAGATTCTATATTGTATTATTTTCTCGAGCAAGTTTTAATTGAACATATTCTTTTTTTTCTTTGAAGGGGGGTGGGGTGTTGAGGAAGTGATGAAGCAAGTTAATATTCTCTATTGCAGCAATTTATATATCTCCGTTTTATTTATGGATAATTGCACATATAAAAGAAATTGAAAAATATGTCATATTTTATTTATGGAAATTACTTGATTATTTTGCAACACATGCAAAATCTTACCATTTATGCGAATTCCTTATAGTAAAATATGATATATTTTAAATTTGCAAGATACATTGCTATTATCCACAAATACAACGAGATATGTTGCATAAGGTGCACTTTTGAAAAATCCATTTTTGGGCAGTATCTTGACTGTATACGTTAAGCGGTTAGCGGTCCATATTGAATAGAAATTTTTCCTTAGCAATTTGAAGTTGCAACTTGTTTCATAGATCGACTTTGTTTATCAAACAGATATAAAATAAATTAAATGAATTGAAATGACTAAGATTGAAATTCTTGGATCGTGTTAACATTTAACAATCATCAACTTTTTAGGATTAATTGTCAAATAAAGCATGACTTTTCCTTCAATTTGTAATTTAGACCCGAGTTTTGGAACGTTTCAATTAAGATTTCACTTTTAGATATGTAGCAAGTTCAACACTCTTAAATATTCGTACAATCCAAAAATTGATATGGCATGACTATTTGTTTTACACATGGCATGTTTACGTCATAAATTTTGTCCACGTGAAAAGTGAATCTAATAACAACATTTTTCCGATCATTGAGAACACTTGGGATGTTAAATTTACTATAAATCGATAAGTGTGGTGTTTAGTATGATTTTGTACTTATTCTTCATATTTTAATGTATGTCGTTTTCCGTGATTTGTCCTATTTATGCCGTTGTTTTGATTAGTATTTATCGATTCAGACTTATTTGATTTGTTTCGATATTTTATAGAAAAATGGTATTAAATAGGACGAAATGATCTGCCAAGAGTTGTCCTATATTGAAGAGAATCTCGATGGAGTCCGTAGGCGCAAACGGATTGTAATTCGGAGTTCAGACGAAGGAGAATGGAACGAATCATCAAAATCGCGCGACGAGCGCGCGAAAAGCGCCTCGCCGCGCTCCTTCGCGCGACATCGTTGTCGATGTCGCATCGCCCGCCCGAGCGCCAGCACCGCCTCCAACCCGCTGAGCCCCATCTCGCCCTTCTGGCGCTGCTCTCCACCTGACGCTTGACCACAACGCATGCGCGTCCCATCCGTAGCTCACCCAAGTCATCCGGCGCTCGGTCGCTTCACCCGGCTCTCGACCACAACGTGCGCGCGTCCTATCAGGCGCTCGCCCAAGTCACCCGGCACTCGGCCGCTTCACCCGTCGCACGTCTCACATCGCCAGCGCCTCGCCTAGCGCTCGAGCATCCTGCCCGTCCGGCGCTCCCGCATGTCCACTCGGTTCTCGATCCGTCCGCCGCTTCGCCACTGCACGCCAAGACGTCCCGGGCTGGCACGCCAACGCCACACCTTCAACGCACGCCCCGTTGCCCCAACGCCCGCATGCCTCGCGCGCCAGTGCCTGCCTCGCATTCATCCAGCGTCCCTTCCGTCCGACGTTCGACACGCCTTACCTCACCCAACCAGCTCCAACGTCCGCGTGCTTCCGGCGCTCCATTCCTCGTCCGACATTCGCCCATTCCCATCCGGCACTGGGTTCGCTCGTCTCGCCCCGTGCGTCCGACGCTCCACTCATTCCGACACTGGGGTGTTCTCTTTGACCTTTCCAGTAGCCGCTCGCATCCGCGCCTCGCCCCGTCCGACTCTAGGCATGATTTCTGGGTCTATTTTCGGCGTTTTAAATGAGTTTTTCGAGGGTTTTATGAAAATGATACCAGCCGCTTTTCTCACAACACATTTTCGACGCAATTCTTCTCTTTTCTTTCTACTTTCTTTTCCTTTTCCTTTTCCTTTTCATTTTAATTATTGTGCTTGGATTAACAATTGGATTGTGCGATTCAATATTTTGGAAGATGAATTTATTTATGAATAGTTTGTAAGTTTTTCTCGTTTCATTATTTCTATATAATTGCTATGGGATAATTTCTACCATGGGATAAATTATTGATTTGTAACGAAATAAATATTGGATTTGTTCTTGTCTTGAATCGTGATTGTTGGGTTAATGATTTATAATTTCTTATCCATATAAATTGATTATTTCATGATCTTCATACACGGTGTTCAAAAGAATAGTGTAGGTTGATATATGTGCTTATGTTTGATTATGAAGTTATGCGAGAACATATTTATGTTAGATATAAATTTGACAACGAACGGGATCGAGAGATTGATTTGTTGTTGAGTAATTAATATGTGTGGACAGAGTTTTTGCTATCATATGCATTTGTAGTTATATATCCTTCGAAGTTGATGGCAGTGGGTTGAGAGATTCCCCACTATTAATTTCGAGTCCAACATTGATGGGGTCGAGAGATTAGTTATTGTTGAACTCTAGGTGAGAGGCGTGGGTGTTTTATGCTTTTGCACCGGTCCTTGACTTACCGTCTTCAATTCCGTGTATCTGTCTATCCCTTTTGTTGTCCAAGTGCATCCTTTTTATCTGCTTTATTTTATTTCTTGCTTTCGTCCATTCAGTGACAACCGCAATTATTTTAGGACGTTTGTATCTCTTTTATGTTTCTGTGTGTGACATTAAACCGTAGCCTTGTTAAGCCTTCCTCGATAGATTCGACTTGGGTCGACCTTACCACTCTATAAGGACATCGTACTATTGCGAGCGACTTAGAAGAACAATTTGATCGGAACATGTGGCTTTATGTTTCAGAAATCACGAATGTATAAATTGCATATTAGCTAAAAAGTTATACATTATTTGGCAATAATTCCCAACTTTTTAAGTCCATATAATGTGCTTTTTTCAGCATGTGATAACGTAATGTAAACGCACTCAGTAGTTCAAGACTAGAGTAGTTTAGCAGCATAAATATCAATAAGAATGACACATGAATTTTTTTATACCACTCGTTATATTTCTGCAAATTCCCTTTGAGATATAATATTCTACCACTAATCCATCCATGTTGTTGTTCGATTTCACAACTAGATCTAATAAGATAAACTTGAATTATAAATGGAGATCGAGAAATGTCTATTATAGAATCGGATCTTAACATAGAGAATATCAACATTTAAATAAATATTTACAGGTGTATGATTAATCATTAATGCACCTATAATTTTCAGCTCTGTGATTGTTCCTCTTATTTCATTCGTCCACAAACTAGGTTTGTGTTTTATTGGAACCTAATTTATATAAGAAATTAAAACAAAACACAAAGAAACGAACAACTTACAATGCAGTAATTAGCTTGGTAATGAAAGAAATTTATCCATTCAAAAGATAAGTAAAAATAGAAAAATTAATAACCTAGAAACTGTTAGAAATTAATTAATTGGGTCCGGAACAATTTCGAATTTAATAAAATCTTATTTTTGATCTAATTGAGCGGAAGCGGAAAGCGAAGGATTCTAAAATCAAAACTTTAACATAAGAATATAAATTCATGCAAATAGATTATTTACTTCTGTAGATATGATTAGAAAAATACATTTTATGTATCTTCGTCTTCTTGGTCTCGGACTGAGCTACTCCTATAGAGACGTATCCACTTTTTGATTACTATAAATGTAGCATGAGTAGTATTCTGTACATCCGTCAGCACGTACAAATTTTAATACTTTTCATCAGTATAAATGATATTTTTCTTCAATGCAAATGATATTTTTTAAAATTACAAGGTAAAAATAAATATTTTTTTTTTTAATTTTAAATAATATTTTCTTAACAATAAATGATACTTTTATTTGTCCGCAGAATACGAACAAATTTTACAAGAGTATTTGCGATGTAGCATAGGTTGAGTAGTCAACTAAGCTCTTTATCAATGACATTTATAGTATAAATAATATTTCAACAGCAAATGAGTATTCTCATACCCATTAGTAATATAAAATGTATAGGACTACCCAGCTTGCCGAATTATGGTTGTGTTTTTCTTTTCTTTTCTTTTTGGATATATGTATTTTATATTGATAGGGTTAAAAATAAACCATGCCCAATTCGCATAATAGCCCAAGAAGATTATAATTCTGAGGACTTGGCCGATCAGAGTCATGGGCCTCGACTTGTACCATAACTATCATCCCCAAAGTTGAAAATAACAGTTCTGGCCCTGATATATCAACTGCTCAACATTGTCAGCTAAACAAAGATACATATGAGATCAGGAAACCCGCTAGACCACTCACCACTACATACACTTATAGGAACATGTTCTGCATGATCTAGCCCATGATTAGCTGCTCTCATATTCAGGTACCACTAAATCGCAAAATATCTACAAGAACTTCGTTAGGGTAAGTTATCAGGTACGTTTTTTTGAGAATATACATACATAACGCTTAAATTCTCAAAAGCAATACTCTTGCTATGTCCTATCCTTTTGCACCAACGAAACATCCTTGCACACGTAGTGACTTGAACGTCAGAGTTTCTTCCGTAGAACCTCTTTCGAGCTTGTTTTGCAAACAATTCACATCTTTGTCGACATATTTTTGATGAAATTATGATCAACTATCAACTAATTCATCAAAAGGTAATCTTTATTGTAGATCTCCAACCTAAATCTATCACACACACACACACACACACACACACACACACACACATATATATATATATATATAAGGGTCAATGTGAGAATCATTTTTATCGTGAGAACGTAATAACAAAAAAATGATGAATTTAGAGTGAAAGTTGATCAATTCAAATAAAATTTTCGCCTCTCATGGGATTCGACACGGGTGAAAATTCAATTTTTGATTCAATAATTTTACAATAGATACATTAACTATCCTAGCGAATACATTTTAATTCTCATATATTTGAACTTCACTATATATATATATATATATATATATATATATATATATATATATATATATTTGATTCAAATGAGAAACCATTCTTATCCTAAAACTAAGAACCAAATGAATTCGTTATGAAAGTTGATGAATCCGTTGAGAAACTTAATGAATTCAACAATTGTAATTTTTCACCCGGTTCAATCCCATGAGGACTTAAAATTTTATTTTTGGATTCAAGAACTTTCCCAATGGATTCATCAACTTTCACCGTGAATTCATCATTTTGATTCTCACGTTCTCACAATAAAAA
Source organism: Salvia rosmarinus (assembly GCA_036937905.1). Classification (NCBI taxonomy): domain Eukaryota; kingdom Viridiplantae; phylum Streptophyta; class Magnoliopsida; order Lamiales; family Lamiaceae; genus Salvia; species Salvia rosmarinus. Next base: position 9,780,133 of record CM072822.1, read on the forward strand.
TGGTTCTCACGTTAACCATTCCCTATATATATATATATATATATATTAAACTGCCGTTTGTGAATAAAGAAGGAAAAACTTACTCCATCAAATCTCAACATCCACTTTTTCTCAACGCATGAACCGAAAAACAAGCCTAACTTGCAGTCGAACAAGACAAGCGTATAGTTACTTTTTGGTAAGGAAAAAAAAATTACTAATGAATAATTGAATATAAATAGCTAGTTGACCTTTGTGTCAGTCTTCACCTCGAAGATTGTAAAACATTAAAAACAATTACATATAATATAAAAATTAATAGATAACAGTGCCCTTTTTCATTTTCTGACAACTTTTTTATATTATTAAATGTATTAAAACCAAAGTCCAAATGTCCAAAACAAGTTCCAAAAAAATACAGCAATTGGGACATCAGTGCATTGGGGCTTACGATTTGGAACAAAAGTAAAAATCAATAATTAGTCAAACTCAAACCCCACATAAAATTAATTGAATATTAGAGTTTCCTGCTTTTATCCTTTGTTGAGATGGAACATTAGTTATTCAACGAATGGAATAATAGAAAATGCAAGCAATATCAAAATTCACAAAAACTCGAAATAATTAAAAAGAGAAGCACCCTTCAACTACGAGCTACTGCAGACTTTGCATTTCAAGAAAAGAGACCAAAAGATCCGAACAAATCAAAATAAGAGCAAAAGACAAAAACACAGAATAAATAAATAAAGGGCATAGTAGTACACATTATAATAAGTGGTTTTAGAATAATATAAGAGCAAGTTTAATCCTTCCAAAAAACTGTTAGGATCGTATCGAAAAACGCAGCGAAAATTAAAATTTTTCGAACTAATAAATGAAATAACAATTATTTCATTCCAACGATTTTAACGACTTCACATTAACATGATGAAAGGCAAGAACGATCGAATCATTACATACCTTTTCGCACTCCGTTTGATGTAGAGATTAGAAGCAATCAATTGCTCGTTCTCCAAACTTGCAGGGATCTAAACGTCTCCCATCTATCAAGTCCACACTCTCTAGAACGTATCAAGTGAATAGTTTTTCGCTAGCAAAACCAAACACTCTTTTGTATATCAACAATCAGATGTCAAACTGGACTTGAAAAAAAAAACTAGAAGAAAAGACGTCTGTATTCTTTTAAAAGAATGATGGAATATCAAACATTAAGGAAAACGTTTTCCGCCATTTAATGCCAATAATCATCATCACTAACATGACTATTATTAACATAATCATTCCTATAGTTACACACGTTTTTTCCCTTTTAAAAAAAATCCAACAATTATATATATATATATCTATATATATATATATAATCGATTTTCTAGAATTTAAAATTAATCAAATTAATTTTATATCTAATTAAATTAATCTAATTAATTTAATATAGAATTAGACTTGTTAATCCAATTATATTCAACTAAATAAATTTAATTGAATATCTAACTTAACATATTAAATTAGAACAAGTCTCAATTATTTAATCATCATTAATTAATCGGATTCAACTATTGAATCAATTCAATTTATATGTTCTAGCTTTTTGTGTGTGACCCTCTTAGGTTCACAACTAGTACCAGTAATAGGCTTGTAACAAATTACAACTTAAACAAATAACATTTATTCAATTAATATATCCAATAAATTAATTCGCTTGAAATTAACTCCGTAATTTCAAGGACCTATAATCCATGGGAACATCTAGCAAGTAGCATGGCTACCTAGCACTAGGTGAAATAGCGAGTAAACCTATTTTAAATATGAATCGTCATACACGTACGGTCCTTCTATTATCTAATCTCCAAATTGAATATTGAGTATGGAATTAAATCGAAAACTAAAAAATAATCCAATAGTTACATTTTCATTCAAATTCAATAACTCTTTAATGAATCATTATTCATCGTGTCTTGGCCAAGGTCTTCGAGTTATGAACAATGAAAACTGTAGGAGATTCTCTCGTCTTAAACAAGTAATAGATTCTTTATCGACCACGCATTAATCTTCATATTTATTCATATCGCATCCAACATAAACTCTTCAATGATTGTCTAACAATCAGAGAATATATCAAAATGAAATAAAACTCATATAAGATTACTATAGTGTCTCAAGTCAAAGGACTAATCATGTACTATCATATATTAGAAATTCTTATTTCGATAAAATAAATTCCATATAAGAATTTCTAGCGGCCGGATTCGATGTACTTGTTCTCTAACAAGAACCCACGATATATACACTTACGTCAACTATGTTAATATTGATGAAACACAATATTCTCATCTTATGAGTGTGTATCATACGTGCGAGTTGTTTCCAACAATTCAATGTCCTGTCTTGAATATTCATTTCACTCGGAACTAATTTTAAGACCAAAGCTTCAAAGACATATTTCATAATCACCATCATATGCGTGACCATATCTTATAACTTATCATGGTCTAAGGACTTTATCTAAAGTATATAAATTATTAATAACAAATACAATAGATAAATAAATGTCTTTATTAATATAAATTCCAATAAGATTGAATTTACAAATTCATTAAAAAAGTAAAAACGACCAATCTAATTGGTGCGTCGGGTGTAACTCTTTCAAAAACAAAGGAACAAGTTTAATTAGGATCAATTATTAATACTTGTTCACTCAAAGAGAAAGGGAAAATGGTTTTAGCCCTCGGTGTGACCAAATTATATTTATGAAGAAATCATGTCTTTTAATTTTTTAAATGACGCTCTCTCTCTCTCTCCATTGAACATAGTAAATTTATATAAAAAAATCTCATTTTCTTTTACAAGTTCACTTATACAAATTACAGCTAACAGAACGAGGTAAGCTTCCTCTTGTTAAAATTGGGAGAGATATGGAGGCAGTGAACCTCTAATCTGTCTGTAATAACTACTAGCTACAAGCAAATTTAATTGAATTTATATATTTTTAAATTGATTTAAAACTTTTACAAATATAAAAATCTGAGATAACTACTGAATTAGTTAAGTTCAAACAAAAGTAAACTAAATGGATAATCGGCGGCTAAATAGTATCATGCTACACTCTGAGTCGAGCTCAAATTGTTTTTTTTTCTTTTTCTGATACACTTAGAGGGTGTTTGGTGAGCTTATAAGTTCTTTAAAACGAACATTATAAAGTCGTTTAGGAGCTTATAAACTATTGCAAAGTGTTTGGCAAAATAAGCTCCTAAATGACATAAGTCGAGAAAATAAGCTCCCTAAAAATAAGTTGGTCAACTCTAACTTATTTTTTCATAAACTTATAAACAATCATGAATTTATCAAAATAATCTTATTATAGTTCGTTATTTCCTATACATACACTATCAACTTCACCTCTCGTCAATTTTATCTCTCTAACTATGATTTTCTCTCTTTGAATCACGATTCTTTATCTAACTTATAAGATCTATTATCCAAACATTTTAACAACTTATAAGCACTTGAAACATTACCTCTTATAAGCCCTTGAAACATCTTATAAGCTCTCTAAAATAAGCTTAGCCAACCACCCCTTAGTTTTTTTTTCTTACATAACTTCGTACTAGTATATCACATTTTCGATTTAAATAATATGCCACGCTTGTAAACCGTCAAATATATATTGAGCGGGAGTGTGTGCCATAACTATATCATGGTTTTGGGCATGGGAAAGCCCTGGAAATCATTAATGCACCCAAATTTCGATAAGAAAATTTGTATTATTTCTTCATGTGCACTTTTTTAATATTTACTACTCACGTATTATTCTATAAATATGCATAAATATATTTTCAAATTTATTTAACAAAGTCACGACTACGCATAAGAAATCATGACCTAATTGATGGAACTGGCGATCGTAAGTTCAAATTTAAATATATATTTTAGATCGAGTTTACATCAGCACACATACCCAAATTTTCTCACTCACAAAAGTCATATTCCATTTTTCTTTATAAGTCAAAATATATAGATACATATGAAAAAGTAATTAAGAGGACTTTGAGATGAGAAATGTTTATATTTCTATACAATATAGGAGAATTCTTAAGAGAAACCTCTCGCATCTTATAGTATCTTTCTTTACAGTATTTATATGGATGCAATCTAATTAGAAGATCAACTGTGCTTTTTTCCCATCCTATATTGTTTTAGTTCCAATGATTAGTGTGGATTGACTTTATGCTTGTCATTATGATAGTTAGGTCCTCTACTAATATTTGTCAATGTTCAACTCCACTTTCACTATTCATGCAAAAAATCAAATGGTTGTAATCACAACCTTCAACCGACACAAGTATCACACCTTCAAATCCCATCTAACTTTTCATTGGATTCTTCTATACTGTTTTCTTTATTTAAACGAATTATTCCGAGTTGGACTTGATTTACCTTTTTAATTATGTTTGTCAAAGAAAATTAAATCTAGAGTATAATTTGTGTATCGCCTAAAACATAATTTCATTCAATATTTTTATCAAGTGCAGCAGAAGCTCCTGTACGAGCCAACCAATGCTTAAAACAATAATATACATATAAAGCTACCAAATATCTCATTCTTTAACGAATACAAACATATAATAGTCATTAAGAATTTAACCGATGAAACTTAAATCGAACTGACATAGAATCAGGAGCCCTTTAAATTAAATGCATCAAGGTGAAAAAAGGTATCTATGTGTCCTTTCCTGCACATTGACGGCAGAAACGTGGGCAGGCATTGATCTATTTCCAATTCAAGTTTCAAAAATGGAATAAAGAGATCCAACAAAAGGGTAGAACGTTTAGAAATGAAGAAAACTATTCTCCAAAAAGCATCAAGTTTAACAGCTAGAATTGTGAACCCTCAACTAAATATTTCTTAATCGTCTTTTGCTTTTTCCAGAATTCGCTAATTTCTCTATAAAACGTGTAGTCTAGTACTCTAGTTGCAGTTGTCTCTTTCTCGCTCTAATTTTGTGAGACAGAATTGTTGCTACTTCTGTTGTTGTTGCAATGGCACTCAACTCCAAAACCCAACACAGAGAGAGAAACAACTCCTTGTGTTTCTGACTCTCATTTCCTCTCCATTTTTCTAAGCCCTTTTCTCACTCCACTTTTCCCGGACACAATTCTTGAAATCTTCTTCCTTTTCCCAGCCACGCTCGCTGCAATTTTGTCTCACATCTTTTGTTTCAGCTCCCTTCTGTCCATTCAAACTCAAAAGTTGAGTTCTTTATTTCAAATTTTTGAACCCCATAAGAAAAAAAGATTCGATCTTTGAGATGGAGAAGAAGAAGAAGCTGGGAGTCCTTGCTTTCATGGCGGGGCTCATTTTCTTGCTATCACAAGCAAAATGCAATGCTGCAGAAACCCTTCTCGAAAGCGACAAGCAAGCATTGTTAGATTTCGCGAGCAATCTCCCACACTCTCGCTCTTTGAACTGGGATGCGAATTCCCCAGTTTGCAAGAATTGGACTGGAATTTCCTGCGATGCTGAGGGCAGGAGAGTAATTTCAGTGAGGCTGCCGGGAATTGGGCTCCACGGCCCGATTCCGGCTAACACCCTCAGCCGTTTATCAGCTCTGCAGATCTTGAGCCTCAGATCCAACGGCATCAATGGGAGCTTCCCACTTGATATTGGTGACTTGAAAAATCTAACTTATCTTTATCTTCATTACAACAGTTTATCTGGTCCACTGCCTTTGGATTTCTCTGTTTGGAGGAATTTAACGGTCGTTAACTTGTCTCACAACGCGTTTAACGGCACCATTCCTCATTCACTTTCGAGTTTGAGTCAGTTAACTGCATTGAATCTTGCTAGGAATTTGTTTACCGGCGAGATTCCTGATTTGAACTTGCCTAATTTGCAGCAGCTTAATTTATCAGAAAACAATCTTGTTGGTAGTGTGCCTAGTTCACTGAAGAGGTTTCCCAAATCTGTGTTTGTGGGAAATGATAAATCTTTGTTGGATTACACTGTCACTAGCTCCCCTTTAGTCCTAGCACCTCGTGATCACGGTTCAAGAATCAAGAATGCAGGGAAACTTGGTCAAAATGCAATGCTTGCAATTGTAGTAGGTGGTTCTGTTGCAGGGCTAGTTGGGTTTGGCTTTCTGTTGTTTGTGTGCTTGCTTAGGAGGAAGACAAACGCCGATGATTATGTGTTTACTGGGAAGCTCGAGAAGGGGGAGAAAACGATCTCCGGGGGTGAGGATGGGAGCAATAAGTTGGCCTTTTTTGAGGGGTGTAACTATGCCTTTGATTTGGAGGATTTGTTGAGGGCCTCTGCTGAGGTATTGGGTAAGGGCACGTTTGGGACGGCTTATAGGGCGATATTGGAGGATGCCACAACGGTGGTAGTGAAGAGGCTGAAGGATGTGAACGCCGGGAAGAGGGATTTCGAGCAGCAGATGGAGTTGATTGGGAGCATCAAGCATGAGAATGTGGCTGAGCTGAGGGCTTACTATTACTCAAAGGATGAGAAGCTCATGGTTTATGATTATTACAGTCAAGGCAGTTTGGCTCTCATGCTTCATGGTATATTCTTAACTTTCACATTAGTCCATTTTGATTCTGAATTGAATTTTTGCTTCAATGAACTGTGATTATTGATATGTGAAAAGATGAATATTCATTAAGTTTTAAGTAATTTGTTTGTGAAATTTTGGCTGTAGTGAGCAGTGGGAACCCACTGAAGCTTTAGAGCTTTTAGATCATATTTACAGCTTGGGCAGTTGTATCAACCAGACCAAAAGCATATATATATATATATATATATAAACAACAGTGCGTATAATCCAAATACTCAAGCGCATCTTAGTGGGGTAGAGGAATAATGTCTTAGCTTTTTATTTACTAACTTCCATTTTTTTTGTACTTTTGTGGGCTGTTTTTTGATTCTGTATTAATTAATCTCCTTGGATTAATGTTTTATTTTCATAATCATTAGTCTTGGTTGTTGCTATTTATTGTTGATCATTATGGATATAGGCTATAGCTGTTGCTAATAGTTGGCATCTTAATATTGCTTAATTACTAATAAAGTATGGCTGTCCAAGCTTATAAAAGTTTTGTAGTTATGCATGATGTGCCCTTGAGAGAGAGAGAGAGAGCAAAATTCCCTTGCATAATGTTGATCTATTATTTAACATCTTTCATAAACACACAAATGTAGTCTTTACCTTTAAAAAACTAATAGACCTAACCCTGCATTCTCTGAGTTAGTGTAGTAATATGCCATGATTTATCTGTCACATCATTTATGCAGGAACACAGAAATTTGGTATAATTTCTTATATAGTCAAGAGAAGTTGCTTCTGTTTCTCTAAGACATGAACGATCAAAACGGTTGTGACATGTGACTCTAATCGAAACCTGCAGGAAAACGAGGAGAAAACAAGACTCCTCTCGACTGGGAGAGCCGAGTAAAGATTGCCCTTGGAGCTGCAAGGGGCATTGCTCGAGTCCATGAAGAAAACAACGGAAAACTCGTCCACGGCAACGTCAAATCCTCGAACATATTTCTAAACCCTCAACACTACGGCTGTGTATCCGACCCCTGTCTAGCTGCAGTCATGACCTCGGTGCCTCCACCAATAGCTCGTGCAGCAGGCTACCGAGCCCCAGAGGTGACAGACACTCGCAAAGCCACACAACCCTCCGATGTCTACAGCTTCGGAGTGATCCTACTCGAGCTCCTCACCGCCAAGTCCCCCATACACACGACCAACGGGGATGAGATCCTCCATTTGGTGCGGTGGGTCCACTCGGTCGTCCGGGAGGAGTGGACTGCTGAGGTTTTCGATCTTGAACTGCTCAAGTATCCTAATATAGAGGAGGAGTTGGTGGAGATGTTGCAGATTGCTATAGCTTGTGTGGTCAGAATTGCGGAGCAGAGGCCTAAGATGTCACAAGTTGTGAAGATGATTGAGAATGTGAGGCCGAGTGTGGCTAAGACCGAGGGCTCGACTCCATTGCCTTCATCACCGGGGTTTTGAGGTTCGTTTGAGTGGCTGACTTTCGTGTTCGTGCCGTGCTGTCTTGGGTTAGGAGCCGGGTTCCACCGCCTTGGTGGATGCGGGTTTGAACGCGGCCCCGGTTGAGAGAGAGTTTTGACTGGGGTTATACTTTCGTAGTGGATGATTTGCATCTAGCAAATCTGAGTAGTGAAGTTTATTTTTCTTGATCTGTATGTATTGGATCAAACAGATTGATTTAGTCTGATATTCTTCATCGTTTTGCTTTTCACCTTCCATTTTAATCTTGACTTGAAAATGTTTTTTAAACTGTGGTTCATCATTTGATCTCTTCATAGTTTATATTTATTTCATGTTAAGAAAAGTCCGTCGTGTGTCATTTAATCATCAATCATGTTAAGGAAAGTCCGTGTGTCATTTAATCATCAATCCGTGTATGTAGCATGTAAAACTTGCTTTTTGTCCAAATCTTTGCATGTGGGTAGGAGAAATTTTAGATTTAGCCAGAAATAATATAATAAGATTTACAAACTCCCGCAGTTATTCCTTAATTATTGATTAATAGTTAAATATGGATTAATAAGCATTAGAAAAACTGCGAAAATAATTACGGAAATTTCTGTTGTTAGCTGAGATTAATGACGGAAATACTCCGTGATTCTCAACATCGGGAGGTATTTAACGAAAAAAACTTTCATTATTGGCTAACGACGATTTGGTGAAGGGAAGTCGCTATGGATTAACGATGAAAACATATATTGTTAATTAACGACCGAATAACTTTCGTCCTTAATAAATGGATTGACTAGTTTTGACCCATACGATTCCCAACGAATACTCCGTCGTCAATCTGTCGGGAGTTTTTATATTTTATACTTCATCTGATCGATCCAAGACGGCTTCATTTCTTTTCGACATGATTATTTAAGAGAATGGTATAAAGCGGTTAAAGTGATAAAAAATAATTAGAACCCACACCTTTTAAAGAGATAATTATTACCAAAAAATGAAACATACCAACTCGAGTGAGCCACAGTTAAAAGGAATGCATATCATCTTGGATGGGACAGAAGGAGTATATATTTTTTAATTTCGTCTTTAATCCGTCGTGAATTTTATTAGTTTTTTAATTTTTTTTTTATATTTTCCAAATCAATTTCAGGATGCAAATAATTTGGCAAATCGATACATCCCAAGAGACTAATTAATTAAAGTCAAAATATTCAATAATAAATAAAAAGTAACATGTATGTGTCGATAGCATATGTTAGTGTATCTAATAAATAATACTACCTCCGTCCCACCATTCTTGTTTTGCTTCTTTTTACTGTCTCAACAGTTGTACGCTTCCTAAAAAGGAAACAATTTTACACTAAAAATATCTCGAATTTCGTGTCACCTACTTTTTACACATAAAACATAACTCTCCTTAATCTCCGTGCAAAAAGAAAGGAGCCATGAATGGCGGGACGGAGGGAGTACATCATTAGAGAGGAGGGGTAATCCAACATATCGAATGTCAAGCCAGTGAGAGCTCTTAAAGCCGCTTGTAATTGGAGTTAAATGCACCCTCCTTTGGGCCCAGATATTCGAGATCTCCAAACCCTAAAAAATTCGAGAGGGCCACAAAGGATTATGGGCCCAAGTGCACGAGTTCAACCAATCAGCATTCATAAACCCAGTGCTTCTCTTTATATCTAAGGATGACAAGGGGTCGAGATTATGTGAGTACCTATCCTTATCAAATTTTAGTAGAATTGGTTTGGATTTTTCATATAGTTCGTATATTTTATTATAGTTCTAAATATTCTTTAATAACCAAAAATAAATATGAAAAACAGAAAGCGAGTACGATTGCCAAGATGTTGCCTGCACTTGAAGGTGACAAGACGTAAGACTTTTCCGGTAAATACAATAACAAAATCATTGATCGATCTAAATTTCGTTAGGGAAATAAATGCACGCAAGAACACCAAGGATTTACGTGGTTCGATCTATGAATAAGATCTACGTCCACGGGGAGAGAGAGTTCAGATATTGATAATATGAGGGTGATTACAAAAGTGTAGATGATCGTAGATGATCTCGGTGTAGATGTCCTCTTCTTCTATTCTAGCCTCTATTTATATACCATCAAGTTGAGTTCGACTCTGATTCAAATTGAGCTGGACACTAATACAAATAGAGTTTGACTCTACTACAAAGTCTTCTCTCATAAGGATTCTTTTAAATATACATCCGAATCTTCTACGTCTCCAATTGCGATTAGAGTTGTAGTTGGTCGAGGAGTCTTCTTGGGCCGAACTCACATGGGCCCGCTTAATGTCGGGGCCCATTTATATTGGGCCCGATGCTTGGGCCTAGTAGTTGGGCGTATCCTATCATATCCCCCAAAAAAAAAAAATGTAGAAGTGAGGTCGTGATGGAGGGAACGGTGGTTGACGTCGCGCCGCCGAATTCGTAGTCTGGCGAGGTGGGCGCGATCTGATCCGCCGAGTTGAATGTCGCTGCTTCGCCGCCGAGGCGTCGCCAAGTCGTCGTGTCGCTTGGCTTCGTCCCGCCGAGGCGTTTCGCCGTCGTATGTCACCGCTTTGCTCAGTAGGCGTCTGCCGAGGTCGTGTCTTCTTGTTGTATATCTTGCCGGGCGTTTTGCAAGTCTTGGTGCTCGACTTCACCGACGAGGCGTTATGCCGAGGTCTTTGAGCTGGCTTTACCTGACGAGGTATTATGCCGAGGTCTTTGGGCTAGCTTTCACCTGTCGAGGCGTTATGCCGAGGTCTTTGGGCTGGCTTCACCTGACGAGGCGTTATGCCGAAGTCTTTGGACTAGCTTCACCTAACGAGGTGTTATGCCGAAGTCTTTGGACTGGCTTCACCTGACGAGGCGTTATGCCGAAGTCTTACGTCGCTCGGCTCCAATTAGCGGAAGTCGAATACGCGTCGCCTTGGCGAAGTCGAATATGTAATTTCATGCCGAGACGAAGGCTCGGGATGCTCGCGAAGGAGGCCGGCTCTCGACGACGGCCGGCGGCGGGCCGAGGTGGCGGGAGAGGCGGTCGACTGTGGAGGGCGAGTGAGGCCTGCGAAGGCCGAGGTGGGCGACGAATGTTGAGATCGGCTGCGGAAGGCCGAGGTGGAGGCGACGAATGCCGAGGCGAGGTCGGCTGCGAGGGTCGAGGCGGCGGCGGCGGCCAAGGCGAGGCTCGCAGATCGGGAGGCCGAGACGGCGGCGAGGTCGACCTCGATTAAACGGGTGTGGGGTTCCTTTTTGGCAAGAAGTATTGCTAGGGTGGTCTCTCTTCCCAAGTGAACGGAGGTATAGGTTCCTTTTGGCAAGAAATATTGCTGTGGTGGTCCTCTTCCCGAAATGAACGGAGGTATAGGTTCCTTTTTGGCAAGTTTTATCGCCGGGTGGTCCTCTTCCCGATATAAACGGAGGTATAGGTTCCTTATTTGCAAGTTTTATCGCTAGGGGTGGTCCCTCACGCGCTTGAGTTCGTCCTCGTGTTAAACGGTGTAGTCTCCTCCGTCGAGGTATTTCGTCCTCATTAGAGGTATAGTTCGCCTCCAAGAGGTATAGTTCATCCTCCGTGGGGTATAGTTAGCCTCCTCAGAGGGTATAATTAGATCCTCCAAGAGGGTATAATTTGTCCTCCGTAGATGGTATAGTTCGTCCTCCAAGAGGTATAATTCGTCCTCCGAAGATGGTATAGTTCATCCTCCGAAGAAAGTATAGTTCGTCCTCCGAAGAGGGTATAATTCGTCCTCCGAAGAAGGTATAGTTCGTCCTCCGAAGAGGGTATTGTTCATCCTCCGTAGAGGGTATTTATCATCCTCCGTAGAGGGTATTTATCATCCTCCGTAGAGGGTATTGTATATTGGGGGAGATGCAATATGCATAAGTGACAAATGAAATATGCAAGACTCAACTCCGAAGTACGTAAAGAAAAAGATTTTATTAATAAAAAACAACGTAACAAAAGAAAAGTACCTCAACTCCGAAGTACGAGGTCGCCTACTTGGAATTATTGGGATTTGGCACGCTGGTTATAATACCGAGCTACTTTGTACCGAGCTTCTCTAATATAGACGAGGTCTCCCTTCTCTTCGATTTCTGTCGGGATTACTGCCTCGGTTCCTTCGATCATCCTCTTCTTCTTGTCGAGGGTTCGCATCGTCGCTTCTCGCTTTCTCCTATCTCGCCGTCCGCTTTGCGAACCGATCTGCTATGCGCCATAGCTCCGACGCAGTGGGGCTCGTGCCGAAGATCTCCTCAGATAGGGCCCCGGCAAGATGTCGCTCGAAAGCCGAGATAATGAGGAGGTCGCTCACGACCTCGACTTTTAAACTCTCCTTATTGAACCTCGTCATGAAGTCGCTGATGGACTCACCTCGGCCTTGCCTTACAGTGAGGAGATGAGCCGATGTGGTCTTGGACTCGGCTTTTTGGAAGAACCTTCGATGAAAGGCTTCCATTAGATCTTGGTAAGATCCAATGCTGCCGGGAGGTAGACTGTCGAACCACCGGCGGGCGTTGTCGATCAGTAGCTCCGGGAACAGCTTGCACATGTGGATGGTGTTGAGACGTTGATTGATCATGTTGTACTGGAACTGAGAGAGAAAGTTTTGTGGATCTCGCAGTCCGTCATAGGGGGCTATACTTGGCACCCGGTACTTGTCCGGGAGAGGGGTGTCGAGTATCTCATTGGAGAAAGGGGTAATGATCTTCCCATACCCGTCGAAGCCGCCCTCTGGAGAGTGGGGCGGAGTTCGTCGACCGAACTCGTTTGATGACCGGGACCGACTTCGCGGTGGTCACGACGTCCTTTCCGCGCTGTTCGTCCCGCGCGGTTGGTTTGGGCCCCAACTCGTGCGGTATGGCGCATACGACTTGGATGTTGGGATCCACCTCGTTGCGGTGCCTCGTGTTTAGACGAGGCTTGCTGCCTTTCTTCGGGATGCGGCCGACCTTGTGCTTAGCTGAGGTATTGGAGGAAGCTCTCCTTATTCTTTTGGAGGAATCCTTTAACCGCCTCGTCGAGATTCAGCGGCGGTGCTTGGGGCTCCTCTCTATGGCTGTTGCGACCTCCTTCACTACGGTACTCTTCTTCTTCATGCACGATGGGATGGCCTTGCTCGTCGAGACTTTGGACATGTCCTTCGGGGGTCGTATCTCTGACAGGGCTTTTTCCAAGCCGAGCTCGGCGCGTCCTGCCACCGTTGTTGCTGTTGTTGCCGGCAGCGGCTCTAGATGTAAGACTTCTTGTATTCATCGTCATGATTGATTCCCTGTAAACAAAGGTTGATCGAAAACACAGAATTTCGGTTCCCACAGACGGCGCCAGTGATCGATCTAAATTTCGTTAGGGAAATAAATGCACGCAAGAACACCAAGGATTTACGTGGTTCGATCTATGAATAAGATCTACGTCCACGGGGAGAGAGAGAGTTCGTATATTGATAATATGAGGAGTGATTACAAGAAGTGTAGATGATCGTAGATGATCTCAGTGTAGATGTCCTCTTTCTCTTCTATTCTAGCCTCTATTTATATACCATCAAGTTGAGTTCGATTCTGATTCAAATTGAGTTGGACTCTAATACAAATAGAGTTTGACTCTACTACAAAGTCTTCTCTCAGAATGATTCTTTTAAATATGCATCCGAATCTTCTACGTCTTCAATTGCGATTAGAGTTGTAGTTGGTCGAGGAGTCTTCTTGGGCCGAACTCACATGGGCCGAGCTTAATGTCGGGGCCCATTTATATTGGGCCTGATGCTTGGGCCTAGTAGTTGGGCCGTATCCTATCAATCATATAGCTAGTTATGTACAAATTGACTGAGTAAAACAAAATATTAATAATAATCGTAACAATAATAAAATAATAATAGAGTTCTTCAAAATCGAGGCCCAGAACGTGAATTTACCGTTGGAAGTCAATACTTCGCCGATCTTGGCGGCCTCCAATATATTTCATGATTTTAATAATTCTATGAAAGTTACCAAAAGCTTACATTTTTAAATTGAAGTGTATTTTTTGATTTTGCTTCAGCCTTAACTCTTAATTTCTTGGAGTATTAACCTATTTTAGATCGTAAGAAGTAAGTATTGACAAAAAATATAAGTGGTATTTCTAATATTTTATTTTGATTGCTTCTTTTAGAGGCTTATTTCTCTCTTTATAGATATATAAATTGGAGGCCGTACTATATATTCCTCTTGAATTATGTAAGAACAAAAAAAATATGCAGATTTAATTTTTTCCCCTAAGCCGAATTTTATATTGCAGCATTGTATTATATCTCTCATTGCATATGGCAATGGATCGGATCTGGCTAGGTCCAGATCCAGATCCGTAATTTTTTACTTGGTTCCGGATCTGGTCCAGATCCATTAGATCCAAAAAAATTAGATCCAGACCCAGATCCATAAGATCCATAGGATCCGTGGTCTGAACCCGCATCCATGTGTTTTCTCTTCTAAAATAAATACTAAACCAAATATAATTCACAGTAAAACCATAATAATAATAATAATCTAAATACATATAACACTATAATAATTATTTCAAAATTCTACAATCATCACTATACAAGAAGATATTTGTTACAAATTTACTTTTGCTTTCATGAGAGCAAATACTATTGTAATAGTAATAGAAGAGGTAGCACACATATTTTAGCAAATAGACTACTCATATACAAAATTTTCTCAATTACAAGGTACAAATTTCTAATATTATTAACATACTATCCAATTTCGTAACCTAGTTCATCCAACTTCGACTAGAAAGAAAAATATTATAATACACTTATAAATATAAATAAAAATTATATATACATATATATTATATGGATCCATGGACCAGATCTGGATCTCAGAAATCGAGATCCAGATCCAGATCCGGATTTTAAAAGAATGGTCCAGATCCGGTCCAGATCCGTCGGATCCTATTTTTTGAAGATCCAGATCCTGAAAAATGGATCTGGATCTACGGATCTGGACCGGGTCCGAGATCCACTGCCATCCCTATGTATGAGCTCACGTGTCGAAGAAACTTAAAAATCTAATATACTTTGCTTATGGAGATTCATGAAAATGATAACATTTTGTGTGGTAGTTATTTAAGTTTCTTTGACAGATGATGCTTATTCGTAGATGCAATAGGAGATGTTATTGTTATACTTCATCCGTCTCATTATTGTTGGCTTGTTTTCTTTTTGGGTTGTCCCACTATTGTTGGCTTGTTCCAAAAAAGGAAACAATTTTACACTAAAAAGTCTTTCGAATTTCGTATCACACACTATTTTACACAAAAACACATAAATTTTCTTAATCTACGTACAAAAAGAAAGGAACCAACAATATTGGGACGGAGGGAGTATTAGAGAAGGAAAAATAAATAATACAGGCCACTAGAATCAACAACTAGCTCTGTTAATATGAAATTTAGGGTTTGAAGTTTTCACCAAAACATCATGCGCTTATAAGTATGTAATTTAGTGGATAATATATTTGATTTTGATGATCGCACAATAGAAAAGTCATAAATCTTGGAGGGAATTGCAAGATGTTTTTCCATGCCTAGAAAGCAAAGTTTATATAAAAAAATAAATTAAAATTGAATGACGTATTATGAAATGTCAATATTGCATGACATATCAGTTATGGACAAGACTGAAATTATTTGTAACAACTCTATCAGTAAAATATGTGACAATCCACCCCAAACACGGTTTTGACATTTAGTTCAAACTGATGAAAGTGCAAATATAATCTTTTCTTGGTTTCTTCTCCTATTTAACACAAAATTTTCAATCATGAAGTTTTGTGATGGAGATAATTCGTTGACATCTAATAATTCATTGACATTCATTCAAGGAATTTCCATCCTCCCCCCATGTTAGGGAACACCGATAGAAGTAAATCCAATTATTTGGATGTTTCACTGAGTTTATAAGCTATTATGTTTGGTAGTATAAGTTCATGAACAACTTATGAACTATGAAAAAATAAATTCCAACAACTTATAAGCTTTCCAAAATATAAATCCATCAAAATCAACTTATTTTTTCATAACCTTATAAGCAATATTGGATTTACATAAATAATCCTACTATGATTTGTTGTTTCCAATATATATCTTTCCAATTTCATCTCTCTATAATGTTCTATCTCTAACTATGAATTTTCTCTCTCTAATTCACGGTTATCTCTCTAGCTTATAAGCTCAACCATCCAAACACTTTGACAACTTATAAGCTCTTGAGACATTATATCTTATAAACTCTAGAAATACCTTATAATAAATTGTTGGAGCTTATAAGCTTTCTAAAATAAGCTTAGCCAAAAACACTATCTTTATCATTTGTATAATACACGAACAGAAGAGTAATACACTTCATCATAAACGTGTACTGTTAACTTGCTGTATCTTACTTTGTTGAGGGTCAAACAATACAAATCAAAATTATTATTTTTACTATTATTTAGAGATGAGAATGCATTTATATAATAGTTATATTATGCTACGTTAAAAAGATTTTAATCGTTATTTGCCGTTTAATTATTAGCATATTTACAGAAGCTTTTGAAGTTTTTAAACTCGATATGATTTTTAAATATGATATGATAGTATATTGTTAGCACTCTTCTTGTGATACTACAGTCCTCAGTTAATGACATAGTAAATATTGCCCGAGGCAATTGCTTATTCTAAGACATGCAATCAATTGTTGTCGTTGACCATAATACTATTGGGTGTTTGGCTGAGCTTATAAGCTATTTAAGAGCTTATAAACTGTTGCAAAGTGTTTGGCAAAATAAGCTTCTAAACAACTTATAAGCTGTGAAAATAAGCTCCAAAAACTTATAAGTTCCCCTAAAAATAAGTTGGTCAACCCTAACTTATTTTTTCATAAACTTATAAGCAATCATGAATTTATCAAAATAACCTTATTATAGTTCGTTATTCCCTGCACATATACTATCAACTTCACCTCTCGTCAATTTAATCTCATTAACTCACGATTCTTTCTCTAGCTTATAAAATCAATTATCCAAACAGTTTAACAACTTATAAGCACTTGAGACATTACCTCTTATAAGCTCTTGAAACATCTTATAAGCTCTCTAAAATAAGCTAGCCAAACACCCCCTAAGTAGAATGGTAAAACAAAGCAATTTACAGTAAGAAGACTAAGCGATCGAACACTAACTATTGGGGCATGAAGGAAGATTTATTTGTAAATTAAAAGGCACAAATAATTTATAAAGTCATTATTGTTATTAGGGTTATTGGTGCATAAATACACTAACTTTAGGTTCATTTTGGTTTTTCTCACAAACTTTAAAAATTGTCACAAAATACACAAACTTAATCATTTTAGTGATTTTATCACAATTTTAAATTCAAGCCAAATTAAATCTGACTTGACATCTCTAAAATTTATCATAAACAAAGCGGTCAATGATATAAACAATATCGTAGAGAGATGATATCAATTGTTTTGATTCCAAATAGAACCAGACGATAAAATAAACGAGAAGACATGATTTTTGTAATGTGGATTGAGGCGATGAATCCTAGAAATCAAAAAATCTGATTTATTTTGATGGAACTTCGATGTTTTATGTCATCTCTCTAAGATATTGTTTATATCACTAACCATTTTGTCTATAGTAAATTTTTGAAAAGCCAAGTCAGATCTAATTTGGTCTGAATTTGAAATTGTGGTAAAATCACTAAAGTAATTAAGTATATATATTTTGTGATATTTTTAAAGTTCGTGTGAGAAATCAAAATAGGTTCAAAGTTGATGTATTTATGTGCTAGGAATCCTTATTTCTATTAGGGAAACAATATACTTGAAGCATCCCAAGACATGTAGCCCAAATACGTACAATAAAATACGCCCATTGGAAAAGGCTCCAACCTCAGAATATTAACACGGTCCATCTCATTCATTACTATATATATAGCTTAAATTATACAAAAGTTTCGCAACCTGGGCTACAACTAAAGATGTAGCCCATATAATTCATTTTTTCTTTATTATAAAAATGCTCAATATAATACACAGAGCATAGCATATTGCATCCGCCACCTCCATTTCTACGTCTATCCATAATATATTACAAAATATGGAATTCTGTATATCAGCTCCTACGCAGGATACGTAATACAAAACATAATTATAATATAAATTAATTTATTAATATAACAAACTACCATAATTACACCCTGCTACCATAAATGAATATACTAAATTACCAAAATTTCACTCTCCTACAAAAAATTAATGGGCTAAATATTAATTAATTTTGAATTTTGATGTTGTATTTCGATGTTGTGTGAATGTCTAAATCATAGCTCCAAATTCATGCCAAAAAAAGGAAAAAGATCAAATTATACAAATTAAAAAGTTCGAACATTACTAAAACGCTTCAACAATTGTATCTCTTACAACAAGTACCAAATTTAGGATTTAAATTGGTATTACCTCATGTATAGAAATGCAATATATCACTGATCAATTATGCATAGAGATTAAAATAATGGAAGCGGCAATTAGGTGACAGCGGAGGACCATCACAGTTGCCAAATTTAGCAGGTCATGATGGTTTGGACAAGTGGACGGACTTTTTGATTAATTAATGCAAATAGCATACAATTGTAAATATCGCACTGTAGACGGCTACTTTGTTTGTTGTTTTGGTGCGGAATGTTTGGACTTCCTCCACATTGTACGACCCAATAATTAACATCTGCAAGCCGGAGTTACTATTTTACCCTTCCCACTGCTTGTATTGATTGAAATGTTACTATATGAAAAAGTTCCGTATGAGATTGCATTACCGTGAAATGGACAAATTGATGAATTCGTTATTTTAGAGAACTGTAGCGTGCGTGTGAGGAGTTGTGTATTTTATTGATTTATTTTGCTAGTTTGAGCTTAATTTCACTTCACCGAATAAATTTAATGCACTTCATCAAATGAATTTGACATTTTATGAAAAGGCTCGAACTGGAAATGTAGAAAAAAAATATTTGATTAAAACGGTAATGGTCCCGCAAATGATGGATTGGTTGCTAATTAATTCACTTCCAAAGGTACATCACAGTATAGATCAAAACTCGATTTTGGAAAATTTTGGTAGAGATAGATGAAAGCGCTTTCAATTTTTTAGTCTGGGTGAAATAATTGATGAAGCATGTTATAATTAGATGTTTAAGTCCTTCATAGTACTAATGAAAACTTAGGTCCGTGATGTAAAATATAGCACGTATGTGTTTACAAGCTATTGTACATGATGAGGATTTAACCAATGCATATGCATCACTGGGTCCGTACCTATGCCTTACGGGCCCTAAGCAAGAATTTGAAAATAGGCCTTTAATGCAAAGAAAATAATATGAAAATAACATACTATATCAAAAAGATCCAAAATAGACAAATAATTCATATCTTTACAAAATGAAATCGTCTTAGCTTTAGAATGAAACGATCTATCGTTCATATCGACCGCCAATATAATATATATGTAATAAAAAAAATGGGCCCCATAATTTTGAGGCCCTAAGAATGGCATAGTGAGCTTGGCCTTAGTTACGGCCATGTGCATCACGTATGGTTGCGATTTTCGTTGATCATAAAAAGTACAATAAACACAAATGATATGTAATTATCAGATAATATATACATATATACAGTGGGTGATCAATAAATCCTTTTTCTCCCGAGTTATTTAGGAATCAATTTGGATTATTGATCTTCATATCATCTATGATTACCATAAAAATAAATATTCGTGAAATATATAATAATATTATCATAAAAGAAACACTATTGTATATATTGGTAGAGAAAATAAAAATATGATCATGGAGACGCGTCAAAATTAAAAATATTATACAGATATATGATGAAGGTAGATGAGAAATAAAATTTAATTGGTGGGGTGAAAAGAGGACGTTAGGCAGTGAAGGGTGTGGAGTGTCTTTCTTGAAGTAGATCATGTCGGAGGTATAGTAAATAGGTTAGACAAACATTATAAGTACCATTTTTAATTTTGACAGAAACATTATTACCTCTTTCAAATAATTATTTACCAAACATATCAAAAATCTTGGTACCATCTTAAACCGGTAAATTCATTGTCAATACCTAAACCATTAGCTTGCAATAATTGGAGCCTATTTGTACAATCTGAGATGTATATATATAAATGCAAATATTGGGAAGGAATAGGAAAAATGCACTGAACGTATAAAGGTATTGCACTAAACACATAATTTGTTGTATCAAATTCAATATATAAAGTGTAACACTGAATATAAAGTTGTTGTATCGAATATACGTTCAGTGTAGCTTTCTTATTTCTTACCAATATTTGCATTCCTACATGAACCACTTCATATATATAAGGGAGGATTAACATGAGAATCATTTTTATCGTGAGAATGTGAGAACCAAAATATGATGAATTTTGAGTGAAAGTTGATGAATCAATTGGAAAAGTTACTGAATCCAAAAAAATATAATTTTCGCCACTCACGGGATTCGAACTCTGTGTGAAAATTTTGAATTTTTGGATTCAATAATTTTTTCGACTAATACATTAACTATTATAGCGAATTCATTTTGTTTACACTAAATTTTTCATGGTTCTTAGTTCTCACGTTAAAAATGGTTAACGTGAGAACCAAAAAATGATGAGTTCGATGTGAAAGCTGATGAATCCGTTGGGAAAGTTACTGAATCCAACAAAAATTGAATTTTCACCCCTCATGGAATGTAAATTCAGGTGATAAATTTCGAATTTTTGGATTCAGTTCCCAGTGGATGCATCAATTTTCATGGCGAATTCATTTTGTTCATAGAGAATTTTCGTGGTTCTTTGTTCTCACGTTAAAAATAGTTGTTATTTGAACATAACTCTCTCTCTCTATATGTATATACATATTTGTGTATATATATAGGATTAATGTAAAAACTATTTTTATTTAAAAACATAAAAATAAAAAATGATGTGGATTTATTTTTAAAAATTTTGACAAAAATTAATGCACCGAAATATACTGCATCCTTAAAGGGTATAAGTCTCAATTTGAATGATGTGGATTTTTTTTTAAATAATTGTAGGAGTAGGTAATAGGTCGTATTGTGTTATTATAATATTTAACATTTTAAATACGGGCAGGTAACTGTTCCTAAGAATTGAAGTCTCAATTTGAAAAGCACAAGAATCTTGAACACAATAGATTTAGAATTGATATTCAAAAGATAAATAAAAGTTCCATTTCGAATAAAATGTATTGTCTAGCATTCTTTGATTGTAACTTGCATGAAGTATAATTTCTTGAAACTTCTATTAAATCTTTTCAAAAACACACCTATACACTACTAACTCTCTAAATGACTCAAAACCCCGACCTATTGGTCGAAGAGAAAGTGTCCTACCAACAGACTGCGCTTCGTCGTCATCAATATTATTTTTATTGTGTTCTACATATTTATTAGTTCGAGCTAGGCAAATCAACGAGGCAAACGTCTCCATGGAACAAACTGGGGCTCGATCAAAGTGGTGCGCTCCACATTTCGTCTCACGAGATCACTAACCTGGCCGCTCTAATATATGTTTAAATGAAATGGGGTTGATTTATTCACTATGCATATGAAATATATTTGTGTTGACCTAGTGATAGAGTGATTAATGCCCAATCCAAAGGTCTCGAGTTCGAGTCCATCGTGACGTGGCTTTAAATTTTGTATTAAATTGACAAGAAAATGGTTTATTGAATTGTAACATGTAATTCACATACGTAATTCTCGGTCTACTATATATGAACGACTCTTTAATACGTTTGTTTTCCATAAAGGCACACTGACTCACTTTTTTATTTTTTGAATTTGTGGAAAATTCACAACTGTTACATGTTTAGTGCGCACTAACTATCTTCTTTTTTATGTTGGGAAGAGTGGTGAGAGGAACTCTACACATTACTCTCTACATGTATTAGGATCATCTTTTGAATGTCTAAAAGATAGGACACATTGGCAAAGTTATATATTTGAGGAATTGTGTTTGAAGGAGTTTTTTTTTTTTTTTTAAAGTAGCACTTACCGACTTATTTTGCTTTTTTTCTTTCTTATTTATTTATTGTTTTCCCCACGTTCATAGACAATCATTCTCATGCAAAATTTGAAAGGCCTTTTTATCTTGAAGAGACAAGATTTCCTTAATCACTTTTTAGAAGGCAACTTATTAATATAGCGACCTACTCCAGGGGCACTTTGAACGGGCGCAGAGGGGCCCCGACCTGAAGGGGGCGCTCCCGGAACCGAGGTCGAACTTCGGCCCCTTGATCTTGCCGCCCGGCCAGGGTTACGACCCCGCCCTCGACCCGCAGTCCTTCCTTGCCGACCTGGGGCCCTCGTCCGTCCAGCTCCTGACGGGGGGCCCGACTGCGAGACGACATTCCAGACATGTCCGCTCCCATCAGCCGAAGCACCTCGGCGTGATCAATATAACCGCCGCCCGCCCCGACTTCTTCAACTCTCACGTCGGCAGGGTCGGCTGGAGTCTGACTGCAGGTGGGCATACGCCGCCATGACGAGCTCGAACTGGAGGTATTTGACTAGGAGTCGAGGCAATCTTTGAAATTCTTGCTCTCGTGCCCTCCTCGTCCCTTAGCACCATGCCCTCAGCAAGCAAACTCTGAGCTCGGTCATCGGCCTCGGATATTGTAATACCACCAGATCGGTGGATTACCGCTTCATATTCAGCATGCTCATCCAAGATCCGCGCCAACTTCTTTTGCGCCAGCTCGAGCTGTTCCTCACACTGCATCAGGCGGCCTTGAATGACGTCGGCAAAGACATCCGCCTGCTGAACTTCCAGATGGATGATTCTTAGCTTCAAGGCTTCGTTCTCTGCCAAAAGACGGGCCGCCTCGTGTTTGGCCCCTTGCAGTTGCTTTTTCAGCCCGGCTGACGATGTCAAGCTACCGACCCCAGCAACTTGGATATCCATGCTGTGCAAAGTCTGGGTTAGCTTGGCAGATCGGCTCCTCCAGAATACCACCTCCTCATCCTTCTCAAGCAAGGCACCTCGGACCTCTTTCAGCTTGGCCAAGAGATCGTGATCTAGCCCAACATAAGGAGAAGAGGAGTGCTAAAAACAGGACAAACACATTCATGTCAAAAAGGTGTATTTATTATTCACAAATGTGGAAATTTACAAAGCTCGGGATCCTAATGACCCCGGCACTTGAACCTATTACAACGGCCCGCTGACCTGAGCCTCTTTGGGGGGCTCACTGGCATCCTGCTGCTGCTCCAGCTGCGGCTCCTCCAGCTGCTGCGGGCCCCCTTCAGAAGGGAGACTTGAGCTCGGCCCCGCATCCCCAGCCTCAGTCCGCAACTCGGCAAGGAGTTCCTAAAGCTCGGGGTCTTCATCCTCCTTGCACTGGGACACGGCCTCAGCCGTCAGAAGAGAAGCAGAGGAAGTCAAAGTCTCCACCACGGGGAAGGAGGCAGCCTCGACAATCACTCGGGCGTAATCCTTCTGCACTGCCCGAGGAGCGACCTCGACCCAGCCATGCTCGACCTTATCGAAGTCAGGCATCGCGGCCGCCAACTCCTCCAGGTGGGCGGATATCACCTGCGGCCTGAGCACGGCGGCCAGGTCGGAAATGAAGGCGGAGAAGGTCTCTGATTCAATGAGCTTGCTAGCGAAGGCCCTCAACATCGGTCCTTGCCCCGCCAGCAAGGCACTCGTCTGTTCGGCGAGCTTCTTCTTCGCCTCGGCCGCCTCCTCCCGAGCACTCTCTACTTCGGCACGGGCCACCTACAGGGCCCGGTTCTCTTCTTCGTGGCGGCCTCAGCAGCGGCCCTCGCAGCTTCGGCATCCGCCCTCGCAGCAGCTAGCGCAGCCTCGGCAGCGGCCCGCTCCCTCTCCACCGCCTCGTACCGAGAGACGCTCTCGATGACGAATCCGGCCATGCGGTGCAGCTCCCCCACCATCGAAGTCGCATCCTGAAATTCAAAAAGTCAGGAACGCATCACAGAAGGAGATAACGGTGAATACAGAAGGACCTGTACCTGAGGGAATGATATAGGGGAGCTTGAGCGGCACTCGAACGTGATCCGAGTGCGAGTGTCCTTCTCCGGGCCGGACTTGACCTCGGTTGTTCGCCGACACCAATTGGGCGAGGGTCGCCACGGCCGGGCGCCTTGCCGGCCTCGCCCGCCGCCTCTTGGCGATGGCGCCTGCTCGGCGGTTGTGCAGGGACGACGAGGCCGGCGCTTTTCCTTCTTATAATCGAGCTTCACCGCACAACAAGAAAAATTTGTTAACACAACGACATCGACATATAAGCAATAAGGATTAAAAGGGTGCCCTCACCCAGATCCGACCCCGATCATGAAGGCTTCGACCTATATATGCTCAATCCAGCATCATTCAGATCGTCCTCGGTGAAATTGACGGAAATTTCACCGAGTGTGTTGAGCGGATCCTCTACGTAACCTGTGGGCTTCACCTTCACATCCTTCATTTTACCCAAATTTCACTGTAGCTCGGATGCCCATCCGCCTCAAAAGAAAAACTTATTTTTCCATTGCGACACCTTCGAGGAGCAACACCCTAAACGATCGCCGAGGTGAAAGATAGTATACACCTCATGTGCCCTCGACGCTAAAAACGATCAAGACCTCGAAGGAGAACTCCTCAAGAAGGCCATAACAAAGTAGCCCCATCCCAACCACCGACCTAATGGAATTCGGGTAACCGGCATATAGGAATTTGAAAATATTCACGAATATTCAAAAGATGGGCTAACTGAAACCTAAGTCCGCCTTCATGGCGTCTACATACACCGTTACAAACCCTCCAGATGGGCCAACGCTCACATCATCGGATTGCGGAAGGCACCACCAGCCTCTGCGGAATGTGGCATTCCTTCCTATTCTACACACATCGGCGACGGTCGAGACGATCTAACGATCGACCTTATACTCACCCCAAACGGAAGATATCTCCCAGATCTTAGCGCTAATACCCTGACCTACCCTCCAGGTATGGCACATGTAATCGTTAATCTCGATAACATTATCGGGAGGGAGATGAACGGCACCCCCCTAAGCAAAGAAGAAGATGAAGAAGTCGAAATCATACTTACTTTTCAGTGAAGGATTTTTGCTTCTTCGATGAAGTTGGGAAGGAATTTCTGAAAGCTCTGAATATATTTTCTCTGGAACAAATGAGGAAGAAGAAAGTGAACAGTTTCCTCATTCGGGACTATTTATAGTACAAAGAGGCGCCCAAACCTGTTGTTTCAACTTCCCACATGGCTAATCGCGATTTGATGTGAAGTAGACGCGTGCACGCGTTTCGAGCGCTCACCAATCGTCTGGCGCGTATGACGTGTTCTAGGACGCACTGACACACCGGTCTAATCGTGCAATCATCACTCTGACTCCGGACCTCGGCATCGTCCTTCCAACGGACATCGCCATCCAACGTCAGACGACTCAGGTCGGACCTCGGCATCAACCTGGCGGATGTCGTCGTCCGTGTCGGACCTCGGCCGCCCGACGGACATCTCGCCCAACGTCAGCGACTCGGTCCGATCCTCGACAAACCGTCCCACCGGAAGGCGGATCGCCTAACTCGGCTCGGACCGTGCAAACCAATCAAACCCCGACATCAAAAGATTGAAAACCTTCGACATCAACCTCAGCCGAGCAACAACCAGCCTCGGCAAAATATGCTCTTCACCCCACCTCGGCTTAGTTGTTACTCGACTAATTGGGGGGGGAGGGGCTATGATGGGATATGGCCCAACCGCTCAAGCCCAATGGCAGACCCTAGTGAACTGGGCCTAACCTAATAGACGCTCCAACGCGGCTAAGCCTACAAGCCCAACATATAAACCCTAACCAAATCGGAGAAGAGATATTCAAGGAGATAATCAAGGATCAAGATATGGAAGGAGATCGGATCCCACAAATCAAGGGATCCAGTACATCTTTAGAGATCCGCAAACATGTATAAATAGAGGTTAGGTCGACGGTAGAAGGGTTGACAACTATTAGAATACTAGAGAGCTTTTCAATACATTCATTGTAATCCTACATAGTGAAAAGTATTGAGGAATCACTCCTCCGTGGACGTAGATCTTATTCTTGATCGAACCACGTAAAAGCATCGATGTTCTTTACAGTTTTCATAAATCTCGCACACAAGATTTATCAATCTTAATTGTTGAAAGTCCAAATGGACAAATGTGAGAAATATTTGAGGTGACATAACACCTCGTGTCCACCATAATTTACATTTCCGCTATTTTATAATAATTTCGACGACGATTTTGTAAGTCTTTTATCAACCTAAGGGTCACAACGGTCATATCTTGAACTCGGATCGTTATTCATCCTAGAAATCCAACCCTAACCCATCATAATCCAAACATACAAATTATAATTCTATCAAAATTAATATGAAAACATAATTATAATTAGGGATGATTACGCTTGTGTCTCCAAATTTCAAGTATTTTTAAAATGTCCCAAAATCGAGAATCCAACGACATTATGATGAGCCATCTCGTTGGATGCCTATGTCACTTTACGTGGAGTTTTTAAAGAGTATAGTGTATGTTCTGAACTTTGATATTTTTTTGAAAAATATCAACTTATGCTCATTTTTGAAAAATCCCAAACTTTGAAAAAGTACGTAAATTATGGCGAAGTCAAACCATCATTTCGTTGTCGAAAATTAGATTTCTAGACATTTTACAAAATATAGCTAAAGTTGGGGGTTTTGAAAAAATAAACGTAAATTATGGATATTTTTCAAAATATCGTAAAAGTTGAGTACACAAACTGTACTTTTGTCTTATAACTATCTGGAGTAAGGGTGTAATCGAATCAAGCTGAACCGAATGCTTTGGTGCTTAAGCTTGGTTTGTTTCTTATTGAGCTTAACCACAAACTTTATTTACCGAATAATTCGAGGCTCGCGAGCTTATTTGAGCTTAATTGTGTCCAAACAAACTTTTTTAAATTAGATTTACATTGAAAATATTAATTAATATCTTTAATATTAATTATTTTAATCTATATAACATAATAACTCATTAATTTCTTATAACAAATAAAGTTAATTATAGTATATAAATTTAAGATGTATGTAATTAATAATTTTATATGTTAAAGTTAATTACTCAATGAGTTTGCTCACGAGTTAACGAATTGAATACTACTACTAAACTTTTATTGAGCCCAAATCTAAATAATTTATCCAAAAATTTGGTTCATTTACAACTTTAATTTGGATAATATTTTATTTCTATTAAACTATTATCTTTTGTACGGGAGGTTAATTAGTTTATAGTTGAAAAAATAAAGCATGAAGTTGGATAGGGTAAAGTCCATGGTGAGTGGGGGTGCAATGCACACCCCCCTCACTATTCATTAAAATATGTATTTTACTGTAGCAATGAATAGTGAGGAGGATGTGTATTGCACCCCCTCACCATGGACTTTACCGTTGGATAGGTGGATTTGCTTTGTGAAGAGAGGAGACACGTAGCGGCTAAATTGATTCATGGAAGAGATGGATGGGAGTAGTTGAGAATTAGACTTCACTGAAAAATATATAGGCAGCGGCACAGACTCAAATACACAATTATTCATATTTTAATAGCATCAAACCCTAGGTTGCCTGCCACGTTTATGCAGGTTCATAGGGCAGTAAAATAATTTATTTAAATTAGTATTATTATTTACATAGACTATTTTGTTGGTGGCGAGGATCTTTGCACGTTCCGACAAAGAGGGAGACCTTGTGCTCAAACATGTAAATGCTAATTTTATTTTGATCTCTTGATAAAAAATATTTGTTTCTTTTATAAACATGTCACTTATATATATTTTATAATTTTTATTTATAATTAATTTATTTATTTACAAAAAAACATTCATGATCTATATGTTTCACTCATATAACATATCTTATAATATAAGTATCATTCTCCACTCGCTTTACATTCATTACAATTACTAAAATTCGTAACCCCAAAATCAAAAAACAAATTTCATGAATAGAGAACGTATAATGACATACTCATGTGTATTTCATGTATATCGTTCTGCTAATTGAGCTTTGGGGCAATTTGTTATGCTTAGTTTGGTTCCGATTGTTGGATTAAGAAATTTTCATTTGGGTGAGAAGCATTTTTATTTTCGATTTTACAGAAACTTTTCACTATAATAAATGCCTTGTTTGCATTTTTTTTGTGCTTGTTTACATGATATTAAAAACGCTATAATCACAATATCAACTTTTATTTCTTTGTAATTTTTAATATCCTCAATTTTTTGTTAAATTTTGTTTGCTATGTATCACTGAATGGCGTCGTTTTACAAATGAAGCAATCTAGTGTTATTAAGGATTTTACAAAGTTCTAAAAGTAATATTGTGAATGTATCTTTAAATTCATTCTTCTGAAAAATGCAATATTAGATCAATATTGTGCCGACAATGGCACATAAATAATAGTTGAAATTTTCCACGTAAATTATAGGAATATATTCAGAAATCATAATTGATCGGTTGACCTTTAATTTTATTATTTTCTTTTAGTAATAGCCAAGATCGTCTTAAGATATATAATATTCTGGAGAAAAATCAAAGGCAAATGGCATTAGAAATATTTGCGATGAGTTTTCTTTGGATTTATGCGAACTTAGAGGTGTGGTTGAGTAGTTAATTGTAATATGTGAATCTTGAACTTCATTTGTTATATTCCACTATAACTTACAGTTAATTACTCCCTTCGTCCATCAAATACGTTCATTTTTTGTCTATTCATAAAAAATATTCATTCTCTTTTTTCGAAAATATCAACTTTACATTTTATCCTAAACCTATCTATTTATTTACAAAAAAATCACTCATGCGCACCTTTTTACACTCACTAGCCATTGATACATTCATTTATTATCTCTATGGTCACCTTTTAGTTCTACTATTTATTACTCTATTCATTTATTATCTTCACTCACTTTACACTTATTACAATTTATTAAAACTCGCGCTATTAAAATCAATAAATAAATATAATGAATGGAGGGAGTACTAATTCACCCTTCACTCATTAATTTAGTGTCATTAAAGTAAATGTGCACATGATATTTCGTTTTGATGTAATTCGAATTTTCGATTTTTTGAAGTTATGATTTACTTATTTGAAGTTTTGGTATGATTAGATTTTAGAAATCGACTTAGAGAATAAAAAAGGGGAGGCGGTCTCCTATGCGGATATTGATACTTTTTTCGTATAAATGATATTTTTATTCAATATAAATGATACTTTTCTTCAATAAAACTGATATTTTTCTTGAGAACAAATGATATTTTTATCCGTCCGCATGATACGGAGGAATATATAGAATTTTTTGTGAAAAAATGGTGTGTTTCAAGTTTTCTCATCTTTGATGCCTATCCAACATGGCAACATGTGTGTACTAGATAAGATCGGGTTTATTTAAAGTTTTAGTAAAACCTTTGGTAAAATACTTTTTAAGCTTTTCACAATTGAACTTGTATGTACTTCACTAATAGTGGATTTGTGTATAACTGTCACTAACTTTTCTATTTCATAGCAGTAAACATATATTTTTGCCCATATATTGTTCGACGTTATTGGTTTAAATGATGGACTAAAATAGTTAGATATTAATGCTCAGATTTTTATTTAGAATAAAATTGTATATTGGATAAGAACTAACATTTGTATTGTATCCACGTTTTATTTAGCTAAGACAGATCGTTTAA
This sequence comes from Salvia rosmarinus, assembly GCA_036937905.1. Lineage (NCBI taxonomy): Eukaryota > Viridiplantae > Streptophyta > Magnoliopsida > Lamiales > Lamiaceae > Salvia > Salvia rosmarinus. The sequence continues at coordinate 9,809,958 of CM072822.1, forward strand.
TTAGGAGAATCCAAATCGAGATGCTTGTATTTAATTCAGTTTGAATTCCATTATTAGGATGGTAAATGCGATGTAATTTTTCTTAATATCCTATGATATTTTATTTTATTTTTTTGTCAATTTAATAAAGAATTTTTAAAGATCACGTTATCAGAGATTCGAATCAAGGCACCTTCTACTTCTGACATTAACCACTCTACAACTAAGCCAACACACACACACAATCTTATGATAATTTTTTTAACACTTATATGCTACACAATATCTTAAATACCTATAAATAAATTGATATGTCTGTATTGATTTACTCACACATGCAATCACTATTTTACAATGTACAGTATCTGTTCGATTTCTCATATTGTGTTTTTCATTTTCTTGTTAGTTTGAGCGACTTTATTGGACCTCTAAGTCGATAAATAATATTATTTCCAACTTAACTCAATTGGATCAAAATCTACGCTGAACAAAAAAAGAAGAAGAAAAGAAAAAAAAATGAAACATGTAAAAGAAGCTCAAAGAGTGTGCATAATTAATGACACTACCGTCAAGTAATAACCACGCCGTTAAAGATACGCGGTTAGAAAAGGCTCGACAGTCAAAGATACAGTGACGCATATGAGCAGTCATTTTGACTGACCAAATTAACGGAACCGTCCCCTCCGGTTCACGTGACTGCCTGTCTCGGATTCCGAGAAAGGAAGTTTGTGTGAGCCAAAACGGTCCCATCAGATACGGCGGCTGCTTGTATTAATTCTGATTAACCCCATTATTAATTGTGATTAAACGCTTAAGCTGGAGCTCGTTAAGACGAAAATTAGGTGTTTACTGAATGTGGACAGCTGTACTTAAAAGTAGATTTGATTTGATGTGTGTTACATAAATAGAAGGATCGTTTCTACTGGAATATATGAGGTGGGACCAATTCCCAAAGTTGAATTTGAGTTTTGTTTAAGGCGATATACGCTCGTCTTGTCCCTATTTATGCCTAATTTAACTTGCCCAAATTAAGGAAAACTATATGATATTTTTAAAATGGGTTATACGTGATATTCATCAATTAAGGGTGAATTTACGATTGGAATATTCTAACATATAACTTTTTATCTTTTTTTTTTTTGGTCATTTAATACGAAATTTTAAAGGCTGCGTCACGATGGACCGAACCGAGACCTTTGGCGCAAGCGTTAACCACCCTACCATTAGGTCAACACACACACACCATATATAATTTTTATCAATATTTCATTATGTGAGTTATGTCACACAAAACCATCACTCACAATTATTAGTGGACTTAAATTTATCATCATCACATATAGGATGTGCATGGACCGAATCGAATCGAAAAACCGATCGAACCGATTGGTTTCAATCGATTCGGTTCGGTTTTAATCGGTTTTCGGTTCGGTTCAAAATTTTAATTAAAATTGGTTTTCGATTTTACGTTTTAGGTTCGATTGAGAATCGAACCGAACCAAATTATTATTTTATATATTTATATATTTTATATAATAATTAATTAATATTTTAATTAAATAATTAGGATAAAATATGTTAATTTAGAAAATATATATATAATTTATATTTAGGTCTGTTTTTCTATCCGAATCAAACCGATCGGTTTTTGATTCGGTTTCGATCGGTCCGAAATTATAAATCGGTTCGGTTCGATTCAAAAAAATTCGTTCGGTTCGATTTTCGGTTTTAAAATTTTTGATTGGTCGAACCGACCGACCGATGCACACCCTTAATCACATAACAAAAGTGTTGGAATGATTAACCTCCAAAATTAGCCAAATTTGAAATTTTCTGTGCCTTTTCATCTCCAACATAATTTATTGCGAAATAGACGTGGTCTGAATTTATATAACTATAAATTTATCTTTACTAATATATAGTTATATTTTAATCTATGAATAATGCCGACAAATCTTGACAAGTAGTCTCGGAAGAGAATCACAATCATAATTTCAAGTTGGTCAAGATTGATTCACTTGAGTGAAAAATGGTTAGTTGTATATGATAAAACTATTTTCACTTTTTGTTTATTTACAACTATATCAATATTGCTACAAAAATATGTATTTTGTGTGATTTACAATATAGGTTGAAATTAGATAAACTTAAGCTGGCGTGATTATCGTATAAGTACATGTGGACTAGCCCATCACCTACCTTAATCGACGTCGTTGCAATTTTTCTATGATTGAGGTACGTGTACTTTTATGACGGTTACAGCGACTTTAATTTGAATAAAATAGATCGGTGTTTTAAACCAAAGGCTTGTCCACAAACCAAGCCGAGCTTAATACCACCAAACTCGAGTTCATCTCGTTGCAAATTTTTTGAGCTCGCGAGCAACTCAAATTCTATTTAACAATTACTCATTTATAAGACCTATTCGAGCTCGAGCTCGAATTGTGCTTGTGTTCGCCTCATTACAAATTTTCGCTATTGTTATCCGAGCTCAATCTCGAGCTTCGCTCGAATTTGACAAATCATGTAAATCGTGTAATTATTTTTTGAATTTAACAAATTAATATCTTATTGCATTAATTGTTCATTTTCATGATTTACATTATAATATGCATAGAAATATATATTAAGGTTTAATGAGAAAAATACATATACAGTTATCAAAATTTTAAAATGTATGTCATGCGTAAGTATTTTTATTATATACTAATAATATAGACCATGGTCACTATATTATATATTGAATATACTATTTAATATCATTCGATTATATAATTTATATTCATTTTGTTTATTTATTTTAAAAGTCTACTTATAAATTACAATGTATACGAGTTCTCCAACTCAATATGTTATTGCAAAAATTGTTCAGATTTTATATTATGATTTATAATACACATAAAATACATACATATATATATATAGGTTTGAGTTGAACAAAAACACATATATAGTTAAAGTTTATACAAAACATAAGTGTTTTCATTATTTACTAATAATATCACTATGCTAATAAAATATATAAATATACTATTCTATACCAATTAGTTATGTTTATAAGTTATAATCATCTTGATCTCATATTTTAATTAATTATATAGGTTAGATGTACTTTATTCTAGTATTATAGTTATAGATATATAAACATAACTCATACTTATTTATTTATATGATATAATTATTTATATATTCTTGTTTCATAAAATAATTTAGTGGATCATGATTCATGTCATTATATTTTTAGCTATCCAACTCAATATTTCATTATATAACTTTTTCTTTTGTAATTATTTATTACAATTTATATTACATATAAAAATATATATTAGGGTTTGATTCGACTAAAAAATACATGTATAGTTATCAAAAGTTTCAAGTATATGTGAATCATATGTATTTTTCATTATGTCTCATAATATAGACTATACTAATATAATACTCTCACGTCCACCAAAAGCTTGTATTTAATTCCTTTTTGGTCTGTCCATCAAAAGATTGTATTTTTTTTCTTTTAGATATCATTTTACATTTACAATATGAGACCTCTTATCCACTCAATACAATTTATTAAAACTTGTGTCATCAAAGCTTTTGGTGGGAGAAAGTATGTAAATTAAATATAATATTCAATATCATTTGATTATGTTTACGAGTTATAATTCTCTTAATCTCATCATTAAATAGTTATATAGGTTAGATGTAATTTATTCTGGAGTAATGATTGTTATTAACAATTTTTTTTGTTAATTATCAAAAAACAAATATTTTATAATTTATCGATGATTTAAAATATCTAAAGAAATATATATAATTTGTTATTTCTAAACATATTCCGAACAAGTTCACGAACATACACGTTACTGAATTCGCGAACATGTTTATTTTTAAGATTAACAATCATGTTCGCGAGTTGGCTCGTTTAAACATAAGCAGAACATGTTCGCAAGCCTACAAATTAAACATTCCTAAGCTCGTACTCGATTTGAGGCTCAAGCTCAATTCATTTACAAAACAAACGACTTTTTCGTGTCAAACTACTACTAATTCGTTAGCAGCTTAATTTGCAATCCTATTAAAACCAAACAAATTGCATTGTAAAACCCGAAAAAGAATATAAATAATAATGATAATAATAATACTATTATATCCATTTATGCAAACACAAACACACTAATGCACAAGGTAAAACACACACAACACACACAGACATCGCGATCGCCGCCACGGCAAATACCGTCACCCACTCAACTCTTAACTAAACACTCTGAAACACGCACACTCACTTGCAATAAGCCTGACCACCACGAAGATCGAAGGGCCTTATGGATTGGCCATATTGCAAGGGTAGATTTGTCCATAACTGTACAAATAATTGAATTGAAAAGAATATTGTATTATTCAAAAGATAGGCAAAATGAATGATTCATTTTCTTTTTTCGGGTGCTTAGCCTTTTGTATTTTTCTATCAAAAAAGTGTGTTCCGGAAGGGACGACGACGGTTTAGGATGAAACAATCACCTGTATGCTACTCACCTTGAACTAGAGTTGCCTAAACGGTTTTCAGTTATTGGTTAACACCGAATCGAATCGAAACCACATCCTATTCGATTAACCGAACACTACATATTCGACTTACGGTTCAGTTAGCGGTAGAATAGTTTTATTTTTTGGTTTTTGGTTAACCGAAAAATCAAAAATTTATTTTTTATTTTACAATTATGTTCTCATCATAAAAGATTAATAAATAAAAATCGAGTCCTTGTTAGTAGGTAAAATTCAATAGATTTACCAAAAAATAAAATAATAGGTTTGTGTATAGTGATATATGACTTTTTTATTTTTAGTGGTTAGAAAATTTGTAATTAGTCATAATCGTAGGAAATCAAAACTTTAAATTATATGCATGATGGATTAAGTAATTAATTAATATATGCAAGTAATTAAATAAATTATTTGAAGCCAATCGTATAAAACTAAAATCATAGCAACAATTACTTTATCATAATTTAGTTTAATACTAATTATATAATATTTAGACTATTTAATGCGCTATGTAATTAAAATAAAAAAGTTATAGGTTCTTTTTCGATTTTTCGGTTAACAAGAAAATCGAACCTTAATAATCGATGTGGTTTTCGATTTACCAAACATAATAAACTGTTTGATTTTGAATTTCGAATTTATGAAAATTTCGATTCGGTTAATCAAAAAAATTAGTACAATTAACCGAACCCAAACTGTTTCCCACCCCTACATTGAACAACTAACTTAAAAATATCATTCTGCCTAATCTACTAAACTGTTTAGTTCATTATGATATTTTTTTCGATCATAAGCTATTTGATTGTTCAAACCACTTTGGATGAAATTATTATCCAACCAAGAACAAATCCAACTTGAAAATAGAAAATTCAAAAGTTAGGAAAATCGCGAGTATACTATTGTGACCAACCATGAGTGACTGTACTTGGTGGCTGGTTAATATACATGTTAACCGTCCTTTATTTTTATTTTTTTATTTTCATTTTTATATCAAATGTCGTGATTAATAAACTTGGTTCAATTTTAAGTGCTAATCTAGTTCGAAGATGCTTTAATAGATAAAAAATATAATTATTACTATGTATAAATAGTATCTACATAATACTATTCAAATTAGAACTAAAAAGGGGGAAATATATCAATTTTTTGAACGGTTTGGCCCCAAAAACATAAAATTAAAAAACATGAAAATAGAAACTGTTACCAACGAGGCAACGATGATGGTTAACAAAAAACCAGCATCTCGAAGATTCGACTACGATTAGTGTAAATGTGATTCACTAATCAAGGATTAGTAACTATTAACCTTATCCAGCTTTTGGTGATGTGCATGATTAAAGGATGATATAAGTATATAACCATATAAGAACTTGTGTATAATTTTTCACCAATTTACATAGATTTTGTATAATAGAGTGAGTACTTTCTGGTTTTTGCTTTTGAAATAAATAAATGCTGAATAAATGAAAAATCAATTACAATGAAAAAGAAAATTAAACATTTTCTTTGATTTTATATTCTTTTCTTTTTTGTTATATTACATTATAGAAAAGACGTTAAAAGTAAAGCGTGGCCACCCGGTCCTCAGCTCGGTTGACACACCTCAAATGGCAGACTCCCTCACTCTCTCTCTCTCTCTCATCATCTTCCGCCAAAAAAATCTGTTGAGCGACAAAACCCACAAGAATCCTACTTACAGTTCATCTGGGCTTTATTCATAATATTCATCTTCCTTTTTACTGCAACCCAAAAAGCTTTCATTGATTCCCTTCAACATATATTCCTCCTTCTCTTTCTTTCATAATCTATCCGCAGAGAAGCTTTTTCGAAGCTCTTCTTTTTAGTATAATTTACTTTCCTCAAACTTTCCTTATAACCCCTGATTTTGTCCCCTTTTTTCCTTGTCTCAACACTTCTCTTTAACGGTTCTTCTTTAATTCTAGCTCTTTATTCCCACAGAATCTCTCTCTCTTTAATCCCTTTCGCTTTCAATGCCAATTTGAAACAAAACAATCCTCCACAAACACACACACACCATGCTGCCCACCAAATACACCGAACACCTCAACCAAATCACCAAGCCGGAATATTCCCCCCACCACCGGGAGATAAAGACCCTCCGCGTCTCCGTCACCGACGCCGACGCCACCGACTCCTCCAGCGACGAAGACGCCATCACCGCTTCCCACCTCAAGCGAAAGAGAGTCAGAAAATATATTCGCGAAGTTACACTTGTACCCTGCTGCAGAGAGGAAAACCTCAGCAAAACCCCCACCGCCGCCGCTAGCGGCAGGCCATCGGAGAAGAGGAGGAGCGGCGGCGGAGGGAGAAAAGCGAAGAATGTGGCGAGAAAGGCGGGGAGCGCGAGGAGGTTCCGCGGCGTGCGGCAGCGGCCGTGGGGGAAATTTGCGGCGGAGATTCGAGATCCCATGCGTCGTGTGCGGCTGTGGCTGGGCACTTACGACACGGCGGAGGAGGCCGCCATGGTGTACGACCACGCGGCCATCCAGCTGCGTGGGCCCGACGCGCTGACCAATTTCTGCGCTGCCTCTCCACGGTACAAAAACGGAAGTTCAGAGTACACCTCTCCCGAGGAGTCACACGATAATGTGACGTCACCCAAGTCGATCCTCCGCTTCTTCTCGCCCGAGGCCGAGGGGGAGTTGTCTCTGACATGCTCGCCGGCGGAAGACGCCGCCGTCGCTCACAGCGATGGCGGCGATGCGGATTTTCCGATATTTCCGTTGAGCGACGATTTGTTCTCGGACTTGGAAGACCCGGTATCTGTACCCGGTTTATTTGATCAAGAGAGTTTCTGGAGCGATACGTACGGAACGGATATCGGGTGGTGCGGTGATGTGGGTGTCGGGTCGGGAGCGGATTTGGGGGCCAGATTCGGGTCGGGCGATGATTTCTTTCTTGACTTCGGGGATGTATTCGGGTCGGATCCGCTGGTTGCCCTTTGAGAGTTGTGAAGAGACGTTGCAACGTTTGTAATGAAAATCAGCAACTGCAAATATTTGCTGAGTTTTCGCAAGTTTTGAGAAATAGCAGCAGCTACAAAATTGAAAAACCTTTGTCCTAAATTCCTAAGTTTTTCAATCTTTTTTTCTTTTTGGGTTTGGGTTTTAGACACACCTCGAATGTAAACTGGAGAGTTTATGAGTAAATGAAATGTTATCATATATATTAGCTTTGATTATCTTAAATAAATGGAATCTGTATTATGTTATTATTTTCCCAGGTAGTATAAGCCACTTTATTTTTATTCTTTTGGCAAAATATAATCCCTTAATTATGTGTATTATTAACATTCTTGGAATAAGTTTGGTTAAGTAGAAAAATGAACAGCTTATCAAACGATTCAAACCGAGAATTAGTTCGAAATGTTTACGTATTTATCAACTTTGCCACAAATCTAGGCTCCTCCATTTGTATCTTTTCCTTGATTTGTGTCTTTAATTTACAATTAACCTTAGCCACCATACTTATCTATCATTCGGAATTACATTTTCATGTCAGTGTATGGACTGGATTGACTTAATTTTTAGAGAAGTTCTACTGGATTTTAGTAGAATTGAGCGCCGATAAAATATAATAATAATAATTTTGAAAGAAACAAAATTCTTACAATGCAATGTAACCGCTCTTTTGTTGAAGCTTGCCGCTTGCGGCATGAGATTTAATATTATACTTCCTTCATCTCTCAATTTTTATGAAATTTTTGATATATTTTTAAAAAAAGGTTGTTGAGTATATTGTAAATGAAATAAGTAAATTAATTAGTGGTGGACAATGATTGATAAATATGTAAATAAATATTATTATTGAAAGTAAGAATGAGAGATCGAAGTGGTAGGTCATAGGTAGTAGGATGTACAAATAAAGAATACTTTTGAGGGTAATAAACATGAGGTATTTTGTGAGATTATTTCCATAAATGAAATAGGAAAAAGTTTGAGGGACGCATCCAAAAAAAAAAATGAAAAAAATTGGAAGACGGATGAAATCTATGTTTGTATTGTATTCTAGATTATGTTTATTAGTTTTTTTTATTGATTCTCGATACTATCATAAATATACATTTGAGTTCTACTTATTATAAAATTTAGACAATAACATGAAAGATAATTGTACATTTCCTTGATGTTTACAAATCGAAATAGAAATGTAGAAAAAGAGATTTTAAAAAGAAACAAACTGAAATTCTAGAGTAAAAAAAAAAATTTAAAATAAGATGCAGTTGAGTTGAGGAGTCCTCCCTCCGCAAAATGAGATAGCCCACGATAGTACTCTCAGATCTGGTGTATCATCTCCAAAAATAAAATAATTTCATCTCGTGAATAGCAGCATCACAAACCGACGAGCTTCGGCATACTGAAACGAAGTCGAAAACTAAGCACAAAGTATGACGTGATGATGCCAAAAGAATCTTGTGTGCAAATGCAATATGTCATATTTATAGGCACAACCAATGCTGGAATCAATGTTCACCATCAATAGAGGGACGTTACTCGACTGTTACGTGGAAGCAAACATGGACCATTAGCCAGCCGTTTTTCATGTCTCCTACTAAGTGTCATCACTATTGGGAACGTTACCCGAATGTTGTGGGAGGCTCCTTGATAATGCCCTGGTCCTGGACAAACCCAATTTTTGTGTTCTTTTAGTGTATTTTTGCGTTGTGTTTTTATCCATTTTCCTTGTGTTTTTTTGTGTCCGGATGGTGGAAAGTGGTGCAATGCAAGGCAAGAGTAATAGGATATTGCATTCCTCGAAAGAGATATGGAGCCTAGTTGAAGACAAGATGGTCATTAAGGAAGTCTAGTGCAAGTTGTTGTGGCTACCGACGTGCCCAACTCTGTACTGCGTGGAATCCATATTTTAGAGTTTATGATAGAAAGGCAAGGCAAGCGTGGAATTACATTGGTCACGAGCACATAGCAGGACAATCAAGGGAGAAATCTTATCCAGAGGTGTTGATTATATATATATATATATAAATTGATTCATGTACATACAATCCTTAACATACATAAATGAAAACAAATCATGTCCATTAGATTTGAAAATATAATATTTATTTTAAGTGTGCATCCGAATTAGTTATATACATTTCTAGGGTGAGAATTTGGGACCGGACTGGAAATTCCGTCCCAACCCGAGTCCCGACGGATTCGGACCCCGAGTCCCGAAATTTACGGTTCGGGACCGGACCGGACCGGATCGAAATTTTGATTTTGGTGTCGGAAGTCCCGAGTCCCGTTGAAATCAAGTCCGATTTTAAATATATCTAATTTTAATTTGGGACTTTCGGGACTTTCAACATTTTCGGTAATTCGAGACTTGGACTTGGGACATTTTCGGGTAATTTCGGGATATTTTCGAGTAATTTCGGGACTTTCGGGTAATTTCGGGTAATTTCGTAACTTCGGGACTTTCGGGACATTTTCGAAAATTTCAATTCGGACCGGATCGGACCGGACTAAAATTATAAATTTTCGGACCGAGTCCCAAGTCCCGATCGGGACCGGACCGGACCGGGACCGGACCCAAAATTGCAAAATTTGGGACTTCGGACGGTGCCCGTCCCGACCGATTCTCACCCCTACACATTTCTATATATATCATGTATTTATCATATCGTCATAATTTGTGTATTGAATATGAAACGTCCATATTGATTTAGCATCAATTCTCAAAATTCTAAAGGGGCTTTAATCGAGATCATTTGACAAGATTTCATTACATAATAAAACATATTTGTAAGTTCCCCACTATTCATTGGATAAATAAATTATGATTGTTATATAGATAAAATGTTCATTATGTGTATTTCAATAAAATGTCCACAAGATCGTATGCACAATCCAGTATGTTGTAATTTACATCGAAAACGCAAAATAAAATTACTAGTAATCTTTTTGTAAGACGACTTTCTCACAATAAAATTAACGAAAAATACAAATATAACTCACGCTTATTTTAACAAGTCCTACTTTTTTGTAGACGATGAGACCTAGATTGAATTGTAGTTAACATAATAAGAATGATTTTTATATGACCATCTTCCTCTATATACTAAGTATAAATAGCAATTGTGGTTCTTTGGTTCAAATAGCAAAACATTAAAAATACGTGGTTGTCGTGTTAATCTCTTTTTTCAGTAAAAAAAAGTTAAATTAATACACTAAAGTATAAAATTTTGCAATTTAGTTCAGTCCTATTGATTGTTGATAATTATTGCGAGACATTAAAGTCTATAAACGTGTTCATGCTATTAGCTAGCATTGTATTTGTATGATTCACAGTGAAGGAATTTATGCCCTTTATTTTTTGCTTGGTTGGTGCATGATACTCGATAAATATGTACTTAAAGGTAGGTTGCAATTATCGTTACTATTATTGTAACAAGTGGCCTATTTTCCTCTTTCATAGGTGCAATAGAGCTACGCCTTTTCGTCAACGTTTCTTTATCTTTGAGCACCATAGATATTCAATTCTCTAACCACATTTTTTTCCACTACTATTTAAATGGGAGTTACTGTTACCTTTTCTGGGAGAAATTCTATAGAACATTTAGATGTATTACATCATCTTTTTTGATTAGATATTCTTAGGGAGGTATTTATTGCATTCATGCATCATTCCGATAACATATGATAACGTCAATGTTATATAGAAGTACTATAAATGTATTTGGTTTGCTTGATAAAATAATTAAATTTAATCATATGTTTAGTTTGAAGGATCCTTGGTCCACAATAGATAACTTGTTCTGTGTTCCAATCATCCAATTAGATGATAATTTATCACTCTAAATTTAGGTTGATTATTTAATCACCATTAAATTCGTAATGCAAAATTTCAAAAATGCTTTTACTTTGTCTTCTTTACACTAAAGGGCAGTTTTGATATCATCCTATTTTTTAGTCATAATTTTTTATTTTGTCTTCTACAACAATCAATCAATCCAAACACAAAGCTAAATATCATAAATAGTACAATCATACTATATCCTATTAATCTTATCTATCACATCTATCAAACTAATAAGACCCCATATAGTATTTTTTGTTTCATTCATAAATGTAGTTGCCTACTCGGTAATTTATACATAGAGGTTCGGATTTGACGTGTTCATGTTATGTTGTAGATGAACATTTATATTCATATTAACTTCTAACTTAGATATTTACTGACAATAAATGTTACTTTAATAAGTTGAGATAATGTCTTGAATATCCTACCTATATTTATAATTTTATATGGACAAATTAAGAAACGTGAGAGTGATTTATAACGGAACAAGGGCATATTCACTATTTAATTTTCACTTTAAGTTTACTTTTAGTATTGTCAAACTTTAAATATAATTTTACTTTTAGTTTTCAAAATGTGATGAACACACCCGATTAACTTATATATACACATATGTAGTTATATATAAATAAATAGATTTAGATTTCGACATTTCTATCTTTAATATTGCAGTAACTAAAACTAAGGTCTCTATCCCACTCTCAAATACATATATACAGAGATAGTGATTGGTTCATTTTGGATGTGTCGGATATAATCATAAGGCCAAGGGCATGATTGTAAATACAAAATTTTAACCGATACGGTGGGCAGATATTTCGACGATGGAGGAAATAAATTAAGCTTGAAACATGAACTATGCCTTTTAATTAAAAAAAATCATATGTAGAAATGTGTTGCTTTTAATATTTTTCAGATATTGTTATTTTCTTTATAACACATTGCTCATAAAGCACGGATAGTATAAATAAAACTAAGGTTATGATTTTGTTATCAGATGATAATAGATATACTTATGAGGGATGGGTTCCGTTAGAAGTATTCCTATTGTATGCACTAGGGAGCAATTTGGCCCATAGATTCTTTACTAAATAGATAGCTAGAATTATTTTCATATTGAGTAATGCATCTTTATGATAATGCATTTTATAGATGATAATAATACATCTTTACCATATAATATTTTATAAATTAATGCATTTTATAACAATGCATCTCTAGTGGAGGAACAATGAATCAATTTGGTCCATAAATCTTTATTAAATAAATGATTAAGATTAATTTTTTCCTATTAAAAAGCATATCTTTTATGAAACTGCAACATACACACACACACACATATATATGTATATATAATGATAGAGTTTTATGATAATATATTTTATATATTATGTTGCACATGAGAAATAACTAGTTTCAAACTTGATGCTTGAGAAGCAGTTTAAAATTTTATACTCTTATCACAAACTATTTATTTTATTTGCTGTTCCTATTCTTTCTTTTTCTCTAACTATCTACAATGATCAATATAAAATACGCGTAAATCAACAGGAAAATGCAACTTAATTCAATTAAAAATATCGCAATTTACACCTATATTTTTTAAAACTTCGTATAATGACAAAGGAATTATTACTTTTTTCGTACGAAGGATTATCAGGGAGGAGGTTTTGCCGTTTGGCTCATATTACAAGATTTGTTTTGACACTTGTCTGATGCTTAATGATGGCTGTGGTCCTATCTTATTTCATTCTCAGAGGGCATTTACATTTGGACCAACATTTGCCCCTCACAAACTCATCCTAAAATTAGTATACTAAAAATATTCTCTGCAACTCCAAAAATCATTTATTTATTTTATGAATTTGTTGTTGAAAATATTTGAAACAAAAAATTTGAAAATGTCCATCTCCCATAATTTGACGCTACCACCTCAGCCTCACACAGAGATAATATTCAGCTACAATTTTGATTGAAGGATTTGAAAATCCTTCAATAACATGCAGTTCAATTTATTGAAACTGTTCAATTTATTGAAACTTTGGCAACTTTTCTTGCAGGCTATTTAGTCGATGATATTGGGCCCTTTTGGGCTTATAACATCTTCCAATAAATTCAATATAAATAAATCATTATTGATATATGTTTCTCAAATTTCTCCAATCAACAAGAGTTTGTGATTGACATTCAACATACCTATCATAGTGCTACGTTAGGGTTGATTCCATGGTGAGTGGGGGTGCAATGCACACCTCCCTCACTATTTATTAAAATAATAATTTTACTGTAGCAATGAATAGTGAGGGGGATGTGCATTGCACCCCCACCATGGAATCAACCCTATGTTAGTTGCTCGGGAGCTTGCTCAATTTATTGTGAATTTTCATGAGGTAGGTGTGTGGAAAGATATTCTTCTACTATGGTTGTCTGATTTTGTTTTCATTGATTTGGACTGAATTTTAATCAAGCTAAAAAAAATTGTATTGTATTTCATGCGTACTTACTCAATGTCTTACCATACAAATTCACTCAAATATCTCCACTTTTCTCACACTTTCACATGAGTACATTGAATGCTACAACCCCTTATACTGCAGTCATATTTAAGATGATTATATATGTAAAATTTATTTGATTTTAATCAATTATGACCCATAATTCTTTAACTATCACTTAATTATTATTTATTACTTTTTACAAGATATCATCACCAAGGAAGGAGGTATTCAATGAAGTGTTAATGGGGAGAATTGGCTCAATTCTTAACATTGCTATCTAATTTAATCCATATACTAACATGTTATTCTTTTTAATAATTTTTAATTAAAATTACAAAAATATCCTCCCTAACCCGCGGTCAACCCATTTCCGTCTTCAGACTTTCGTCTTCAATGAAATAAATTCAAATACAATTTAATATATGAGATAAAAAAAATAACAAACTTAACATATTAGTTATATTAGATTTTCGTCTTCAATGAAATGGAATTCGATATTAAATTAACCATATTTACATAGGTGGTGGTGTATTTGAAATAACGTGCCGTTAGGGATAAGGGTGGCACTTGGCAGGCAAGGGAAAAGACTGCAGCTTTAACTGTGCGTGGGGTAAGGGCATCTTGTTGGGAGTGTGCGCCTCCATGATAAGTAACGTAGGGGGGCCTATCTACAATATGTCATTCTCACAAACAGACACGAAAGTGATGGGTTTTGGGCTATTCGTGGCCTATTTTCCTACACTCTACATTTATAATAATACTTCACGTTCCACCTAAACTATCTCATTTCTTTTAGATACAGATATTTAAAAAAAAAGATATAAAATAATTAAAATATTAAAAAATGGATAGGATCCATATCTTTTGAATAGATAATTATTTCCTAAAATAAAATGAGATATTTATAGTTGGACAATTTAAAAAGAAAAATGATATATTTTAAATGGGACAAAGGAATACTATCATATTAATTAATTTATGCCTATATTTAAATGTAGACACACCCTACCTTCAGATTTTCCTTGTTGGTCTCGTTTGAACCGTGAAAGATATCGAAGGTGCATATGAAAAAAGACATAATTGATTAGCCTTCAAGTAAGAGCTGCTTCTATATAAATGCATCCGAAATAATTGATGAAGATCAATTGCGCATTATAATCATTTAGACGTACGGTAACATTCTTCAACACCGTGTCTACATACCTATTACGCCAAAATTCTTAATTAAAATTTTAAAATTATAATTAGAATTTAATTCGAAAGGATAAATATGCTATAGTCGAGTATGCAAGTAAGAAAAATAAAAATGTGAAGTTACTAAGTGGCCAGACCAAATCACTATCTTCCTTATTATATTTTATTTCTAACGGACTCCTTTTTCGGATAAAATGTTTGTAGGCCGCAGCCCAACCCAATATCATATTTTCTTTTTTCAGCCCAAATATTTAGCAGCGAGTTAATGAAACACTTTTATATTCTATTTTAAATGGCCTCTCTAATTTTAAAATCAATATTACCTCCGTTTTTAATAAGTGTCTCGTTAAAAAATTTCTTGTTTTTTAATAAGTGTTCTGGTCGTCATATGAGAAAAAAATTATGATATATATATTTTTTTATTTTCATTTAATTTTCTTGAAATTTAATAATTAATTGTATGAATACATTTATCATAATAATTAATAAGGTTACAAAGGTAAAATTTTCTATTTTCTTAATATGTGTAACTTGACGATTGAGGACACTTATAAAGAATTGAAGAAAATATTTCATTTCTTTTTTAATATGGTTTTCATGAGTTAATCATATATAATATAACCAAAAGAATGGTGTTAGAACTTAGAAGTGTCAACCGATATATGTGTGTATCATAATAAATTGAATCTTATTCTGGAAAATATAAGAACAACAACTCACAACATTAATACAGAAAGCAATAGATTATCTGTCTTGTATGGTTTGTAGATTATTAAACAAGAACATGAGTTTTACTAATACGCATCGAAGATAACTGTTGCAGTTTTTTCATGAATTAAAAGAAATAAAAAAAAGAAGAAGATTGTAATAGAATTGGTAAAATTCTATTAGATAACATCTCAAAATAATAGTTTCCGATGATCTCGATTTTAGCTAATTTTAAAAGTCATCAAATTTTAATAAGATATAAAATAATAATAGCATTCATATTTTTATTAAATTACATAAATATAATTAATAAAATCTCAAAATAATAGTTTCTGATGATCTCGATTTTAGCTAGTTTTAAAAGTCATCAAATTTTAATAAGATATAAAATAATAACAGCATTCATATTTTATTAACTTTAACATATAATATAAATTAATAAAATCTCCAAAATAATAGTTTCCGATGATCTCGATTTTAGCTAATTTTAAAAGTCATCAAATTTTAATAAGATATAAAATAATAACAGCATTCATATTTTATTAACTTTAACATAAATATAATTTAATAAAATCTCTAAATAATAGTTTCCGATGATCTCGATTTTAGCTAATTTTAAAAGTCATCAAATTTTAATAAGATATAGAATAGTAATAGCATTCATATTTTATTAACTTACATAAATATAAATATATTAACAATTGGAGTTGAGGAGATTGAATTCGAAACCCTTCTATCAGACTGAGAAATTACACATTTTGGTAATACCATTTTATTTAGCATTGTTGACCGTTATCTTTTTCTTTTCCTTTTTTGAGAAAATAAAAAAGAAAAAGAAAAGTAGAGACAATTCTTGAAGCCAATAAAAAAGCTTAGTCAATCGAATATTAATTTCCCATTGTCTAAAACCCCGAAGTCGCAATCTCTGAAACCCTGGAACCTCAAGTACGAAAAATCATGGAGACATCTCCAAATCAACAGCAGGCGGTGTGTGGGAAGGAATCAATCGACCTGCTCAATTGTGTTGCTCAGTCGCCTTACGATCAAGAAAAATGCCTTTCCCTCCTTCAAGCCCTGCGCAAATGCGTCATTGATAAGGTAAATTTAGCAAATATTCGAAGAAGAATGCTATTTCTGCTGGCACGAAATAAATTTCAAACTTGTCATCTTCCTTGTATTAATGAATTGTATTTTGAGATTATGTCAGGATTTAATGTTTTTTTTTATCAATTAAATGCATAAATTTAAAGTTCGCGTTATGGTAGACTCGAACCCAAAATCTTTGGAACTTAATTTTGTTTTGTGATTAGTTTATGGCATTCAGCAAATATTCTGAAGAATTGCTATATTTTGATATCTAATTGGGAATTTGTAACTGAAGCTCAGGTTAATTGATATTTTCTGGCTACTAAAAATGGTAAGTAGTTGTGAAATTATATTTTGCGCCTATACCAACTGTGTACTGCCTGAGCTATTATTATCTGTAAACTTCATGGTGTGAATTTTAAAAAGCTTCTTGTCTTCTAGAGTGGTGGAGAGGAAAGAAAATGCAAGCTATGTAAAATCAGTTTCATGTTAGTTTTACATCAAGAGTAAATCACTGAGATAATCTTTTACTAGAGCTTTTTGGCAAACAACTTTGGTATTGGGGGATAGTCTCTTCTTCAACCAATGTGTACCTATAAATAAACCAGTGTCTTTCTTTCCTTGTGTAATTCACAAGATTGTTTCATCAATGTTATTATTAGATATTTGTGTTATAGACTTATAGCCCTTCTCCCACTACTGAGATTCTTGGTTGAACCGACTCTCTGAATTTTCAGGATCTTAGTTACTACTTGCTGAATGATATGTTTCTATTCCTCGATGTATGCCTGGGCTTGTTTTAACTTTTAAGTCAGCTTCTCCTAAATTCTTGCTGATGTCTGCTTTCCTTGGGCAAATTATTATGTCAGAGATATATTTTTCTGTAACTTTCTGGCTCTTCTGGATGATATGTTTGTTGGATTAGTAGTAACAAATCTGATTATAAAATTAGTAGCTTCTTAGAGATTTTGGCTGGTAAAGACCTCAATTTTATGTATAATTCAAGGAGCTAGTAATTGCTGCTCAACCTGGGCTATGTTTTGAATGATGTTCGAAATATACTATAGTCAATAGGGCAGAGTGTTGGAGTCTATTCCACCTTTCCTATTTTTGACTGTAACAGCAGATCAAAGTTTCTAGAGTGTCTTGGTCACAGGATCGATTATTTCACCATTGAAGTAATTTTTGCTAACCATGCCATTAGTTCTTGTTTTCTTGGTCAGGATTTCTTGTTATTCGTCTTGCGAGTTTTTTCATTGCAAGTAGGAGAGAATCTTAAATGACTAAGGTTACTTCATAAGAAAATACCTCTCTTTAGGATCAGATCGTATCTGATTGGCAGTCCGCCCTCTCATTGCAATTGAGTTGAGTAATCTTTGAAGTTGGTGATCTGCGTTATACTTGTGTCGTCTTTGCTTGCTTGCTTCTTCTTTTTCATATTGACTATGATTTGGTCAGATCAACCATAAATCTGTTATCAGTAAGTAGAACGCATTAGCTCTTTGTTCTCAGGTCAGGCAACAAGAGTTACACAGAGGAACACTAGTCATTCTTAGGATCAATATTGTATTATTATTATTATTATTATGATGTATACAATATGTTGGTGGGTTTTGGTTAGGCCCTCTTGAAATTTCATCAAAATCCTGCTATGTGATTTTAAGAGTTATATTTAATTTCACTCTCTGAAATTAGTTATGTGAAGCTATCTGAGTTTTATGAAGTCATTAACTTGAGACTAGACTTAGTCTTTTAACATAATAGCTAAATAAAACGTAGAAGTATTGCAACCCAACAGACTTCCATTCTTCCTACTCACAACCGGAGGTTATTAGGGAGGATAAGTGTTGGTCATTTCTTCAAGACTGGAGTCTTGTATACTGCATAACATTTATGCCAACTATTTTCATTGAATCTGTTTCTCTTTTCCTTAGAAAGTGAAGAAGTTCTCCCTCGCAGAGCAGACGAGGGAACAAGCAGATTCAAGTGTAAAGCAGCAAACTTAATTGATTAGGATTCAATTTCACCATTCACAATTTTTGCACCATCAAATTAAACAATTGTTGCTGGTGACTGTTGCATGTCTCACTATCATGTATCAAGAAACAAACAACTGCTTGTAATGCTAATCAATTGGACCAGATTTTGCAGTTGGGTCGATTGCTTTTGTTGTCCACGACATTCAAAGGTTTAAGCGAGAGAAAAATCAAATTATCAATGACCCCAAGAAATTTATGCTGTATCCTTTACATTTGTCTGTATTCTCAATAATCAAATGACTTTTGAATAAATGAATTCATTCTAATTTATAGATGCATGCGACAAAATTGATTATTAGTAGACAAAACTTGGGTGAGCGCAGCATCGCGGTATGCTCACCCTTATTAGTTAAGATAATTAGATATTAATAAAGGTGATTAAAAATCATTAAATTTTATTAATTTGTAATTATATTTATTAATTTTCAATTGTAATTTATTAATTTTTAATTAGAACTGGTTAATGTTGACTAAAGTATATTAATTTATAGATAGGGTTTTATCAATTCACAATTAAGGTTTATTAATTAATAACTAGGGTTTATTAATTCTAAATTATTTTTAATAATTTCAATTAGGTTTATTAATTCAAAATTAAAATTCATTAATTCATAATTAGGATTTATTAATTCATAATTAGGGTTTATTAATTCAAAATTATGGTTTATTATTTACAATTAGGATTTATTAATTTATAATTAGATTTTAATGATTCCAATTAGGTTTATTAATTTAAAATTAGGATTTATTAATTCACAATTAGAATTTATTAACTCTAATTAGGGTTTAAGGTTGACTGATTTTGAATTATGATTTATTTATTTTAGTTAGAATTTATTAATATCAACTAAAATTTATTAAATCTTATTTAAATTTTAATTAGTTAATTTACTTATTATAATTATATAATTAATAAATTAATTAAGGGTGATCTCTGTAAGCACAATAGAATACCTCTCATCATTATTATTGTTAATTCCCCTCATCATTATTATTATTATTAGTAGTAAGCAGGAAAGAGCCGTCTCCATAATAGACCAAAAATTTAGGCGTACGGGAAAGATCTGCTGTAGTTGATTGGCCATTTTAGAAACCTTTCTTAGCGTATCAAACGCTCAATGATCTGCCTCCTCCAAAAAAAAAAGATGCTCAAGGATCAATCTTAAATAAAGCTTGTCAGCATAAGGTTTGTTTAATATAGTTTATATCTTTTGGGGATAAACAAATAATTAAATATCACGTGACATTAGATTCGAACTTGAGACATTTGGTCTCAAATATTAACCACTCTATTATTATACCAACATATGCACACAAAATACTTTTATCTTTTTTATTGTTTGTGGGTCATTACACAGAAGTTTTATGTGGTCATCCATGAACAAGGGCTATAAGTTTATTGTTTTCCCCTGTAATAAATATATACTAGTAATATTCATTAGGTTGGTGGCTCGTTGCAAATCATTAACAAGCTTGATTTACTCAATGACGGAATGTAAAATTTTGGTTTGGAAAGATCAAGAATTATCCAAATTTGGATCCACTTTTTCTATAACGTTAGTTCTATTATCATATTAATCTTAATTTGATTGAAGTAAACAAAATATATAACCAAACATGTGATCCTCAACAAGCCAACAACATATACTATTCAAATTTGAAGAAAAGGATTAAAGATATTCGACTACACTTGATATTAGCCTTGTGCACACTTAGCAGCCACTTTACACTATTCAAATTTCAAAAAATCAATAGCCAACAAGTTGTAGAACAATGCTTGTACCCGTCATAGACCCTCAAAATAAATTTCAACAAGAAGAAGTGGTTCTCAAATTTCTCAAAATTAATTTAAAGGGTCTTTTCAAAGTCAGAATTGCAATTGTTACTCCAATTCCTGATCCAAAAAGGTTGCATGAGCAACAAGGCACAAACAGTGAGTTTAATAAATGAGGGGATTTCATGGTTTTAGACAGTACACATATGTATGAACCACCATATATGAATGGTGGCAACCTTGTTACATTAAATTAATGTTGGAATTAATGGATAACATGATTTTAATGGACTTTTTGTCACGTCTATGTCTCGATTCTTACACCATATATATCCTTATACTTATCAAAGTTAAAGTTTGCCATCATTGTTACAAGAAGATGTCGTGTTCTAGTGTGTATATGCAATTGCCTTATCCTATTGTTAGGGGTCGTGCATGAAACGAACTATTTCCGAGCTCAAATTTAAATTTGATAAAAGTTCGTTCGAGCTCTTTTAATGAAGCTCATTAGCTAAACGAATCAAGTTTGAGCTTGACGATATTCGACTTGTACTTCTTGAACAAGCTTATTAAGTAATTTAACTTGACAATATAAAATTATTAATTAAATATAATTTAATAGCCTAATTAGTTTCTATAATTGTATTATATCTCTAATTAATTTATTTATTATAAAAGTAATATACATATTATGTTATTGTGAATAATATAATTCATTATAAAGAATAATAATAATTAATATTTAAAATACAAATATAAATCTAAATGTAAAAAAGTCCGTTTGGACTTGTTAAGCTCATAAACCTCGAAGAATTAAAAAGCTCGAGGCTCAGGTAATAAATGAACCAAGTTTGAGCTTGGCAGTATTCAACTCTACTCATTTCAGTCATACCCCTACTTAGTGTATAAAATAGATTTATCTAAAAATAAACTTGTGAAATGCTATAATGATTATTTTTCTGTAAATAATAATATTCATACTTTCATGAGGCATACTCCAGTGCATCCATATGTATGGTGCATTCACCCTAATTAAAACCTAATTCTGATTAATAAATTTTAATTATGAATTATTGTATCCTTAACGGGGATTAATGCGCTCTAACTAAGGATTGGTGAACTCTAAGGCCATCTTTGGTAGCCTTGATAGTGGTATAGATATAAAACTATAGATAGTTGTTTGGTAGATTAGTTACAAATATAGATTACGAAAAAAAAAGAGGCTAAGGATCACTAGGTGCTAGTGATCGCTAGCCTGGCAAAAGAACCGCTAGGCTAGTGATCACTAGCTACCTAGCGGTCGCTAGCCTGGCAAAAGTAACCAAAACGAGGCTAGCGAAGCTCGCTAGGTACCTAGCGGTCGCTAGCCTCATTCTTGTCTGAGATAGGATATAAATCGGGCCTCAACCGTGAGTTACGAAACAAAACGTAACAGTGTTTTTTAACATGGCTAATCGGGCCTAATCAGGCCTACCAAACGAGGCCTAATTGCCATGGATACATTTTGTATATCCAGATGCACACAAGTTTTTTCTTACTTTCATCAAGTCTTCAACTATGCGCGTGCATATACTCACTAATTTATAGGGATGAGAATTGTACCTGCAGACATCTACCACTAATGGGGCAGGTACGGGGGCAACATTTCAACTTCAGAGTCGGAAGTAAGCATAAAAGATTATACCGTGTTGGGTTCGAAGCAGGTTGACTAGGGGTATCGATCCCCTCAACGTGAGAATCAAAAAATGATGAATTCACTATGAAAGTTAATGAATCCGTTGGAAAGTTAATGGATCCAAAAAAATCCAAAAAATTAGAATTTTCGTTCCTCATGGAATTCGAACCCGGGTGAAAATATCAAATTTTGGATTCGATAACTTTCCAATGGATGCATCGATTTCATAATAAATTCATTTTATTCATTGCGAAATTTTTTGGTTCTTAGTTTTCACGTTAAAATGGTTCTTATTTGAACCTAACTCTCTCTCTCTCTCTCTATATATATATATATATATATGTATTGATATTGATAAAATGTAATTAGTATATGTTATTATTATAATTATGGACTTTTCCCCTTAAGAACAAAATAATTATGAAGCTTTTCAATTTCAAAAGTATGTGATTCTTTTTCTTGGCAAACATTCTTAAAAATAAAAATAGTTTGTTGGGTACCCGACAGGTATCGTTCCTCTATCAGATAATGCCAACCCTAATTTAAACAAGTGTGGGATCGGGGCTGGGGGTAAATTTCTGAGACGGGTATAGAGGGCCGCACCTCCTCCTATTTCCATCGATCAGTAGTGATTTAGCAAATAAATTTGAAATATCTAATCATAAAAACAATGCCAAAAGCAACATATAGAAGTAATTACTTAGTTTGGATTTAGGGTTTAGGGTCAAAAGCAACATATATTCAATCGGCAATCCTCAACTATGTTATGTTAATTTATTGGTCCGACATAATAAACTAATTGTTAGTTACGTATGTTAAAGGTAATAAATAATAAATGATTGATATTAAGAATAATAAATAATAAATGATTGATATTAAAAATAATAAAATCAGGAGTACTCTCAGCTGTCAAAATATAATAGAATATAATATGAATAAATTAAAAATATGCATACTACATGTATAATCGCTATGTATTCAGAATAATGTTTCTTTTAATATTTTAGTATCCACTATGAACACAATGGTAATATGAGGACTTTCAGAATCATCACCGTCCTTGTCGGAGTATACACAACCACATATAATACAACTAAATATTATTTTGCAAAGACAATTCACATCCTAATGAATGTAATTATGTGTATATAATGATATTGTTATCATCATTGTATAATTAAGATAGAAAAAAGAACCATACATGTTACGACTCTACTCATTCATAACAAGTTGCTAGTAGTATAAGCTTTTTTAGACGATGAAGTAGCATATAAGTAATTAATAACTTTGTTTTGTCGAATAAGTAGGTGAAACCACAATGTAAAGATGGACCACAATTTGTTCATCAATCAGAGAATGGCTTGCATGCATGATGCCACAGTTAGGGATGTCGGCGACGAGAACTTTCGGGACCAAGGAAACCAATAAATTAGTATTGGTTACGGTTGCAAACCACCCATAAACACGGATCCGGACCATCAAGTTATGGTTAGGATCGGTGTACCTATTCTAACCTACAGTTGGGCCGCTACTTTAAATAATATCATTCCTTGCGTCGTTTGTTTTCCCAAAGATTTATCTTGAAAAGAAGGCAAGCATATTTACATGCATGAAAAAGCAGACTTTTAGGGTGGAAAGCACATTTGATAAGCCAACGAGAAGTTTGGCAAGATCATGTACATTTATAACAAAATTGCTAATTAAGTTGTAGTAAAATACTATATATTGAATATAAATATATAATAGATATTCGAAATTAAATGGAGCGAGAGAAATACATTATTTATTTAAAATATTAATCCATATGAAAATCAACTCTAACTCTAAAGTCGTGATGGATTGTCTATCTTGTATTTATATCACGAATGAGAACAAATTATCTAACTATAAAAATCAACACATGATTTGTACGATCTTGATAGTTCTAAACCAAAATACGAAATAAAATAGATGCTCTTCAATTGGGTTTGTAAGGTGAACTTTACAAAGATCATCAGTTCAATATTTGTTGCTATTAGAATCTTTCTAAATATTAAGATGTAGAAATATGTGTTCGAATAATAATCTTTATTTTAATTTATAATACATTTTAAAATGAAGCGCCACGTAAATTAAATAATAAATCTGTAAATACCCTATTTTAAATAATATCATACTGAAGTATATTGAGTGATATTACAAATATCTAAATATGGATGTACTAATAATACGAAATTACATGACACATGAATAGAGAATTGATA
The DNA here is from genome assembly GCA_036937905.1 of Salvia rosmarinus. NCBI lineage: Eukaryota > Viridiplantae > Streptophyta > Magnoliopsida > Lamiales > Lamiaceae > Salvia > Salvia rosmarinus. The sequence continues at coordinate 9,834,518 of CM072822.1, forward strand.
TCGAAGCATTCAATATTTTGAACATTCTATTGTTTTCAAAAAAGAAACGGCATATATTCTTTCTTATCTCATAATATTTAATCAATTGATTCGAATATTTATATAGTAATAATATTACAATTTTATCAATATACAATATTGTGAAGGGCACGGTATGAAGTTCATGATGTAATATGCGATCACAAGATGTGTTTGTAAATTAATTAATATTTCGTAATTACACTCAAATGTAAAATGCTCTTACAAAAAGTGGATATGTAATGCTCAATTTTTTAAAAAAAATAAAATAAAAAGCGATCGGTCGGACCGGAACCGGACAAAATGGGCCGGGTCTGAACTGGTCCGGGTCCAAGCGGTTCTAGAACCAGAACCAGAACCGGAACCGTTACTTTAAAATTTAATGGGCTTTGAACGGTTCCGGATCGGTCCGGGTAAAGATCGCCCGTTGACATCCCTAGCCACAGTTATCTAATGGTGGAAACAATAATTACTATTAATGACAGTTATCATGATTAGTGGCGGATACAGTAAGGAGGGAGAAGGGGCTTAAGCCCCTACCAAGTGATTTTTTTTTCTTTTTTTATTATTGCAAAAAATTTTGAATTTATCGAAAACTATCTTCAGCCCCTACTGAGTTGACGATGTTGAAGAGCGAATTGGCGAAAAATCTAGGATGAGAAGGGGCTGAAATTTGCAATAAAAATAGAAAGAGGGGAAAGAAAATGGTTGTCTGCGTAAAAATGGAGGTTGGAGAGAGATGAAGAAGATGAAAAAATAAATAAAAGAAAGTACAATAAAAAAAGTAAAAAAGTAACATTCCTTCTACAAAAGAAAAAGTGTTATATAATAAATAACGTTTCTATTAGTTTTGAAAAATGAAACAAACACAATTTATATTTTTGTCTTCTTGCTTTCAACAAAACACAAATTAAAGTCTTTTCTTCTTTTAATTCCCGCAGCCGCTGATCATCTTTTTTCCTTATTTTTTGTGAGTTATCTACTCCTTTTCTATTCCCTTTTTCTTTCAACTTATTTATATTTACATAGAAGTTCTTTGTTAATTCTTATACATTTACTTCTTAATTTATTATTTCTACTTCTTAATCTCAATTGTTTATTATTTATTGGCATTTAGTTAATCTATTCTTTGAATTCTACAGTGAATAATTCCATCTTAAAGCCTCAATTGTTTACTATTTTATCATGAAAATAAATATGAGTACCATGCTTTCAGTTTAGTTTAGTTAATTGTAAATTTAATTAGAGTTTGGAATTAGGGTTCTAATTGAATATTTTTTAGGTTATGATTTAAATTTATATATATTTTTATGTTTTTAATTATAAGAGTTGCATTTGTTTATGTACAAGATGGAACGTTTTTTTTAAAAAAAAAACGCAAGGGTGAGTCATCTTCTTCACCAAGTGAACCTATTGTTGAATCAGTGGAGAATCAAATCCAAGTTGAATTAGATTTGAATGAGATTGTTGGTGATCCGAGACTACGAAAACTAATAAAGGAGTTCGATATTGCTATTGTGATCAAATACGGAGAGAGTACTTGATCAAGGGTCCTTGCCAACCAATTGGGCATTTGTATCCGAAAAGAAATATGTCATTCAAGAAATGAGTTTTCAAGATATTTGGTATCGAAGATTTATATGGTTAGAGTACAGTGTATCAAAAGATGCTGCTTTTTGTTTCTGGTGCTATCTATTTAAACAATCAGATAAAAGAGGTCGATACGCAGAAGATGTTTTTACAAAGATGGGCTGCAGCAACTGAAAAAATGCATTAGAAAAGTTCAATCTTTTTTCAACGACTGGTAATGAGCCGATCTTGCAACGTTTTCAAGCGATGAGAACACGTAGAATTTCATTACCACCACTTTAGTTTGATGTGTTGGATTATTTTTGATGTATCAAATATTTATAAATTTTTGTCGTTATGATTTTTCGTCAATATAAAAATAGTAAAGCCCCCACTAATATTTTTTGCTGCGTCCGCCACTGATCATGATTACTCACTTTGATGAACATGCATGCCTTTGTAATGCAGACAAATCATTTCCGTCAATATTAATTCATTAATTAACTTGCATGGCGAACGTTAACTCACTTCAAATATCTTTTAGCACAACTATTACCTTCTTTTTAATTACACTTACCAAATCAAAGGAATGGTATATAATTTCTTCTGAATGTGAACACAGGTTTGAATAGTGATCATGGTTAAAAGAAAGAAAGAGAGAAAGATAAGTTATGAACAGAAAAGCGATATTAAAAAAACATTAAGATTAAAACTCTCCTACATGAAGAAACATACTAGAAAACTTACAATCACATATGACCATCATTTAAAGAAGAAAGCATTCTAATATCACAGACACAATATATATATATATATTCAATATACAGGTCCAAGCTAACTTGATTAATAGTCTAAAAGGGCCCGCATTAATCATCATGAGAGTACTGTGTAGGCCAAAGGAATGCTCCCATGGCGAACTTCCTCTTGTGATGAACATCTCCGGTGACGGGCAGTCCGTACTCGGTGAGTAGGCGCTCCACTTGCCACTCGGGCATCTTCTCGTAGTCGGATTTGGAGTACCTCGGGTAGTGAAGGGGCATCTTGAACTCATGAGCCTTCCTCTCCCGCTGCTGCCCGTTCGCTGCTAAGCCGTTGCCCGCGCCGCCGCATGGGGCGGAGTTCGGCACTGCTGCTCCCGGCGTCATTTTGTTTTTTTGGGTTCCTCAATGCAAAACTATGAGAGCCTGTCCTCGTCTATTTATAGCCGAGTTTCAAATATTAAACCTTTTTTTTTTCTTCGTGGCGAATTACGGAATTTTGGAATAGAGTATGTTGATTGTTTGATTTGCGTGTTTATTTTCATTTTTTTATTTAATGAGTGTGAGACTCTACAAGTTTCCTGATGTATATTAGTAAGGAATAACACGTATATATGTTTTCTTGGAAACATAGGAATTATCTTTTTGTATATTATATGAATTGGAGTGTAAGTTAATTGTTTTGTATACTTAAATTTAGCGTGTGTGGTTTTTCTTCCGTTATAGTAGTCCCAATTTGGGATCCATAATTTCACTTTAAATTAGTGGTCGAACAAAATAGTAGATCGATAATTTTTTAGGTTGAGGAAAGAAAGCTAATATTAAGTACAAATATTTATAATAATTATATTCATTATCTATTTGTACAATATTTTCTCATGAGGTGATATTTTAAAATTGCTAGCTGCAAGAGGATATCGTAGTAGTATTATAGTTGATTTTGATAGGCTTTGGAGATGACACACCTTATTAGGTATATCACCCATTATACATAGCTACATGAAGCATAGAAATATATTGTAAACGTTACATATCATACTTAATTTTGTTTCAATTAGTCTTTCGTGTATTTCAATATACTTATATGTGTTTACTGTTTTTTCATAATAATCACTTAATTAATGAATATTTGATGTAATTAATTATCTAGAAATGGAGGAATTAATAAAAAGAAGAGAAGGTGGTAGCTGGGATGATTGCATGCATTAATGCTATGAAAAAAGAAGGATGTAGAAGACAGCGATGTAGTTGAATTTGTTAATATACTACTTCTACTTCTACTACAATAAATGTGTGTCCATTTGATTATTTGCATTGGGACATTTTTATCCTTTTACAATAGATAATACATCAATAAAAGCCTTAATTAATTTTCAAGTTTCCGTGTATATTTGAAATTATAATGATTAGTCGTAAGGGATTGGGTAAATTAATGTAATACCCCACTCTCACATGCTTTAATGTATTCCTTGAAGTTTTGTCAATCAAGTATGATTATGTTTGCTCGATTATAAAATTTATTAGAAATGTGGGAGTCCATTTGCACCGTAGTTATAAGAACGTTTTAGAACAACTTCATGGGCTTTATATTTTGTTATTGGGCTATGATTTTGAAAATGGACCTTATCTAGTGGCATGCGGCCAAGAAGTTGTTGGCTAAGCTTATTTTATATAGTTTATAAGCCTCAATAGTTGATAAATATTTCAAAAGCGTCTGAAATATAATTTTTTCAAAATTTATAAATTATCAAAGTATTTGTATGATACTCTATTCGCTTCCAAAATTTATTCCTAAATTTATTTTTTGCCCCCAAAATTTGTTTCCTTTCTATTCAAAAAAATTATTCCACAAAATACTCACTACTTATTACCGCAACATCCTTTATTTACACATTTTACCATTCATAACCCCCAAATATACATACTTATTATACTCAACAACACCACTTATTTACACATTTTAACACTAATTAATTTAAAATTACACTAAACCCTTATTCTACTCAAAAAACACTAAACTCAAAAAACACTAAACAACTTTTATTAAAATTCACACCGAAAATTCCCAGAAATATATTTTGGAGATTGAGAGAGTATAATATATATAAAGATTAAAATGTCTATGAACAGAAGTCTATAGACTCGGTTACAATTAACTAAAAAGATACATCATCCATTTCATACAAATGTAAAAAGACACGTATCTGAAAATGCTTTCTTCCTCTAAACAAACAACACAAACAGAAGTTACAGAATAAATTAAATTAAGCTTGACAAACTAACCCAAGAAAACCAGTTCGAACTATTGAACGGTCGAAAAACCATCCAAAAGTCCGGTTGGAATCTAACAATACACAAGCAGGCTGCAAAAGGGGGAGGAATAGAGTGTGCAAATGAAAGAATGAAGAATCCACTATTTCTCGAGTGTAGTTATCCCACTCATTGACAGAATACATATGAATACGAATAGAATATTAGTACAATTTGCTATAAAGCTAAACCTTTATACACTAATTATACACATCAATATACAACGAATGCCGCTCAACAGGCAGCCTCAACCACACAAATATATAGTTACAAATCTACTATATATCAACAACAAAAATCAATTATGCAGGAACGGGACTTACTTCAAATGATGGGCACTCAGAATTTCACCTTCGTTATTGAGCAACTTCTGCGAGAAACTGAGAATAAGCCACCAGACTAAGATAGTTAGAGCCAGGAAACAATATTCGTGACAGATCCCATGTCATAATCCTAGCTTCCAGCTCCTGTAAGTACATGAACCCGGAAGGCTAAAAAGTCTTTCTTGGGTCGAAGGGCATTCATGGAGGTATGGAAGGTAAAAGCCCCACTTTCTTCCAAAGCTAAACTCCATGTTCAAGATCTGTTTCCAGCATAGTGTGGAAGCAACAAAACGAGTCATGGACATTGATATGACATAGCTTGTATGAGAAAAAACTTATACATGTCTAAACCAACTGTAAGAGTTTGATGCACCCAGTTGAATTAGCAGAGACAACCATATTTGACTTCGGTCTCCAACAAACACTTGAAACAAACTGTCCATTGTCATCTTCGGTCTCCTTTCCAGTTATGGGATCAATGGACCCAAATTTGTGGGCAGTAATCGGAATGGGCAGAGATTTGTAATAGGCAAATACCTGCAGAAATGAGCTCGGAGTGATGACTACTATTGAAGAATGCACAAGTTGCATTTATGCCTATCTTCTCATAAAACACCTTTTTTTTCTTTAACGCAACAGTGTTTACATGCTTCCAATATCATTTCAGAACCCACCACTATGCATTCATGCCAAAAGTATGAGAGATATGAGTTAGAAGTGAGACACACCTCATTTGTCTCGGAACCACAAGTTATATACCCATTATTAACCGATAGGCCAACAAAGTTCTGCGAAGCAGAAGAACAAAGTTCAGCGAGAAATTTTCTAAGTGGACTATATCAAGAAAAATGTCTCCAGTTTTGGGATGGGCACCAACTAACCTTCTCATTAGTATGCCCTCTAAGACTTGAAATACAAGCATCCTTTGACAAACTATTGGAACTTGTCTTTTTCAAATCCCAAATCTTCAGTGTGTTGTCAGTAGATGCAGAAATAAGTGTTCCTGCATCCAAGAATTTTGCATAGCTTACAGCTTTCTCATGGCCTGCCAATACACACCAAGGTACTGAAACATTGCGAAGGTCGTAGCAATAGGTCTTATAATCAGAAGAGCTAAAGGCCAATAAATGAGAGGAGTGAGGTGAGAACTGAACACAGCAAACATTTGCATGGCTCCTAATTGTGCACAAACTATTTCGCTGCACAAGAGGGTAAAGATCAGTATCATTAAACAGAAAACTGCAATGAAAATTGTTATGACCACACTAGATGATAAAACAGTTGGAGAAAATCAACAATCAGAACACTCAGTTGTTCGGCTTAAAGAGCTGCTCATTGTGGTTATGTGGGAATTGTTTAGCAACATAAAGAAAGAATAGAATGGCACAGCATTTTACTATCCATTGCAGTGAACATTTCTTCATGTAAAAGAACACCAAACCTTAATGATAGAAATGTCATAGAAATGATTTTCTTCATGTAAGAGAGCACAAAACCTTAAAAACATAAGAGCGTAAAAAATGCTTTTCTCCAACTTCTAACTCACCAAAAATAAGAATTAAACTTCAATCCCAGGGCAAAGAACCCTCGGTCGAGAAAAATAAGGGGTTGCAGAGAGCAATCACAAGTCTCAGAAGCACAAGATACATAATAGAACTAGGAAAGGCAATACATACATCGTTGATACTCCATACTTTCACCAAACGATCGTCACTGCCACTAGCTAGTTTCATAGGATCTACGAGAGAAATCAACAGACCAAGCCCTTTGACTATGCTCAACGAACTCAGAAAACCCTTGACCGGTTGAGGCATCCCATAACTACGACAATTGAGGGTAATGCTATGTAAGCATCTCAGAGACAATGTACTAAATACAAATAAGAATATTGAGAGGTCAAAATAACAAGAGATGTTCAGAATTATATGAGGTAATAAGACGAATATCTGAAAATATATATAACTCCACAAACATACACGTGCATGCAACATTCCTCATTCCAACTAGCTATGGAAAACATACACATAAATGCAACAATGTGGGGACTCAAACAATCTTCCTTGTGATCTAGCTCGCCCTTACTCCAATACATTAAACATATAGAACATAATTTGACATTTTAATATCACTCAAATTAATAAAAAGCTATCTATGTCCTTATTTTTACATAAATCAATGATAGAAGAATGAGCAAAGATACAGACCTTGACTATGCCATCGTAATCTGTCGAAGCAAGGAAGTTTCTGATATAGCTGTTCCAGCAAATGCAAGTTAGCTTTGACTTATTCGATATCTCGACAATTGGATAATGGATATCGACTGAATCATCAAAGAGAGCTTGAAATTCAAAATCTTTATCTTCTTTGACACACCTCCGTAGCTAAGTAGTCTTCATCCGGTCAAAACTTAAAGAGCAGATCACATTTGCAGAATTATTAAATTCTCCATTCCATGAGTACCCTCTTACTTTGAATTTTCTGTACCGAGCATATTTACATAAACCGTCAAAGAAGCCCCCTAGATGATCTTCAGCATTGTTCTCTTCCTTTCCCATAGTACACCTGTTTTCACGACTTCTCAGGAGTTCTCCATCCCTATCAGTGGCAGAATTACTGTCTGAAAGCTGATAGTTTGATCTAATAGAAAAGTAAGCATTTTCGAGTTGCCTGATATTACTCATTAACCTAGTTTCTGCATCATTTGTATGGCACGTCTTTATATATGGATCTACACTTGCACTGCTCCCGCATGCAGCAGGTGACTTCTTAAGCAAAGAAGATAGAACCGATGACTTTCTAGGTTTTCGTTTTACAACCTCTTGAATATCAGCTTCAATGCACTGGATTTTTTCTGATAGAATGAGTGCAGCCTTTTGTTTTTGCTCAGTTAATGTCGAAAGGAAATACAATAATAAATCTGATTCCTCGTCTTCTTCATGAATAGAGGATAACAACTCACTTCCAGGTAATTCTTGAGTACCACTTTCAAATTGCAAAATTTCTCTGAAATTCAACAATAATCACACCGTTACTGAAATTGAAATCAATAGAAACCAGTCACAAAAAAAGAAAAAAAGAAAAGGTTCCAAGCAGATTGTGGGTATATTATCTAAAAATATATTTATACCAAGAATGAAATAAAATACCTGGTTGTAGGGCGTGATGAAGGTTCAGGATGAAGTAACCAAAGGCAAAACCCAGCTTCTTTGGGATTCTCTGAAAGAAAGCTGGGAGGAGAATCCTATGACGTAAATCAAGCATGGCAGCAGCATGAGATCTTCCAGAATCAAATGAGCCAAGTAACTGACAGTGCCATCCATATTAATGTTAAAAGACTAGACTTAAACAAATAGCTTACCAGGAAAGGGAAAGTAATAAACAAGAAAGTAATGCTTCTACTTAATCATTTAACCTATTACTATCACATGCAAGCCATAGAAAATACAATGGCATTTAAATGCGATCACACCAGGTGAAGAGCAATCTACCCCTTCTAAATCTTCTAACTAAATACTATATGGCCTGTACCTACATATATCAAAGTCTGGCTATAGCCAAGAACTTACATTTTTAAACCTTTCTAGAAATATAAGCACTACACGAGAAAAAGAATAATTTTATTAAATGTCCTTCCAATACAGAAAGTGAAAGTGTGTCAAATACTTAAAATTCCAAAAAACTAAGGGTATCAACCTTTGTTGTAAAATGAATCCAGGTGAAATGAAACATTAGTAATCCTCTGAAAACAAATCCTTAAAGGTGTCCATGAAGCTTTGAAAGTTATAGATATGTGTACTTGTGTTGGCTTAGTGGTAGAGTGGTTAATGCCCGAGGCCAAAGGTCTCGGGTTCGTGTCCACCGTGACGTGGCCTTTAAATTTCTGTTTTTAATTGACCAAAAAAAAAAGTTATAGATATGACTCATCTGAGTTTAGAGTGAGATCTTCAGAAAATCATACAAATTGAGATGCCTTCAATTTAATGGGGCAATAATTAATGCCATAAAGTATGCCATGCTTATAAATTGAGCAAACAGATATAACATTTGCTCCTATTCAGCCATAGTTCATAATTGTTTAGAAAAGAAAGAAAAAATTGCTTGAACGTGAGCATTCACAAACCTCAAATAGAATAATCCCAAGGCAGTAGATGTTTGATGCAAAGGTACAGCCTTTCTCATTGAACTGCTCTGGACTTGTATACCACTTCTCTTCCAACATATAATTCACAGAGGACCGCAATGCATGTAATGAATCACGCACATTATGGCCAAACAGTTTGCTGTGGTACTTAGTTTCTATATTAGGATTTTGCTTCTCATCTACATCATTGCTAGGATCCTTGGAAACATTTCTGGAGACAAATCTAGTGCCAGACCTTGATGGAAACTGGGGCCACCTTTGAATAGAGCTCAATTTTTCACCTGATTTCTGCTTCTTCACACATTGGTTCTCAGAGGAAAGCAAACCTTGATTTGTCGGCCTCTTTCCATTTCGATTATGACTTGATTGGTAATTATCTTGATCTGTAATATTATCTGTGAACCCTGGATGAACAGAAGATCCTAGATACATGACCAGATTTGACCCAGACAATTTGAAGGCAGAAGGCCTTAAATCTTGAAGAGAAGATCCTTGAGAGTGCGAAAAATCAACAAGATCCAGAACCTGTCTAAATATACTCATTTTCTCAACTTTATTTGCTTTCTTTCCATCAGCTTCCAGCCATTCTCTTAAACTTATTCCATCAATATTGCTTTTAGTACCAGGAGTTTTGAATGATCCGAGACTCCATCTGAAAGAGATGAAATAGGCTTGCCAGCATAACCTAATGGTGCGACAGAATTTGTTGAACCAGCAATGCCAGACTTAGGATGAACCTGGTCCCCAGACAAAGTACCAGATCCTCTGCCAACGTGGGTTTTATGTATTACTCCTTTGTCTCTCAATGTACTTTTAATGAAGTACTCAGAAAACCAGTTTTAGATAAGATTTTTGTCCTAATGCCTCCAGAAGAATGCAAAGTATGGCCTGGAAAACCTTTATCATTGTTCATGAATTGATTTTCCATTACAGCATTATGATTGTAGTCTGATGGCTGCTGATCTTGATCTAGTAATCCAGGAAAGAAATTGTTATCCTCATCCTCCCAGGCACTTGAGGTTGCCTGACCTTTTCCTTTGTACTCACTCTGTCCATGAAAGCTTCTGATTCCTGATCTGCCAGCTATACGATACAAATTCTGCCACTGGTTTCTTTTCGTTTGTGATCCATCTCTATTGTTTGAACTGCCCACAACAGTCACCTTTTCCCCGTCATAATTTCTCAGAGTCAACTCTTCAACCATTACTCCAGCATCATCCATACAGCGTGGACTGGCACTCGCATGTTCAGAAGAACCAATTCTGTCCATGTCTTTTGCATCCAGTATAACTGAATATCGATTTTTTGGCATTTGAGGATAATCATCACCACCAGGCGCAACCATTTCACTTGATTGCAGCATCTTGGAGCTTCCAGGTTTTATTGAGAACTCGTTTTCATTATGACGGATACCATCAACAGGTTCGGGCATCTCATCACCAATTGTTTCATCCATACTATCACATTCAATTGGATAACATTTGAGGAAAGAATACTTAGAAAGAGTCATAATAAGATTTTGTTTAAGGAAGAGGCAAAGATAACTTGTAGCATGACAGTAGTTATAATAAGAAATTACATCAATACAAGATTGCTGTTCCTGTTGTAAGCAAAGAGCTCAAACCTTAAACAGCCAATGCCACCTAAGTTTTTGTAGCTAAATGCAAAACAGAACCAATCTAAGAAGTTTAACCCATACATGAGGGATGAAAGTTAATATCTTCACATTACTTATCTTTTCTGTAGCATCCTGATATGAGTGGTTGGAGCAACTGAAAGTGTATAATAAACTCCATTAACTAAATAGGAGAATCTTCGAATTGATTACGTATACTTTTGAATCTAAGACTCTACTACAAGACCAAATCCACAAGAAGCTGTTGACCCAGTAGCAAAATTCTAACATTAACTAACAATAGTCCAGAAGGCAATTAGAAGTGTAGAACACAAGAACTATGAAGATGCTCATCGGTAGTCGCCAGAAAAAAGTTAAAACGAGGAGGAGAAGGAGCAAATGACATTCCTCTTTGAACAAAATGGAGTCTCAAGATTACTAGGGTGGTGCTCGAGTAATTGGGTCATGAAGAAAATAGGAACTTCTGATCTTTGTTATTATGCATAAGATAGTGACAAGTAGACCTTTACCGATATTATCAGGACTAAGATAAATCAAAAGAATGAATCTCCAGGGATTGTTTTTAACTTCACAAATTAAAAGTGCTACAAGACTATGGTTGTTCCATTACTTTTTCAGTTTTAAAATTACCAAGTTGACAACCAATAAGAATCAAAAGACGAACCAAATCAATCTTTAACCGACAAATAGAAGTTCGACATAGCATACTAAACATCGGATACAGCCATTATAAATGCAAACTGAGTGCACGGGAGCATGGATGCGTAATGGGAGCCAAAAGTGATGCACACTAACTAATTAAAAAAAATAAATTAATTCAAAAAACAGAGCTAAAATTTAATTAAAAAAAACAATGCGAAATTTCAAAATCCAGTATATCATATAAAATGCGTCGTATTAAGAAACCAGATGTTCCTACTTTCTAATCACAACCGCGATTGAAGTTTCCGATGAAACCTAAATTCAGAACTAAAAGGGACCTAGTCCAAACAAAATCAAGATTTAAATTCAACTATGAGCAGAAGGAGTCAGCAGTCAGAACTGAGCTACCCACAAACTTCAAAGTCATAATGACAAAACATAAGCAAATTTCAAACAGAAAACAAAACCCCACAAAACTTGAAGATAAAGTCAGACATTGGGGTTCATGAATACCTGAAACAGTATCACGGGAGATGGAATCAAATGAGACAATCAAAAGTGAGAGCTGGATAGCAAAAGCAAAATCGAAAAATTGTGAGCCATGGAATAAAAAGCCCTAACAATTAATAAAGAGTTGAGATTTAGACATGCGCTCTTGGAGGTAGAAGGGAGTGGGAGAGATTTATGGTACTTACCTGAAATGGCAAAAAAAATATCTCTACCCAACTGTGGAATGGCGACACACACACTAATCTGCTTTGTATTTCTTAATCTCAGATTAAGGTTGTCTGATCAATAACCCTTTATTGGGAAAAGTTTCTTAATTTCGAAGTTGGGACTTGCCATCCCATCCAGTCCAATAGTAATAAAAAAAGAATTATTCTTCGTGAGAAGGATAAGAGATTAGTAGATTTTTAATAAGAGATTAGTATATTTTTAATAAATAAGAACAACTATTAACTCTCGATTTATGTAACCGTGTAAGTACCAACGTAATTATATTGTAAAATTCGTTTTAAATAGGCGTGCATATTATACCAAGTCAAGTGAAGGACAAGTCATGTCAATATTTAAGCTGTGTAAGTGAAATTTTATTAGATTTGAATTGGTTGGTCGGAAATCTATTTCATTAATTTAGTCAATTTTGAAAAGTTAAAATTATCAAATCAATATCTCTAGTACAAAGTATCTAACGTTAGTGGGCAACAAAATTAACTTGGACTGTTTATTTATTTGTTGTACTTGTATGATTAGGGGTGGGAATAATTATGTTAATTAATTAAAGGAAAACCTATGAAGTGGTTTTGAATCGTCCAATGTCCGTAAAAATCACCAGGAATCTAATTGGAGCAAATTATGGTCAATTCACGTGGCTTTTTGTGGGGTAAGACGAAACTCGCTCATTCATTAGTTGTTGCCACGTCATCTGTGAGGTGTAATAAAATTATCTGCATTAGCCGTTATCCGGCAGGCATCCCTCGAATTTCAAATTGTTTTTTTATTGGTAATATTATTACTTTTTTATTACTTTATTATTGTTATAATAATTAATGTAATTGTTTACGTTTACTTAATCGCTTTTCCCAATAATAGTTTTACGAAGTGGTTTTCAGATCTTTGCGAAATGCCCGCGCTGTACGTTCGTTTCCATGATCACATTTTGGTGGGAAAGTTATCCACAAAAATTATATTTTTTTATGGACGATACAAGTTTAATAAATGTTTAATGTGATTCAAAATAGTTACATAGATAAGAATACGGGTCAGTTAATCTATCACAGATCATATCATGTAAATCAAACGCTTGATTAAGATTGATTATTTCATCAATCATCCATAATCACTCAAACCAAACATGTCCTTAATTTGACGGGAAGAGATAAGATGATAATAGCCAGGCAAAGATAGGAGCAACATTTTCGAACAAAAGCATACCCAATGTTCCATCTATGCGCCTTCTTTCTCGAGTTTCTGCGGCAACTTAGCACTAATCGGATCAACATCACTAATAAATCTAGTTACGTGGTGTGCGAGATTTATGTAAAGATAAAGAACACCGAGCTTTTCGTGGTTCGATCGTTAATGAGATCTACGTCCACGGAGGAGTGTTTCTCAATACTTTCACTATAATTTTAGTACGGTGAGTGTAGTTACAAGCTCTTAGTATTCGATAAGTTGCCAACCCTTCTATTGTCAATTTTCCTTCTATTTATACAACCCCGAGCTCGAATCAAGGCGTGCTCAACCTCTCCATTGGTCGTGACTCTTCCTCCGCATGCCCTCCATTGGCGGGCGAGGGGACGCTTCGCTTTACGTGCGCCACGTGGAGGTGGCGCCGACTTTGTTACGGGCGTGTCCTCCATTGGCCGAGGTGGCGCGACTTTGGTTACGGGTGTGTCCTCCATTGGCCGAGGGTGGCGCCGACTTTGGTTAGGGCGTGTCCTCCATCGGCGAGGCGAGGACGCCGCCTTACGTGCGCCACGTGGAGGTGGCGCGACTTCGTTACCTGGGCTAGGGTTTTGGGAGCCGATTAGGGCTCGCTTGGGCTCAACCGCGTGGGCCCGCTGCTTGTCGAGCCCAGTTCGTTTGGGCTGTTAGTGGGCTGATCGGTTGGACCATATCCATCATAGCCCCCACAAATAGTCGAGGGATGGTGATGCCGGGTGGAGTGAAAGCGCTTGCCGGGCGAGGTGTCTTTCGGTTGAGTTGTTTGTTGAAGGTGTTATCTTTTGATGTGAGGGTTTATTTGGCGATCGGTGCCGGCGAGTTGGGTGGTCCGCTGTCTGCTGCTTTGAAAAGGCGTGCTACAAAGGAAGTCGGCGCGGCGTGGATATCGACCTCTGCGTAGTTACGCCGAGGTCCGATCCGGAGTGGTATTGCTCGTGTGGTGGGTGCCGATGTCCGACACGAGACCGCCCTTCGGGGATGTCGAGGTGCGCCACAGGCGGCACCGAATCTGGGGCCGGTTTGCCGATTTCGATCTGGATGGAGACGTTCCGTAAGGGGCTTGGTTGATAGGACGCCGAGGTCCGATCTGGATCCCTTGTTATTTGGGGAAGGACGAGTGCGACCGGCGCGCCGCCATCCGGAGGACGCCGGGTCCGTATGATGATTGCTAGGTCGGTCGGCGGTCTATCTTCACGCTAGCGTCGTCATACGCGTCGGCGGTAGTTGGGCACTCGAGCCGGTGTCGCGCGTGGACTCCACATCCAATCACGTGTAGGTAAGTGTCGAAATTGAAGCGGCAGTTTTAGCGCCTTTGTCTATAAATAGGCCCAAACGAGGCAACTGCTCACTTTCCCTTGACGCCTTGTTTGAGAGATAAAATTCGAGAAATTTTCGACTTGATCCCGATCTCATTGAAGGAGCCATATACTCGCGTGAAAAGTAAGTATGTTTTCTTCATCTTCTTCTCGCTCGAAAGTTCCATTTCGCCGGGTTCGCCGTGAGTTCCCGACGTAAAAGACTATATGTGCTATAATGGCTCGGTAAGTCCATAGGGTCGAGTTCTAGGGTTCCGGTATCCTCGGTATGGGATGGATGAGGGTGGGCGTGGCGGTCGGGCTCGACATCGGAGGAACTTTTGAAGTCGTAAGGAATACTGGGATCCGGGAGGAGGCGTGGTGGTGCTGCCGCCGCAATGGATGATAGGCGATGGCCCTCAGGAGGTTTATTACCGTTTATGTAGATAGTTTGAGGCGGGTCTTAGGTATCCTCGGCCCCGTTTATCTTAGCCTTCAAGTATTTCCGGATCCCCATTTGCCAATCGACCTCGAATTCCATTAGGTCGGTGGTGGGGCTGGGGCTTTCTTGCTATGGCATTGCCGATAAGTTCTCCTTCGAGGTAATGATGCGCTTTTTAGTGTCAGACCATGGGAGGTGTACTATCCGTCTCCCCGCTGAAATTTAAGGTAGCAGCCCTCCAAAGTGTCCCATTGGCGTAATATGTATTTCTTTCTGCGGGTGAGGGCACCGAGGTATGAGTGGGGCATCGATGCGGTGGCGGACCCGAAAATCAAGCCTTGGGCCATATGGAGGAGGTCTTGAGCACTTGGTGAGATTTTATCCATAAGTTACACCGGGACGACTGAAGAAGGCCGGCCGAGTATTCTGGTCCAAGCGTCGGATCGGGTGCAGGCGGGGTGAGGCATCCCGTCTTCTTAGTCCTTATACGTCCGATTTTGTGCTGTCGACTTTCTTCCGTAATGCGTGAAGCCGACTGGCGAGGCGGGCTCACGATCGTCGAGCGAGGAGCACGAAGAAGAAGATGAAGCGGGTTGGACCTACCAGGGTCCGAAGGGTCGATAATATGGGCCAATCGATGAGTGGGCCTCGGTGGGTCCATCCGGCATCGGAGTCTCGGCCTCGGGGCCGTCTTGAGTCGGGTACCGCCTCAAGCTTGGCCGCACTCTTCCCGAGGTACAAAAGTTCTTCCACATTTAGATTTGTACGCTCTGCGATCTGTATTAACTTGTGCTGCTCTTTTCAGGGTGGGAGCTCGGTGATGGGGGCCCTGCAGCGTGTTGCTGGGGAGCTGCAAGTCGCCGCCGGGCTGGTCGCCGAGAGCTCAGCCCGTGATGGTGCTGGGCGGGAGCTTCTTCGCGCGGATCGAGACCGAGACCGCCGCCGCCGCGGCGCGGAAGCTGAGGCCGCAAGGGCTGCTGAGGCCGGGAGGGCTGCTGCTGAGGCCGCCCTGAAGAAGAGGGCTTGGGCACTGGAGGCCGCCCGAGGGGAGGTCGAAGAGGTTCGGGAGGAGTTGGCCGGGGCGAAGAAGGAGCTCGCGGACGAGAGGGTCGAGGTGGCCGACCGAGGACCACTTGCCGAGGGCCTCCGAAGAGGCTCATCGAGTCGGAGAGCTTCTCGGCCTTTATTGCCGATCTTGCCGCCGTGCTGGAGCCGAAGGTGGTGTCAGATCACCTGGGGAAGCTGGCGGTCGCCATGCCTGACTTCGATAAGGTCAAGCATGGGTGGACCGAGGTCGACCTCCGAGAGCTGAACAAGGCTTACGCCCGGGTGATCTCCGGGGTTGGCTCCTTCCCGGTGCTTAAGGCTCTGACGTCTAGCTCGACCCTCCTGACGGCTGAGGTCGTCGCCCGGTCTGAGGAGGACGAAGATCCCGAGCTCGGGAGCTCCTTGCCGAGTCGGGCCGGGCGAGGAGGAGGAGGAGGTGGAGCGGGGAGGCGGTGTTGGAGCTCCCACTGGAGGGCCAACCGCATGAGCATCAGGAGATCGGCGAGTCCGGCAATAGGCCTGAGGTCAGTGGACCTGATGTAATAGTTTGAACCGCCGGGTCGATGGGACCACAGGTCCTGTAATAATTTCCACTTTTGAGTAATAAACGCAACATTTTAAAATGTGTGTTGTCTTGTTTATTTACAGTACTCCACACCTGAATGCCTTGGACTCGATCATGAATTGTTGACCAAGTTAAAAGAGGTCCGAGGCGCCTTAGCTGAGAAGGACGAAGAGGTGCTTTTCGGAGGAGCCGGTCGCTGAAATGACCCAAGTTTTGGTCACCATGGATGTCAGCTCGGCGTCGTCCGCCGACCTGAAGAAGAAGTTGGACGAGGCTGATCGGAAAGTGGCCCGCCTCCTGGCTGAGAACGAGGCTCTAAAGTTGAGGACCATACAGGACGAAGTCCAGGGGGCGGACTTATCTGCCGATGCTATCCAGGCGTTTGATACAATGTGAGGCGACTCGAATCGATCGCGAGAGGCTAGCTCGGGTGTCGGAGGAGCATGAGGAGTACGAGAAGGCAATCCACCGAGCTGGTGGAACTACCATATCCGAAGCTGACGACCGAGTTCGAGCTTCTTTGGCGAGGGTATGGTCTTTGAGGATGAGGAGGGGCCCAACAGCAAGAAGTTCAAAGACTGTGTCAACTCCATCGTGAAGTATATGGAGATGTATGAGATCGTCCGTAAACGACGCATGCCCCGGCCCCGCAGCGAGGCCACAGCGGGCTCCGCTGGTCCGATCATAGAAGAACCCGCGGAGGAGGGCGGCTACGCCGATCATGCCGAAGTGCTCCGGTTGATGGGTCCGGCTGAGAGCGGATCATTCAGAGGGCGATCTTCGAGGCTGGCGCGACCGAGACCTCGGTCGGCGGGAAGAGCGACGGGTAGGAGGCGAGTCGTACTCCGGCCGTGTCCGTCGGGAGGCGGGGTGTGACCTCGGGTGTATCCCCATTCCCCGAAGTGCCCGTATTGGCGCCTGCGCCGCTTCGAAGTGTCCCAGGAGTAGGTGAAGGTGACCCTGGAGTCGTAACTTCAGTCCGGGCTGCCCCCGAGCCCGTACCGAGCGCTTCGGGAGTAGGCCGTGGTGGTTCCGGCCTTATCGACTGGGTTGAAGGCACTGAGTTCGTTCCAGGCATACACCGTCGGCCTGGAGATTTTGTGCAGAATTGGTGCAGCTTCGGCAAGTCCCGGCGAGGCGGAGCCCGGAAGCCCGAATGAGGTTGTGTATAGCGTAGGACTTTGTATGTAGATATAAATGTATTTAGACTCGTTTCGAAGTGTACATTTTCCCCTTTGAGAGGTACAAACATAGCTTAGGACTTCGTTTTGGTCGTAAATGTATTTATACTGTATACAGAAGTGTATATTTTCCCAAATAAAGGGGTATAAACGAGCTCGGAAGCCCGGTTGACTTGTATATGGCTTGGAACTCGGTTTGTAGTCGTTAATGCATTTAGACTTTGTACCGGAGTGTATATCTTCCCAAATAAAGGGGTATAAGTTGGCGAGATCGGTCTGGATGTCGCATGCATGTAGACGTCCAACTTAATGGGTAATCTGTATGCTTTGAATGTAGACGTTCAAATTAATGAGTAGCCTGTATGCGTACCCTACTTAGTGGGATTTTCATCTTCGTAAGGCGTCCTCGTGAATGTTTAAATGTGGTGTATCCAAACAGATGTTCACATATGTATGAGACAGTGAAATATTCATTAGAAAACAGTGTTTTATCAATATGTAATCAACATCGTACTTTGGCAAAATAATGAAGGACTAACGGATACCGATCTTAAATCGAAGCTATGTAAAGTACCTCCTTAAATGAGTGATATGCCGAGTTCGGGGATAAGTGCACCAGATAGGTGAGCCACTGTAAGCCCCTTTACCGAGGTCCTCGTGAACGCGGTATGGGCCTTCCCATGTCGGATCCACTTGTTAAGACGCCACCTCTCTGGCTTCATTATTTCGTAGGACAAGGTCGCCTACTTGGAGCGGAGGCTTTGACCCTTTTGTTGTAGTACAGTGCGACCGGCCTCAGATTGGCTTCGTTTATGAAGCGAGCTCGCTTCTCCTCGAGGCGTCAAGGTTGGCCCGCAGTCTTCCTCGCTCCCTGTGCCG
Organism: Salvia rosmarinus; assembly: GCA_036937905.1. Taxonomy (NCBI): domain Eukaryota; kingdom Viridiplantae; phylum Streptophyta; class Magnoliopsida; order Lamiales; family Lamiaceae; genus Salvia; species Salvia rosmarinus. Next base: position 9,853,271 of record CM072822.1, read on the forward strand.
GTCGAAGTGAAGAGTGCGGGCTTGCGCCGATCTCACCGGTATGACGGCCTCGCACCGTGAACCCGGTGAAAGGGGTTTCTCCGTGCGAGGTCCGAGGTGTTGTCTGTAGGACCGGAGGACTTGAGGAGATTTTCAGCCCAATCGCCTTTAGCTCGGTCAGCCTCTTCTTCAATCCTTGTACGATCGTGCGGTTCGTCACCCCGGTCCCGACCATTCGTTTGCGGTGTGCGACCGAGGTGAAGCGTTGATCGATCCGGAGCTCTTCGCACCACCTCGAAGTTTTGTCGACGAATTGGGTGCCGTTGTCCGAGACCGAGATCGTGCGGTATGCCGCGGCGGACTATATTTTTCCACGCCGGCGTCTGAATCCTCCCGCCGTGAGGCTCGAAAGTGGCTCGGCCGACCCATTTTGTGAAGTAGTCTATGGCTACGACTAAGTATCGTCGACACGGTGCTCGGTCGAACGGACCAACGATGTCGATCCCCACCGCATGAAAGGCCACGGGCTCGCAGTCGCTTAGGTCGGTTTGGGGTAGCTTTTGACCGTGGGTGAGTGGCACCGGACACTTTTGACGAGCTCGACCGAATCTTAAACAAGGGTGGGCCAAGAATATCCCGACCTCGCCTCTTCTTTGAGAGAGCTCATGAAATGATGTGACTTCCACAAGACCTTCGTGGATCTCATTGAGCACGTGGTCGGCCTCTTCCGCCCGAGGCACCTCGGAGGGTCAAGGTAAGACTTCCGGTAGCGCCCCTACCGTGTATGAGGTACTTCGGGATTTCGCCATTATCTTTTGGCTTCCACCGATCTTGAGTAGTGCGCCATGTTCCGTGTAGCCTTTATGGAGACATCCGCCGGCTTCATCTCACCGATGATGCCGATGTGAGACTCTCTATGCTTCGAATGAACCTCCTCCACGGAGGACTTGTTGATGACGCAACTAACTTGCGAGAACGTCACCTCATTGTTTCGCCGTGGGATCCGATGAATCTTGGAGTACTGAACGAGGCCAGATCTCCTTTGCCTTCTCGAGATATCGCTTCATTCGGTCCTCCTCGCCTCGTATTCGCTAGGATCCGTTTACCACGACACCGGAATCTCAAGATCCGGACATGGTCCACTCATTCCTTTGCGAGGCGGAGTCCCGAGATCGCGCTTCATACTCCACCTCATTATTGGTGGTTGGGAAGGTAAATCGGGGCGTAGGTCACTTGATTGTCCGGTTCGAGGAGAATGCTGCTCGCCCCGTTTGCATGAAGCTCGCCCACGACATCCGCCAGCGCTATCGGGCGATGCGAGGACGGAGTCCTCCGCGTGGGGCGGGTGTTGAGCGACCCCACCGGTAGAGCCGACCTTGGTGAATTGGCTTCCACCGTGAAGTCGTGAGCTGCCTTTATGGCCGGCCGGGAAGACGAGATGTCGTGCTCGCCGAGCTCCAGTGCCCACTGCTATCGTCCGGATGACTCGGCTTGGACAAGACTTGTCTCAAAGGTAGGTCGATTAATACACCGGACGAATGAGCCGAAAGTAGGGTCTGAGGCGTCATGCTCACGTGGCTAGTGCTACCTTTTCGGGCCGGTGTACCTCGCCTCGGGTCCTTGAGAGCCGGCTAATAAAGTAGATGGGAGTTGTCGTCCTCCCATCTCGCACCAATATCAAGATCGATGGCCTCGTCCGAGACGGCCAAGTATAGAGAGAATTCACCTCGCTTGGGCGGACAGGGTCGGCAGGTCGGCCAGATACTCCTTCACCGCAAGGGCGACACAGTGTTCTTCCCGCCAGCGAAGTCCGAACTCTCCTCGGGATCTTGAAGAAGGAAGCGCTTCGCGGCTCGAGACAGAATCTGAGAGGCGGCTAGGCACCCGTGAGTTTGTGGATCTCACGGATGGTCCTCGCACCGCATGTCGAGCACCGCTTCACCTTGGTGGGATTGGCTGCAGAGCCCTCTCGAGAAACCCAAGATCCCAAGAACTTGCCGGTCTTCACCATAAATGTACATTTCGGGGTTGAGCTTGAGGTTGGCCGACCGAGGAGTTGGAGGATAGTCCGAGGTCATCGGCAGCAGCTCCGTTTCGACTTTGACTACGATGTCGCCGACGAGACCTCGACGATCTCCCGATGTGGTCTTTGAATGTTGCATCCACCATCCTCCGGTAAGTAGCCGGTGTTCTTCAGCCGAAGGCATCTTTCTAAGACGCAAAGACGCCAAGTCGATGATGAATGCGGTCTTGGGCGCCCTCCGGCTCATCGAGATTTGGTGGTACCCTTTTTATAGATCTAGGAAGTTGAACATCTCGTGGCCCACCAATGCCTCCACCTTCTTGTCGATGTCGGGAAGGGGGTAGCAATCTTTTGGGTAGTGCTTGTTGAGGTCGGTGTAATCGACGCACATGCGCCACCTCCCAGCTTCGGACCACGATCGGATTAGCCATCCAGGTCGGGTATTTGACCTCGAACAAGATCTTGGCCTTGAAGTTGAGTCACCTCGTCCCTTATGACCGCCGCTCGCCGAATATTCTTTTCTTCTCACGGACCGGCTTGGTAGCCGGGTCAATGTTGGTGCGAGTTATGAGCTCGGGCGACACTCTGGTCATATCGAGCGGGACCACGCAAACACGTCCCTATATTCTCTCGTGGTTGTATGACACGCCGGATGTCGGTTGGGCCTGGGTGCCGACTGGATGACCTTCGAGGATCGTCGTCGATAGTCGAAGGCTCGGTCAGTCATCCGGGCGTCGGCCTCAAAGGTTCTCAGAATTGCTATGCACTGGGCGAGGCCGCATCTTGGGTGGAGACTGTAGGCATTCTTTTGCTGCCATTTGGTCGCCTCGGATGCTAAGCACTCCCACCGGTGGGAATCTTGACGGTGAGATGGTAGACCAACAGACGGCCTTGGTGGCGTATAGTCAATCTCTTCCTGTGATGATGTTGTGCGGAGAGGGGCTGGACCAGAAAAATTTGATGGCCTTGGTGACCGACTGGAGCCCGTCCACGTGAGAACCGGAAGGGTAATGACGCCCTCGGGTTGGACCGCCTCCTGGGTGAAGCTCCGTAATTGGGACGGCGCGGGAAGTACCTGAATACCTCCGACCTCGAGCTTATCCAGGCAGCTCCTGAAGATGATGCTGACGGAGGCCCCGATGTCGACATAGACCGATGGACGTTTTGTTGCCCACCACGGCCTGTATGGTGATGGCGTCCTGGTGCGGCATGATTTTGGGTACCGGATCCTCCTTGGAGAACACTATGTCCTCGCCGTCCCGGAGTCGCTTGTTCTTTGGCTCCTCAGTGGCCGGCCTCCGAGCTTCGTTTTAACGACGACCTTGTCGCCCGATGGGCGTCCGGTTATAACGTAGACCTGCCCATAACATTGGGACCTTCGCCCTCGCCTTCTTCAGTCGGCTCGTTGTCAAGGTCGGTCCGCAGCTTGTTGCCACCGTTATTCTTCCCCGCTTTCTTTCCCGCCCACCGGCCGAGGTATTTCTTGAGGGCTCCACCTTTGACGAGCTCGCCGATCCGCGCCCAGTTTCGCAATCCTCGGTATCATGATCATACCCTGTGATAGTCACAATACCCTCTCAGGACCTCTTCGGATCCTCCTTTCAGCGAGGGGCTTGGGAAGAGCTCGGCGTGGAGCTCGAATATTTCGGCCCTTGATTTGAGCAAGGGAGGCGCTCTGCCGCCAGGGTTGGGCCGAGGTCCGAGCCTGGACTCCAGTGGTCCTCTTTTGATCCTGTCGAAGGCGCCGCGATCGCCTCGGCCGGTCATCCGCTTTTTCTTTCTGACTTCGCTCGTCTAGATTTCCTCTTCTTCCGATCCGACTCGCCTCCTTCGACGGTTGTCCACCGGTTCCAAAGCTTACTCGCCGTCTTTGGTTTCTCCCTGGTAATTTCTTTGTTCAGCGCGCCGGGTCGGATCCCGTTTTTGAACGCGTTGATGATGTAGAGATCGTTGCTGTCGTCAATTTTGAGCGACTCTTTGATGAACCTCGAGACAAGTTCGACATCGCCTCGTCCCGCCTCGCGGATTGTGAGCAGTCGGAGGAAGGTGCTGCTGGTGGCATCTTCGATAGAAGCGCCATTTGAATCGATCCATAAGGTCCCGGAAGGTGTATACGCTCAAGGCGAGCGAAAGTGAACCAATGGCGTGCGTGCTGAGATCAAGACTCGGGAAGATTTTGCATGTGAAAATCTTTCATCCCTCGATTCGCCATGTTGGTAGTGTGGCGAAAAGGAAGTCGGAGGGTCTCCTAGGCCATCGTAGGTAGCAATATTGGGTGCCCGATCATTTGGGCGGGCGTGTCTAGAATTTCCACGGAGAAAGGAGATGATTCTCCAAGACGGTCGAACCCCGGAGATCGCTGCCATCTCTTTACGGAGGGTGGGGATCGATACGGCGCCTATCGTCCCTCCGAGTGGGAGTTCGACCGCCTTTCTTCCTCCTGCTTTGCTCGGCTCTCGTCGTCATGACGAGGTAGAAGCGGCTCGCGAATGGCGAGGGGCGATCGGTGGTGGCGGCTCGTCCATGTGAGCGGCCCGCGAATGGTGGCGGCGGCTCGCCCGCGGTGATCGGCTCGGCGAACGGGTACGACGGCTCGGCCGCGGTGAGCGACTCCGCGGCGTCGGGGTGTGATGCACGTTCTCGGCTATCTCGCCGAGGCGGGCGCCGGCATTTTGGAGGAAGCGACCTCGGACGGCGGGTATTCATTCGGGGGCCCTTGAGGCCCGCCTTTGTTCTCTGGTTGAGAAGCTTTGGAATTGGCGAGGTTGGCGCTGAGGAACTCGATCACACTCGGCCGAGGACCTCGTGGGACGAATGAGTCGCTTGTTCGTCTCGCTGAGGTCGGCATCTTCCCCTACGTTAGGAGGCGGTCCCGAGGGTGTATGGAGACGTTTCCATGTTGCCCTCGTGAGTGTGGCGCCAGGGCGTCTGCGATCTCCTTCCGCGATCTTGTGACCACCGTCGTCCTCGGCATGGTTGTTGCCGCGTGGATGGCGGTTGTGCGTGTTCTCGCCATTAAGTTGTAGAGGGAAACGAAGCTTTCTTGTTCAGATATGTTTCCCACAGACGGCGCCAATGATAAATCTAGTTACGTGAGTGTGCGAGATTTATGTAAAGCAATAAAGAACACCAAGGCTTTTACGTGGTTCGATCGTTAATGAGATCTACGTCCACGGATGAGTGTTTCCTCAATACTTTCACTATAATTTTAGTACAGTGAGTGTAGTTACAAGCTCTTAGTATTCGATAAGTTGTCAATTTTCCTTCTATTTATACAACCCCGAGCCCGAATCAAGGCGTGCTCAACCTTTCCATTGGTCGCGACTCTTCCTCCGGCGTGCCTCCATCGGCGGAGCAGGACGCTTCGCTTTACGTGCGCCACGTGGAGGTGGCGCCCGACTTTGTTACGGGCGTGTCCTCCATCGGCGAGGTGGCGCCGACTTTGGTTACGGGGTGTGTCCTCCATCGCCGGGGTGGCGCGACTTTGGTTTGGGGCGTGTCCTCCATCGCCGAGGCGACGCTCCGCCACGTACGCCATACATGGAGGTGACGCTGACTTTGGTTCTGGGGCTAGGGTTTTGGGAGCTGATTATGGCTCGCTTGGGCTCAACCGCGTGGGCCCGCTACCAACGTTAGGCCCACTCGTTTGGGCTCATTAGTGGGCTGACCGGTTGGGCCATATCCCATCAATCACCAACCTCACCAAATGTGCTATGCCTAGTTGGAGTTGGCTCCTTCACGGCCTCTTTATCTTCTACCTCACCGATTTATTTCGGAAGCTCATCATAGTCGCTATCCGCAACCGAATAGGCTGATCAGAATGATTCCACGCTATCCTCACCCTGTGACATCTCTCTTCCTGAAGAATAGAAGGAGAAACATGTTAACACTATGAATCACATGTTCATATTGTAGGCAATGACAAACAAAAAAAGGTTTTGCTCTGCACATACATTTGTCGGTATAGTGTAGGTAGAACCAATTTGCCTAGAAGGTTCTTTATCAATCTAGGGCCTAAAAGGTTAAAAGCAAAATGCTATCAATTTAAGGTTTGAATGATTGAAACTATCATCTAATGCTAAAATATGTTCATGTTCATGTTTAAATAATGCACATTTGTTCAAATATTTCCAAAATTTCATCATCTAGATTGTTCTTAATTACGTTTATTATCTTAAGATTACCAAAACAACGTGGTGACCAGCTAGAACCTGAAATTGGGAACAAAAATTTGTAGATAAGTGAGTAAACTTAACATGTGCAAAGTGTAGGTAGAGCAAACCAAAACAAAAATGTAACTCGTCGAAACATAAACATGGCTTAGGAGAGAAACTTTGGTTCCTTTATCCGTTACTCTTTTTCATCTATACTCTCCTTTTGGGATGCAAGACTAGTTACTTGAAGATAATATTTCTTTTCTTCTTTTGTTGTATATCGCTCTCAACTATTTTATAATTATTTTTGGTTTTAGATATGTATTTTGAATAATTATTGACTCTAAACTATTCACAATTTTACGTTGCAAGCTTCCTTGTCTACATGGACATATATTTCGATTTTTTACCGTTTTGGTGGAAAAAAAGAATTGAACCTTTCTTATCACGTTCAACTTTTTAGAACCCTATTAAGAGAATAATTAGAGGCTAATTAGTGTAAATAGGAGAAATAGAAATATGAATTGGAGAGTTCACGTATGAAATAATTTTCAGAAAATATAATTTTGAGAATTGCATTATATCCCAAATCATCACAGATTCACAGCAAAGCTCGGAAGATCCCTCAGCAAATCGAACAAAGCCACAATTTGACAGGCTGCTGCTCAGGCTCATGAGTCTTTGCTTAAAAGTAAATGATATATTTATCTACAACAAACAATTCGAGTGAAATTCATTACTTAAATATTAGTTATAGCAGATAATATAAATATATTTGTGAATAAGAATTTTCTCAAAAGTAAATGAAACTTTTATTTACATCAAATAATACAATGCATGGTTGTATAGATCAATTTCTATATTATTCATAAATGAGACTCCGTTTAATGCAAATAAAATGGTTATTTACAATAAGTATATTTACAAATAAGACTTTGCTTAAAAACAAATGAGATGTTTAGTAATAACAAGTGATACAATAAATATATTAGCGAATGAGACTTTTCTTAAAAGAAAATAAGACTTTTTGTAAAAGCAAATGATTTTTTTTTTACTGATTGGGTCGGACAGGTGGCGACAATGGATCAAATCTGGGGGATAGCAAGTCAGGGTTTGGGCGCTAATGGATCCATCCCTAAACCCTAAATCCATCTTCATCCCTATGGATGGATGTACAAGAGTGTTTGCTTAATGACAGTATAAAAGTGTGTATTCTTAAAAGCTTTCAAATACTTGGTAAATATCCGTATTTATTTTACATTTTGAGAACTATTTAGTATTTATACTACCATTTTACTTCATGTTGTCCACATGTACAGAAAAATGAATTAGCTATATACTTAAATTTAGATAACGTAGTATTTATACTACCATTTTACCTCATGTCGTCCACACGTGCACAACAATGAATTAAGAGATATGGAATAAGTTGTTCAGAGCTGCAGTGTATAGATGGGGTAGAATTTTAAGAATGGACAGACAAAATTATATTTATGAATAAATTTGGATGGATGAGATTTTCTTTATATATTTAAAAAATATAAAAATAATATAAAATACAATCTAGATATAGCAAGAAAAATTGATCGGACGGTCGAGACACGCCAGTGCCTGGCACCGAGACACCGTACATACATACACGGTACATACATTGATGAACATTTAGAGTTACAATCTTACTAGCTCTTGCATCAATTTTTTTTTTTAATTTACTTTCTTTTGTTTCTAATTCTGAACTCTTTGTGCCTAGACAACAGCAACCCTCAGTCTTAACATAAGACGAAAAATCAGTTACAAATCAAAAGTCATACGATGCTTATTTCGCATCATCATTCGAATATCAACAATCAAGAACAGCATCGTTACAGTACAGATACCATTATATACAAAACAAAACCAAGCAGCCAGAGACGACTAACCTTTTCTGCTCGGTCCTTCCGCAACGAGGTTGTTCATGTAGGCATCTGAGATCAATTCATCGTCCGAATCTGTAGAATCCACACAATCTACGGTCAGAGACTTTTGAATAGCATCATCAGCTCTTTCTCCTAGACTGCCAGGCAATGAACTACAACGAGATGGCGTAGCAGATGTGCTTATTTTCATTCTTTTAGTAAATTTAATGGGAGAATCCTCTCCGCTGTTTGTTATGTCATTTATATGCCCAGATAACGTTTCAGGAATAGAGGTTTCATCATCGCTATCACTATCAGATATAACGATCACAGAATTTCCATCAGCAGAAGATGAAGGTACTGTCTTCTCTGTAGGCACTTCACCGCCTGCTGTGCTCGCATGTGAACCTGCAGCACGTGCACATATAAGTTGTTTCTAATACTAACTTAGCCTAAAATAAAGCCCATGCTTCCAAGAAGACTCATCCAAATCTGAGTAAGTGAAAACCAGCCAGATGCATCATGGTCATAGACTAAATTGTTTCTTTTTGTGCTCAGCATATTTATGAACTCAGATGCGAGATAAAAGAAAAAGAAACAAGAATATCAAGAGATGCAGCAGGAAATATGAGTTATCCTTTAAACAGAACAGATCAGCATATTAGATAGGCATGTTTCAATAGTAGTGTAAATAGTTGGTAATAAGTATGGGGTGTGAATTCAGTCAGTAGGGCTACTAAGACCCCAAAAACATTAGAAGTGAAATGAATCAAACCAAACCGAATCACTATTTTGGTTTTACAAAGGCAAAAAAAAGGATAAAAAGCTTATAGTGCTTCATCATAAATCCATACAGAAATAGAACACTGAAGAGAAAAAAGTATGGACAGTACCAAATATATTTATGCTGAGTTTTACTTCTTCAAAGAAAGAAGTTCACAACAAAACCTTGAACAGCAATCAAAATGATCCATGTACATGTATTGGAAATTCTAACTCCAGCATCAAGTAAACTTTAAAATGAGGATTTCGGAGAAACAGGGAACAATTTTGGACACAAGTAAATTACGAAAAAATGAAAGAATGCTACTGATGCTACCAAATTTTCAACTCTAGCGGGAACTGGTAGCATACATCTTCCTATTAATGAATTTGCCTCATTTGAGTCTGTACAAAAATAGCACACTGATATTTAAGACAGTTCATTTACTCTTGCACTTAGTAAACAAACAAGTTAAAATTAGATTAGTTTTGCATAAGCCACAAAATCTATCATAGAGGAAAATGTGGTTTCCTTCTGTCTATGCACTCAGCAAAGGGAAGGCACATAAGTCATACTTATTGATTTCATGCATACCATTTACTATTTGATCAGCATTCAGGTAATAAAATCGGTCTAAATATTAGTAGCAGAAAGATTAGGCCTGCAAGAAGTAAAATTTGCTTTCAACTTATATTATGATAGGTAGTTGTCCTGATATCTTATAAAACTATGCTCAACTCCATAACTCTGCAAAACAAGCTCAACACATCAATGAATTACGAAAGGTAAAGCAATTGGGGGAAAGTAAGGGTGGACGGATTACCAAAAGAATTCTAAACACATGCAAACTAGTTTTTGTTTATTTCCATAAAGATGCAGATATAGTCTAAGATGCACAGTATCGATAAGCTTTACTCTATATATTAACAATAGAGCAAAATCAATTTGCTTATATCCTAATCAATACAGTTAGTCATAATCAACTAATTTGCTTATATCCTAATCAATAAAGTCAGTCATAACTATCCATAATAATTCTCAGTTTATCAAAACCAATCATAATTACCCTGGTGTGAATCATCAACCCCTCCCAAAATCAATCATCATAAAATCCATAATATAAATCTTCAACAAGACACAAGAATAAACCAACAAAAAAAAGGCTGTCATTTACTCTTTGAGAGGTTTATATCACCAAAGTTACCAGAAATAGCAGGAACTTCAGGTGACAAAACAGCCCTATCTTCAGCTTCACAGTTCACCTCACCATTCTTCAAATCTTTACTCCCACCTTCACCAAAATCGACATTTTCCTCCATTTCAGCGTCAGTAGCTGCTATAGCAAAATTGTCCTCGCCATTAACAAAAGTGGCGAGATCTTCCACATTCACGCTCAACATTTTGGCGACGACTCTCTGCAGCTTCAAAATCCTAGGATCTAAATTATTTTCATAAAATTCAACTGCCGTATCAGACTTCATCTTTTTCGCTCTCAATTCATCAATGGTCTGCACAGCCTCGGCATGTTTGCGCATCAATTCCTGCACAACACGATCAGTCTCAATCTCCTTTGCCTTCAACTCCTCTATGGTTTTATTTGCAGAAAGGCTCTCTCGCCTCAATTCGTCAGTCTCCTTACCCATTTCGACGAGCCTCTCATCCATTTCCTCACATTTTCACTACTCCTTACCAGCTTCTCCTCAACATCCCTTTTCGCTCTTCAATTTCTCAAGTTCTCCTTCATTAGGGCAATGAATTCATACAACTCCTCACATTTTGTATGACTCCTTACCAGCTTCTCCTCAACATCCCTTTTCTCTATTCAATTTCTCGAATTTCTCCTTCATTTGGGCAATGATTTCATACAACTCCTCACATTTTTATGACTCCTTACCAGCTTCTCCTCAACATCCTCTTTTTCTCTCTGCAATTTCTCGAATTTCACGTTCACTTGGAAAATTATTGTATCCGACTCCTCAACTCTCCTCTGACTCCTTACCAGCTTCTTCTCCAGATCACATTTCTCTAACTCCGTATAGCCCTTAGATTTCTCCAGAAAATCAACTTGTTTCTTCAATTCATCACGATCTCTGACAACATTTTCCATTTCAGCTTTCATACTCTTCTCCCGATCCATCAATATATTCTGCACCTCATAAAACTCGCACTCGCGAAATGAGTACCTAATGAATTTGATCAGTTCCGGAATTGATGAGTCCGGATCAATCATCGGCGCCATGAGCAATGTATATTGTAACCACCCGAGAAACACAAAGTGGAAAAGTTGAGGGTTTCTTGTCTTGGAAAGTGGGGATATTTCGCAGGTTAATGGAGGTGAGGGCTTATGATTCTCGCAGGTTTAAGCAATGTTGCGGAAATGGCGAAGGTCTGTTTGCAAGTAGTTCATGCTATGCTCGGGCCTCCGCGTGTGTGTGTGTGTGAGAGAGAGAGAGAGAGCATGAAGAGTCTTCAAGTGCCATGACAGGGAGGGTTTGTTTATGGAGATGGGCAATGGATCTTGGTTTCGATCTAAATTCATGGATCAAGATTCATTTTTAAAGATTTGGAGCATCAATATTTTTGACCAAGTGGATCTCGAGATCTGGATTTTATATTAAAATTTTGGATTCACGTATAGAGTTTAGTTTTTGAGATTTGGATCCGATCTACGAATCCACCATAATATAATATATTTATTTTATTAATACTAAACCTAGATTTTGAAACTTCTTTCTCATCTGTACTTGCCAGTCGTCTCACAACCTCATTTCACACAACCCCAATTTCTAAATATTAATTTCATTCATCATCTCAACTCTCATATTTCTAGCGACCAACCACCAACGTGGTGTTGCCCTCTTATCGTCGAGCAATATAGCGCTCCGCTTTGCCTCGTCAAACATCATGTCAGTTCTCATATTTTTTGTTGGCTCATTTTTGTTTGTTTTTGTTTTGTATATTCTTGTATTGATTTTCCTATTATTTTTTTAATTTGGAAGAGATTTTGTATAGATATTACAACATAGTTCAACCTTCTTGTGGGAAAATGGAAGTATATTTTAGGTGGTATCATTTGTCAGGTTTGTTTATATAAACATTGTGAATGCTTAGGTGGTTTCTGTAATTCAATAACTCTGATTTATGAACTTGTTTGAAAACAAATGGGTGAAGATTTGTTGATTATATTCCTCAACCTTAACTGAATTATGAACCTTTAATCTGAAAGTTTTTACGATTAGATTTCGAATAACTGATTTACTAGATGCTTGTGGACCATCAACAATGAATATAATTTTTGTAGTGTTTTGACTTCTTAAAAGTGAATTTACACAAAAATAATGAAATTCCATATTGACGTGGCTTCAGAAATTGCTTTTAGTACCGATGGAAGAGAAATAGTGAAAGAGAAAATATGTGAATTCGGATCTAGATCTTGGACCATGCGGATCTTATCAATTTAGGTTTGGATCTATTTTTTTTGGATCCAGTGGATCTAGATTTGGATTTTGCAAGTTCCGATGCAGATCCGATCATTTGTCATCCATATGTGTGTATAGTCGAGTTCAGTATTCTTGGCTTATTTACGATCGAATTCACTAACATGGTGACATTTTTTATATAAAATAAATACTAACTTAATTATCATATAAAAAATTAAAAATGATATAATAAATATTTAAGTTAAATCTCTTAATATAAAGTTGAACATATAAATACACTTTAATACCTGATCTATTAATTGTTCGCATTCCAATCTAAACAAAAATAATAATTAAATTGTATACATATATTGATTTAGTAGTAAAGTGGTTAATGTTCGAGACAATATGTCTCACGATTCGAGTCCACCGTAACGCGTTTTTTAAATTTCTATATGTAATTGAACAAAAAATAATGATAACAAATAAAATGCTCAAATTATAGATTTTTAGAAGATTACAATCAAAGTTTAATTTTCAATGACAGAAATCCAACATGGAATTCTCGAAGCTAATAAGATTTATAACAAAATCAGTTAAAAATAAATTAACATGAAATCGTCATTTTGATTAAAAAATTGAGATGACATCAAATCCTTAGTCCCAATCTGGATGCCATAATAACTTGAGTTTGATGTCCATTCATTTAATTGCCTTTTGTTAAATTCCACTTTAATATCTCAATATTCTCCTCATCTTTAACGAAACGATGACAGTGCTTGCATGTCATATTGATTACCTATATCGAATTACCGTATACATTCAAGATAATGACATCCCTTTAAAGAACTCAAAATTGTACTAGATCTTACAAGTTAAATTAGTTTAAATATAACAATAAGATTCAACGGTATTACTTAAGAAATTATTAAATATATTAATTATATATTTTAAACAACAATTGTGCTATAAATATTTAATGAACATGCAATATCTTAAATAAAGAATTTGTAATTCTAAATACAAATCCAACTCGACTTCAAAAATAAAGGGATAAATCATCAATTATTATTTAATGGAATGAATAAATATTTATAAATTAATTTATATTCTAAACTAAACTAATTAATTCATTCTAAACTCATACTTATTCATTATATCTGATCACTGAATTGATCCATTTAGATCTTCTATCATAGAGTTTTCATCCCCTATACAGTCCCACTAGGATTGTATCTTGATTTTAATGTTATTTATTTAATTTAATATATTTATTAATCTATATAGATATTATTTGATATCAAAAAATACCAAAAAATAATTATTCTATAAATAAATTACCTTCAAGATAAAAGATAATTATTGTATTTATTAGATATGCCAGAATTCTATCATATTAGAATTTTAAAAAGAACACTATTAATACAAAATAGGAAAATATCGATTGTATCCGAACACAATGATTTTTGAAAATCACATAAGGGACGAAAATTTGTTGTTCTATATAGCTGCTCTCACTCAACATTGAAGACGAGACATCCAAAACATAATCCAGAAAATTAAAACTGAAATCTGTTATTGATCAGTTATACCAAAAATTAACTTATAAATACAAAAAAATCCCGACATATGCAATTAATCATATAAAAACATACAGGAATACAATCAATATATGATGAATTAAATATCCAAAATAAATTTTCAAAAACAAGGAAAATATGTGAGAATTAATTAATTTATTACTACACTAATATAGAATTCTTATTCTACTCACAAAACACTCCACAACTTTCAATAAAACTCGTAACAAAGATTCCCAAAAATAATTTTTAGAACCAAAGGGAGTATGTTTGTTCATATACTATATCTATTTATTAGTTTTTTATTTAATTATGTTAAATTTTATAATATATTTGGTTCTTTTTTAAAAAAATAAAAAAGCAAATTACCCTTAGTAGTGGCTAAATAAGAAGAAAAATAGAATATAGTTGTTGTTTAAACAATCAACCAAATACGGAAAACAATATAACAATTATTAATTAATTAGAAAAACCAAGTTAAAAAGAGAAGAGAAATTAAGAAAGTAAGAAGAAAAATTCTAAGAATAAAAAATTCATTTCATATATTAAAAAAATTAAATAGTCATAACATGCTCATTCTATATCTATTTTACTTAGATCCATACTGCCCATGTTATCATTCAAATATATGCACAACATGAGAAAACATTTGATTTATTCAAAGAAAGAGAAAAAAATTAAAATAAATAAAATTAAAGAGGCCGTTTTCATCATCATCAGAATATAGTTGATTTTCATTCACAGCCAGAAACAGACTGTGTCCAAAAGTGTCCTAAGATTTGTAAATATATCCATCACATGATGATCCTCAAATAAAATCAAGCTACAGAAATACCCATATTCAAACAATATTTGTAAAATTAACATAAAAAGAAGAGTGCTCAGAAAAAATACAAAATGGAAAACAAGAATCCCTCAATAAGTAAAGAGATTCTATAGTTCTAAATGGTAATAATGTTCAACAGTGATTCAGTAGCAAATTTACTGCATCACTTGAGGTGAGATCTTCTCCCTCTCAGTCCAAGTGTTGGAAATTTAAATATTGCTTCATCCTCATCAAAATAATTTTTAAATGAAAAAAGAAAAATAGTATCTTGAAATGGGAAATGGATTCGTTTACTCAGTGGTGGCAAATTAGGTAATTGGTTCGATTCTGCCGGCAAGCGTCCTCAATTTTTTTCAGAAGAGGGAGCTTTTCTATCGTCACCGTAAACAAATCCCCCAAAATCGAATCAAAATTAAAATGGGTCAATGATAATGTACAGAAATTAAAAAAAAAATTAATTTAAAGCTAGACGAGAACGATAGAACTCAAAGGGATTAAAAGAGAGAAAATCGCTCAGTTCAGCGGGTTAATCGACATGCAAGCAACAATCTCTGAGTAGATAGGGACCTGCAATCCGGTCTGTTGAGCTTGAATTTTCCGAGTCGTCCCAGCGATTTTGTAATTTGACTGATTACTCTAATCTAATTTAAATAAATAAAAAGAGAAAGAAGAATAACATTTTATTGTAGGAGAAAAATATACCTTCGCCCAAACTCTGGAGCACAAAATGATTGGGGATGACGTTGGAAGAGAAGTAGTCTGAAGAAGAAGCGGCGAGAGATAGATTAGGGTTCATGCCTCCTTATCTCTTTCCTGTTGCATATAATATAATAGATTTGACATTATTTCTGCAGATATTGGGCTGTAGCATTATTTTAAAGGCCCTAAGTTGTAATGTTAATTGGGCTCATTGGCTCTCTTGTGTTTTCTTTTCTTTTGCCCCACTATTATTGAGTTAGTAGTTAGTTTAGAATGTTAATTGGAATTATTTTTTGATTTTAAACATACTTTATAAGTTATCTATATAATGATACTATTTTCTGTTAAAAGCATAGCCAAATCAAAAAAATTGCAGCTACTCAAAATATGATTGGACATTTTTTTTCCCACTCTACCGTAGTTTCCTAGTCAAATTTTAATACTTAAGAATATATATACAGATGATTATCTCCACACATAACTATTGAAATTTTACAGATGAAAAAGACATACATTAGTATAAACCTTCAATATAAAATCATATTTTGTTTATACCTAATTGCATATTATTGATTACAACTTTTGCGATACATACCATCTAATTGTGGGCAAATAAGTCGCGAATTTTTTTATTACCAACTGTACCATTATACTTTTACATATGACATACATTAACCACACAATGAGTAAGAGATGTAGCAAATATTATGACAGCTAAACCCAATTAGGAGTAATAATGTTCTTAAATTAATAACGTGACATATTATGGTTCCTTCTGTATTCTATTAACTATATGTGCTTCTATTAACTATATATACTTAAGTGCACATATAGTAATAATTATTCAGCGAAAATGCACATGCGATATTTCTAACAATGAAGCAATAACTGTTAAAACATCATCACTGTCTCCAGAAAAATGAAAATTCATCCCATTCAACTAAATCAGCATTTACAGTCCCCTATTACAAAAATTGAACAAAAAGATCTAGAGAGAGGCTTTCATGTTTCATGTTTGAACATGTTCTTGCCTTAACTGGATTTCTCGAAATTCTTCGCCATTTCCTGGGATTTTCTCATTTTCCTTATCTTTAACAGTATTAATTTTATTATCATCGTTAGACGAATAATTGCGGCTCGACGTCGGAGTTGCCAAGAAAGTGGGCTTCACGTCGCCGGCCATGATCACCAGAAACTTCTCCTCTAACGGCGGCGCAGCCTTCGCAGCCTCACCGCCGTCGCCTTTCGTGGCGGCCCCGCTCTCGCCGCCTTCCTCACCGCCGTCAAATTGGCCGGAGAGCTTCCAGTAGGAGCAGGCGAGGATGAGGAGGGCGAAGGCGATCAGCCCCAGCATGGCCGCCAGCCCGCCGAAGAGGTACGGCACGGGGGAGTGCCACGACGAGTTTTCCATAGTCGCCGGCGGCGATAATGTCTCCTTTGCGGCGGCCGCGGTGCTGGTTTCAGGGGTGGCTGTTTTCGATACAGGAGAAGAGTAAAATAAGGCGGCACTGGCCCTCATTTTTTGGGTGAATTGGAACGGCGGAGAAAGGCTTGGCGGTGGCAGCTGGTGGCGGAGTTGGTTGAGAAAATAGAGAGTGGTGATTGTGGATTTATAGATGGAGAGTGTCTCGGCCAGCTCATGTAATTACACTACACCAACATATCTTCTTCAAATTGAGTCACACAACAAAATAATAACATATATGACGTGGATTATTAATAATATATATATATTACTACAAAAATGTATAGAATAATTACATATGTGGACAAAATTATTGTTTGAGTCCACGTATTTTTACTAAGATTAAAGTTAGAAGGAACGTATCTTAGATTAGAATTTTACGTACACAAAATTTTATGATAGTAAATTTAATATTTTGATAACTACATGTCAATATGCGAACTTTTGATCTCTTTTGAAATTGCGCACAATTTTATTTTTTCTAGGGAAATAGACAAGTTTAAACTTATTTGATTTTGGACACAAAATTGAATTTTCACCAAACTAATTTACTGAAATGAAACTTAAATTGACATAGCAATTGAAACAACGTTGTTTTGACCTATAATTTAAAAAATATAAATGAATATCCACCTCACTCTCTCTATCCCTCTCAAAACCCCCACACCCACCGACAAAATCAACCGCCATCATCACCACGCGGCTACCGAATAGTGGTAACGACGACGGAGACCAACTCCGGGCGAGGTTGCCGCAACATAATCACGCACCAAAGAGTAGCAGATTAGGGAGCCAGAAGCAGCACTTGGTCGATGAGGCAGCGACTTCATCGAGCGACGCCGTTTGTGATTTTCGATCGATTCCCCATCCTTGATCCATTTAAGCAGCGACAACAATTCAAGGGGGGTTGGCACTTCGGTGGTCCTCTAGGGTGGGAATATGATGGTGGTTAGAAATGACAATGGATCGGATTTGGATCGAATCTGGTTAGATTCATATCTTAATGTTTTTGTTTGGATCCAGATCATTGGATCAAAAAAATGAGATCCATACCCAGATCCATTAGATCCACAAGATCTAGGATCTAGACCCAGATCCATATATTTTATCTTCTAGCGTAAAATATTAAATTAATAAAAATTCATAATAACATAATTATACCTTGATGATGATGATGATAATAATAATAATAATAATAACATCGAATAAATCTAGAGTTCCTATACAATCGTCAAAAACAAGTAATTAAATTGAAATTGTCATAAAAACAAGTAAGAACTAATATATATATATATATATATATATATATATATATATATTTTGTTCTATATCACATAAATCTCTAAAAGCTATACACAAGGAGAAAACAAAGGATTTGCTTCTCCATATAAAACATTGCAAATATATTACAAGAACTGTTGTAGCTAACACTAATAATTTACAATCAATCACATCTTTGGAAATAAATGAAGAAAATAAATTATATATTTAATCTTCATTAAATCATAAATGAATAAAATAAAAATCTACACATTTTTTACCTTTGGATGTAAGTTTTACAACCTTCACAACAATGAGAGAAAAAGTCGAGAACAACCAATCTATCACAAGTATTCATCAAATACTCCATAAATTCTTGAATTGATATGATCTCAACCATGTTTGATTGCAAGGATTTCTCCCACAATTTCTGAGTTTTTTCAAATTAAATTGTGTCTTGTGTCCTTATAATCAAATCGAAATCAATATTAGAAATATAAAATCAAATTGTATCACAAAAAATGAATTAAAACTGCAAACAGTACCACTCACACAAACATGATCCAAATTTGGAGAGTTGTTGCTCCAATTGCTGAAACCTTTCTAATCTGGGAAATCAAGAGTGTTGCCCCAAATTTTTGATTAAATGATAAATGAATAAAATAAAATGGAAAGGTGAAGTTGAAGTAAAACGGAGAGGCGGGAAGCATATTTTTGGAAAAAGTTTCGTCGAAGTAAAATGGGGAGGCGAGGAGCAAATGTTTAGAATTGGAGAAGACCAATAAAGAAAATACTAGATTTAGATTTAAGGTTAAATAATATTTAATTAAAATAAAAATAAAGATTATATTGTATTGAATCGGGTCTATAAGCCGGATCTAGATCTCAAAAATTAAAACTCAGATTCGGATCCGAGATTTCAGAATATGGTCCAGATCCGGTCCAGATCTATCGAGTTCAAATTATTTATATTCCAAATCCTAAAAAATGAATTTAGATCGCCAGATCTGGATCGGGTCCAAGATCTATCGCCATCCCTCTAATGGTGTTGTTGGCGGTGGCGATGGGGTCTTCCGGAGGAAGGGGGGTTGCTACCGTTGGTGGAGTGTTTGGTGTGGGGAATGTGTGTGTGTCTGTTTGTGTGAGAGAGAATATGTGTAAGTGCGTGAGATGGCATATTAGTTGGATTTTTATTTTATTTTTATATTTAATTTTTTATTTTATATTATTAAACGACATCATTTTAATTGTCACGTTAAATTCAATTTGAAAAAAATTCAATTTCATGTGAAAATAGTGTAAATCTTAAATTCATGGATTTCTATGTTGATATATAAGATTGTGTGCAATTCTAAAAGATAAAAATCGTTAAAATGATATCAATTTTACGTAAGATTATGAATATTTTGATGCACCATAATTATCCATCTGATCTGGTATTTTTATATTTCTTTATTTTTATTTATCTAAATTCTTCATTTATATATTCTCATTCTTTTTAAAAAAAAAAAATAATAACAATCATCTTTCCATCAGTCTCACAATAACTCTTTATGAAATTTCACTAAATGAAAACATGTATATATTAATATTATTCGAACTGCACCGCCAATTTAATTATCTATTTTTTTACCAAATTAAAAATTTATTTAATTTAATTTGACCAACTAAACAATATTGCCTATATAAATTATTTCTGTAATTTAATTTGACCATAAAAGTAAATATGTTGTATAATTTTTTAAAGTAAAACTTAAATTTTACATTGATTTTCATGATATTTTACAATTAAAATTCCAAATAAAATGATACAACTTAAATCTCACATTCATATTTTAAGATATTTCATAAATTTAAAATATAAATAACAAATACTTGAATCTCAAATTGATTTTTCACAAGACTTCATAATTTTGAAACATAAATAAAAAGAAATACTTGAATCCCATATTATTTTTTTATTAGACTTCATCAAATTATTATAAATTTCTAAAGGAGTCTGAACATTAACCAATATATCTACATGGAATTTTTTTCATTGTTCGATATTTTTTTGTTATTTATACTATTTATTATCATTTCATTTATTATAAAAATAAATACAACTTATAATGATTTTTCGTCGATTAGCTACAAATATATACATAAAAGTACAAAACTTGCTTGAATGAAAAAAACTGTAGAATAGCCTGTTAAGTAAATTATCTATAAACAAAAGCCTGTTAAATAAATATTTAAATATTACCAATTAAAATATACATAAAATATATTAAGGCTTAAACATGTAATTTTTTGCCCGTATATGCATGGCCACATAATTAGTCATTACCATATCTATATATAATACGATTACTGAAATATATTGTCACATCATTATTTGATCCTACTTGGCATTCTCATATTTCTTCAATCTTATTTTTCTTAATTCTTGACTTATACCTACTTAATTCTATATTTTAATTCTATTAATTATGTTATATTCCAATCATTCCAATTTACCTTAATTAGATTATTGCTATAAATTGATTACCTTAATTAGATTATTTATGTTAAATTTGCTACTATTATTAATTTTTTGATGGCATTATATGAGTTATGAGTACATGACTAATTATTCTATGTCATCATTTCTTTCCCCATTTTTTAGTTTTCAAGGGCAAAATTTTAACGATACATGATTAATCAATTTAAATGTAATATGCATTACGAGTTATGGCAACAATTATATTCAATCGGTCTTGACGATTTTTTTATGAAAGTGCATGCGCTATTATATATACTATAGTAACTTTTCAACAAATCTAATTTATTAATCTTTTTGTGCAGTTTGGAAGGAACAAATTTTAAGGTCATATTGCAAAATGAAAATCAAATTAAGATTTTGTTTACCAGAACGTGGGCTTCTGCTAGCTCACTCGCTCCATTAAACATAGATAAAAGGTGATAAATATTCTTAAATGAAGTGGTACTTATGCAGCGAACTAATCAAATGCATCTAAACTTTACATAGGTTAGAAAATAGTTATATTTTTTAAATTTTAAACTATCCATTTAATACCACCTTATCAATATATAATTAGATTAGTGAAACTTAGATAAGATATTAAATAGAGAATTGCAGACTCTCTCTCCTATGTGATATCATATAATCTCTCCATTTCTATTTTTAAATTTTAAACTATCCATTTAATGCCACCTTATCTATATATAATAGGATTAAGGATTTCATGACTCTCTCTCCTATGTGGCATCATATAATCTCTCAATTTCTATTTTTCTCAAATCTCATTTATTCTTAATATTTACATCTCCTATCCCACATTGATTTTTTTTTATCAAATTTCACCCTAATTTAAACTTATATAAATAGTTGATAATAGATTTTTTCATTAACTTATATATATACTTAAAAATCAATGTATATTTTTTTTATCCTACAATTATTTTGTACTAATAATTTAATTTCATGGCCAAATAAATAGTTATATTTTCAAAATTTAAACTGTCCATTTAATGTGACGTTATAGATGATGCTATAATTGGTTTAGGATATTTTTCATTGCTCCACATAACAAAACTAACACAAAATTGAATTTTTTTTTTGTCCATATTTATAAGTTAATTATTGAGATGAGTAATTAATTACTATAACAAATTATATTAATAAAATTAATTAGGTTCGTGTAATTAATCAAATGTAGGACGAGTGTTGTTATGTATATATTTTATACATGTTCTTTATTTTTATTTTTATTTTGTTATTTATATTAATTAATGTTTATTCTGTAATATTCAAGTCATTACTGAGACAGATAAATAATTACTGTAAAAACTTATAGTTATAAATTTAAATATATTTCGATAGTTAGCACGTATTTTTGGGACAAAAACGAGTAATAAAATCATTTTCAATCGATTTTGGATATGTACGCATATAAATTCCAATCATCGTAATAACTTATATTTATAAATTTACGAGTTTGGGTAACTAATCGAATTTAAGACAGTGAGTGTATATAGATTGTAGACGGTACAAACATTTATCAAGATGGCCATGAATGTTTAAAGTGATTATGATCATTAATATTCAAGCCTACTTTTAATTTTCATCATATTTTAAATTTTAGTTATTTTCTCCATTTTAATATTTTCACAACTAATGGTGCTTGATTTTTTAATACTATGTACTATTAATGTTTACTTTATAATATTTGGATATAATTATACGGGTTTTGATTATTAATTAACATGTATATATGTAAATATTTTATTTTTATAACCATAGAAATATAGTAATGCAATTTCCCGTCGAAATCGGGTTATACACTAGTATATATATATAATTGGAAAGCCAATGAATGCAGAACAGCAGGGAGAGGGCACTCAAATTTGATATGAGGCATCATGAAAGTGAGCACAATGATTAAAGTTGGGATGAACAAATAATTTTAAATGTGGGTAAAGTGATAACCAAATTTATTGGCTTCTTTCTAGCTTTCTATCATTTTTTGCTTTTATGATTTGATTTCACTGTGTTGTGTCTCATGCACAACTATCAAAATACTTTTCTTCCCCGATGATAATAATAATAATAATAATAATAATAGTTTTATATATTTATAATTTTTACGTTTATCAATTGAACTCAATACAATAAGACTCATTTGATTGACAATAGAAATAAAACTTGAGTGTGTATGTGTTGGCCTAGTGTTAGAGTGGTTAATGTCCGAGGCCAAAGGTCTCGGGTTCGAGTCCACCGTGACGCAACCTTTAAAATTTCTGTATTAATTGACAAAAAAAAGAAATAAAACTTGATATATTATGTGTACGTCTTTTACTATATAATATATTAATATTGTGTTTATTAAGATGTATTTTAATTTTCATTTGTATATATGAACTATGGTAGGATGACGAAATTATGATATTTTAATTAATAATGAATCAATATAATTAAGTTATAGTTAGTTTTTGTATTACATATTGATCCACTGATGAGGTGGGATACAAAACCATCACTTGATACATATTGATCGTTTAAAACTAAAAGAAATTTTTTGAGTGAAATATTTACGTTACGTCAACTATCTTTATTTTTTCGGTAGCTACATACAAATTTATAGAACGGAGAAAAATGGGATGTCTATGACATGTACGTGTTGGATGAATCAAATCTTCATTGCATTTTATTTTTGGGAAAATACACAATTTTAGTCTAATAAATTGACTTTGTGATAATTTTAGCCTAATCAATCAAAATGATCTTACTCAAGCCTAATGAATTGATTTTGTGACAATTTTAGCCCGTAAATGATTTTTCGGCATCATAAATAACAAATAGCCCGTAAATCGTTTCCAACTACGTTTCTAACTCGCAGTTTCTATATATCATTTCCCGATGACTGTGTTTTTTGGTGCAAAAAATCAATCAGAGGCTAAAATTATCACAAAATCAATTCATTGGATTTGATTGAGGTATTATTGATTTATTAGGCTAAAATTATCACAAAGCCAATTTATCAGATTAAAATTATGTATTTTCCCTTCATTTTTCCAGTAAAAGAGGCTTACATGTGTTTTCCATAGCCCTCGTAATATGTCGTGAATAAGAAAAGTTCTTAATGTTAATTGAGTATTAAGTTTATGCGAAATTGTTAGAAACAAATACATTAAAATAATTTACAATTACAATTTATTGTTAAGAGTACAAATTTGAGCCAATAGCATGCACTCAACAGTGATATATAATAAGTGTTAAAAATAGCCCAAACATATATAAGTTTGGAAAAGAAAAACCAAACGCGAATAAATGGGGACGAGAAATGAAATGACGGGCACTGTAGTGTCTTGGATTATTAGAACGCCTCGAACCATATCTAGGGTGAGCAAAACCGAATCCGAACCGAAAAACCGAACCGAACCGTGGTAATTTGGTCGGTTTGGATCGGTTTTTAAAAGTTTCGGTTCGGTTTGGATGCAAAAACTGAAAACCGAAATTTGTTCGGTTCGGTTCGGTTTAATGATCCAAAATTTCGGTTGGAACCGAACCGACCGAAGTTTATATATATATATATATATATTAAATTAATAAATTATTAAACCCTATCCTGAACTTTGGATTCTGCCTCTGGAACTATTCTTTCTCCTTTTCTTCTTTCTTCCGCGGCCCACCCCTTTTCTCTTCTCTCAGACTCTCACTCTATGAACTATTCTTTCTCCTTTTCTTCTTTCTTCCGCAGCCCACCCTTTTCTCTTCTCTCACTCTATGAAATTTGGATGAAACCTGCAGGTTGCGGTGCTCACAAAGACAAGCACACATCTCGCTCTAATCCAGTTGTCTTGCTCGATTTCAGTTCGTATCCTTTAAAAAATATCATTTCGAATTGAAGGTGGGTTATCATACTGGTTTATATTTTGGAGGTTTTTATTTTGAGTTTTGATTCATAACTTATGTTCTTTTGAGTTTTGATTCTGAGCACGAAAATTGGAATTTTTTTGTGTTTACTTTTCTTAAGTTTTTGTGGTGCTTTTGGGGGTTTATGATTCACGATCACACTGATACTGGGAATATTGTTTCTAATCAAAGTTTGTAGTGCTTGATAACTTGTTTTTTTTTTTGTGGTGATAACTTGTTGAACTTAGAAATTTGCAACTTGTGAAATTGTTGAGGGATGAAGATTTGGCTTATATGTTATTTATGTAACTATCCTAACCAAACCATAATTTTTGTTTAGAAGGAAATGTTGCTTAGCATGGATGAATTCATATTAATGAAATCTCTTCGCCTTTTCCGCCATTCATATCTGCATTTTCAAGAATTTGTCAAAAATAAATTAACTTAAGCAGAAACAGAGAGAGAGAGAAAAATTGAAACACTTTCATGAATCTGCATTTTCTGGATTAATTTATTTATTGAATTAAAAGTTCGGTTAACCAAAAACCGACCGAAACCGAAGTTTAAAATTCGGTTCGGTTCGGTTCGGTTTTAGCAAAAAATCGGTTTGGTTCGGTTGAGATGTTAAAACGGTTCGGTTTTATCAATCTTAGATTTTTCGGTTCGGTTTTCAACCGAACCGACCGAATGCTCACCCTGTCCATATCTAGTTTTAGCGTATCATTTCCATGGCCCAACATCTTCATCAGCTTCCACTATACAAAAAGCTTTTACTTTTTGTCCTTTTAATAATCAATAAGAATAACAATCAATAATAGTAATAAGTAAGTTGTAATTCCCTTAAAAGTCACAAATTTCAGTTGTAGAATAACATTACTCGTTTCAGTGGCAGAGCCTGTGATGAAGTCAAAAATATTTTTTTTGGGATCCAAATAATTATAATTTTAAGAAGTTATAATAGTAATTTTAAAAATAAAATTAGAAACTATTATGAAAATTTCAATAATAGTTTAATATTTGAATTACATGGCAATGTTTAAAAAATAAAATAAAATACGTGATCATCTCATAACGTGGATCATGAGAGCAAATCCAATATATAGCGCTATTTTGATATGGATTTTGCACCGAAATGATGCATTTTTGCACTCCTACGAAATGTGGTGTAAGTGAATACATTTATGTAAAATATGTGTGATTGGAATAAAATGTGATAAACTGTATAACATTTAGAATTTTAGTGTAGTTTAGAGTTGGATTAAACGATACATTTTCGACATAAAGTTGGATAAATAAAGGTAAATTTGATTCTTATACTTTCCGGAAAAAAAAAAACTTGTGATAATAAAGATGTGATCAACACTTATATCTCTAAAATAATTATCATATATTTAATCGATCTATATTTTAATTGCTCTATCATCAACAACATTTTTAGGGCTTAAAATGAAAATTCAAATAACTCAAACGTATTCAGTTGTTACTGTTAGAATAAGTTTATCATAATCTTTTAAAAATTATATTTATCATATTGATTAACATATAAAGCTTTATTACTTACTTACATACTTTATTTTATCAATATAATACAAATTAAAGAAAAAAAATAAGAGCATAAAGTAAGTAATGGTTTTAAAAAATGGACAATTTAAGGAAAAAAAGAGTACAAAGTAAGGAGAAAGATCAACGAGGATATAACTAAAAATAAGAATACAAAGTAAGGAGAGAGATAAAAGAAGATATAACTAAAAATATGTCACTGCCAAAACTTGAACCCTCATCTCTCAATTAAAAGACAAGCATCTTAATCATCTAGACTAGATCAAATCTTTTAATTATTTACAAATTACCTACATACTAGCTCTATTTTTCCAAAAGTTGAGGGGGAGGCGGAGGATGACCCCATGCCGTGTGTGGCTTTGACCTTGGGTAGAGCCGGGGCTTAAGCCCCAATGATCCTTTTATTTTTCAAATTTTATTCTTATTAAATTTAGTATTTTTGTATGACTTTTTTTTGTAAAAGACCTATCTCTTTAATTACACATATGAGGTTTGTCGTTTGAATATCCCGAAGACACATCCAAACTGATAGACTTGATTATCATCTTAAAAATAAGTTAAAATTTGAAAAGCTCAAATTAAGACAAAAACTAAGTAGATTGTATCCAATCAATATATAAAATAAAAAGAATCAGAATGCTGGATTGCTGGTATGTGAAGGCAGTTGGATTTGGGATATAAAAAAAAAAGAAAAAAGAAAAAAGAAAATGGTTTTAGAAACTAATGCCACAAATCACAATATAACGAAACAAGGGGACACAAATTATAAACGACATTAAGATATTAATCTCCTCTTCTATTTTGTATATATTATACTTTTGCTTTATTAATCGAAACAATCATATGCTTTACATCTGGTCTTCCAAGGCTACACGAATATTTATTATCTTTACTTATCTCTCCTTTATCTTCACTTCTTTTTATATACATTTTAGACCAATTATTGATATTGACTCCTCAAAAGCTACAACTTCAATTTCAGTATTGTATTGACTGTGGTCAATGGCAATCGAAACCCTATCTCGAAATATAATGAAGTGAAATAATAAAAGTTAAATATAAAATTATTAGAGAAAAAACACATCGAAGTTAAGGAAATAATCAATAAAAAAGAAAATAAATCAAAAAAAAGGAAAGAAAAAAGAAAAGATAGGAAACATAACGATGAAAATAAGAAGAGATAATCGTACTTTAAATTCCAAATTTGGAACTTGTTGTAAATTAGACTTAATCTTTAAAGCATTTCAATAGTGTCTCAATCTTTTGGTTTGTTGTATATTCGACCCTTCTATTTTTTGTGCACGAGTTTGGACCGGAGATTAAGACATTCATCCAATGTCGAAGCACAAAATTGGTTGTCTTAGTTATCATCTCCTTTCGTGAATCTCATCGTCAGAAGTTTTGAATTACAACTCGAACCATCAAAAAAATTGAACTTTAGCCAACTCTCCACTCAGTTACTTAGACTTTAGATACTAGAAATATGATTGGTCAGTTCAAAAACAAAAAGTAATTGATGATAGGTTTAAATTTTTAAAACTACTTCGATCATGGTTC
Source organism: Salvia rosmarinus (assembly GCA_036937905.1). Classification (NCBI taxonomy): domain Eukaryota; kingdom Viridiplantae; phylum Streptophyta; class Magnoliopsida; order Lamiales; family Lamiaceae; genus Salvia; species Salvia rosmarinus. Next base: position 9,880,848 of record CM072822.1, read on the forward strand.
AGAAATGATTATGATATGCCCAACACGAATAAAAAAATAGCCAACATTGGGCCGCTGTATTGGGCCTTTACTTGTAATTTGATTTTGGGTTGTTAAAAATATTTGCCAACAAATCACAAAAAAGACAGGTGTTTTGACGCGGCGAATCCTCATTGGCTATTGAATCGTAGAAAACGTAATCGAACCGGCTCCCGGTTCACAAATCTACAACAGCCGAACATAACGCCCGGTCCAAACGAAAACCTTCCCAGTTTGATTAGAATTATTTCTTTTGAAAGTTGCATAATTTACTAAGAGAAAATCTCAAAATCTCTATATCTGAATCCCAATTTACTAAGCGAATTGCCTCAATTTCGAGTTAGATGATTCAGTTCATTGAAGTTCCATAATTTAGAGGAGAAAACGGTGATTTTGGGGTAATTCCGTCCAATGGAGGCAGAACTCAAAGGTTTGCTGAGTGAACTTCACAACCTCAAGGATTCTCTGCTTGATCCCTCTCATAAAGATTTAATTGATAATGTAAACTCTCTCTCTCTCTCTCTCTCTCTATTTGTATATATATATACAAAGCTGGAACTATTTTAGTATATTATGTTGGTTTTTTTTTGAACAAAGGCATGGTTGGGGGCGGGACGGAGATTGTTGAACATTGTGATTTGATGTTATTGAGAGTTGAGTCGAGGGACTTGCGATTTTTTTTTTGTCCAATGTTGAGCATTACGAATCAAGATAATCTGATCCTGTTTTTGAAGTACAATGATATAAATAAAGATGTTTTTGAATGAGTAGGACAATCATCCAAAAGGCTGGGGGAATATATATATATATATATGGAGTGGATCAAATGAGAACTACATATTTTTTGCGAATTCTGCGAACTATGCATAAGACGTATAAAAATGATCACAGAACGGTATAAAATTGTGCACAACGAAAACTTTCTAAAATTATTTTTTTGTGCAACAATTTTAGAATATTTTCGTTGTTCACAACTTTATAGATTTTGTTCATCAACTTTTTATGTGTGTACATATTTCTCAAGTTCTTATAAAAGATGAGTTCTCATTGGATCCAACCCCTCCATATATATATATATATATAGGATTAAGAAAAATTTGGCTGGGAATTTATGTGTGGAAGGACCTGCAAGATCAAAAGGAAAGTACTATAGAACTATAGTTTGACCGGCTAGGATTTGTGAGTGCTAGACCACTACAGGATAGCCTATGCATAGATCGCGATAGTAGAGATGCATATGTTTAGATGCATTCATAGCCATCTCCAGCAGTAGCTTGGGGTGGCTTGAGGACGATGATGATGAGGTGCAGATAGTTGGGCTTGTTAATTTTGGATAGTATATTTTAAGAAGGTGAACTATTTCTCCAGTTAATAGGAAAGATGAGATTAAATGGGAAATTGGAAGGAAGGAAAAGATTTGCAGTAAAACTAGTTCCTACTTTTTTGTAAGCTTAATATTTATCATCCACCAATCTAGGAACAGGGTTTCTCTCTCTTTGTGATTAGTTCTTAACCAGTTTCATCCTTTGAAGCCTTACAAATTTATGGAGTAGATAATTCTCAGTTTTTTATGAACAATTTCCTTTAAACTTTGCTTGTTCTAAACACGTGCTTGTTCTTGTAGATACAATCACGGGTTGAGCATCTATCTGCAGCAGAAAAATTAGCAAATGCACAGCGTTCCAAAATTAAGGTTACATTTTTTATTTGGTTCTTGGCTGTCTTGATTGATAAAGGCATTGACTTTTCTTACTATTTAATGCAGGATATGAGTGCTGAGGTGGTTGATAGCAATCCTTACAGCAGACTTATGGCACTTCAGAGGATGGGTATTGTGGACAACTATGAAAGAATTCGAGAATTTTCAATTGCCATAGTTGTCTGTATTTTAACTTCTCCCTTAGATGTATCTTTTCTTTTAGAAATTTTCTGTTCATGGTTCCCATCACAATAAACATTGCTCTACAGGGTATAGGTGGTGTGGGCAGTGTTGCAGCTGAGATGCTAACAAGGTGTGGTATCGGCCGCCTCTTGTTGTATGATTACGATAAAGTGGAGTTAGCTAACATGAATAGGCTCTTTTTCCGTCCCGATCAGGTGCACTTAGTACATCAACAAATATTAAGTAATTCTCAAAAAATTTGGTATCAAGAAGTGAACCTTACTTGTCATAATATTCATCTAATGCCTATCCTGTCTATTTCAAATTGCTATTATATTGAAGTAAAATGTGGCGGGAAATGAAGCAGAAGGAAATTTGAATTTTCAGAAGAGAAATATGAAGCGATAAGAAAAAAATTCCTAATATTCTCTCTAGTCACCAGCTCCAACAATATTACATGAAATTTGTATCATAAAGTATTTATCATTGCATTATTCATTTTTTTGAATTTAAACAGGTTAGGTGCTTGGGTAGGTTGAGGCCTACATTATTACTGTAACTTCTCTTTTTATTTTTTTTCCATCCGCAAGCTAAAATATACCATGTTGGTTTTCCTTTTATAGGCTGGGATGACTAAGACAGATGCTGCCGTCCAAACTCTTTCAGGCATAAACCCCGATGTTGTACTTGAGGTGAAGTACTAGTAAACTTTTCAGCTAGTCTATGTGTCCAATTAACAAACTACAATATCTCCTGTTGTTTTCTATGGATTCATCAGTTGATCTTGTTTCACAGAGCTATACTTTGAACATCACAACTGTACAAGGCTTCGAGACCTTCCTGTCAAGTCTTACAAATAAATCCTTTCGTCCAGACAAAGAAGGTAGTGGAGTTGATCTTGTTTTAAGCTGTGTAGACAATTATGAAGCACGAATGGTGGTAAATCAGGTCAGAACTAAGATCTTGTAATCAAAATCTTCGTATCCGTAATCAAGTTTTTGGTTAAACACCTTTTAAAATGAGAATGATCTTCTGAACTTTAGAAGATTAAATTTACCTTTTCTTTTAAAGCTAAACTCAACTGTCATTTTTTGTGCAGGCTTGCAATGAATTAAACCAAACATGGATGGAGTCTGGTAAGCAATGCAGTAATGCTGCTTGCTTTCTCTCAGTTAACCTCTTTATAAAACAAACAAGAACTTGTTTAATTTGAGACATCTAGATGCCTTAGCAGCTTTATTATTCAATAATCCATTCCTTTGAAGGTTTTTCTATTCCATTTCAGGGTGTCCTTATCTGAATAAAGTTGCCCTTTTCTTCGTCTATCACATTGAAAAGATGTTTTGTGTTGGCCTTACATAGATTAGATTTTGTAAAAACAAAATTACATCATGCTGATCTATTGCAATTAATGGAGAAATTTTGTACAGGTGTATCCGAGAATGCTGTTTCTGGTCATATACAGTTGTTGGTTCCTGGTGAAACTGCTTGTTTTGCATGTGCACCTCCCTTGGTAAGTCTACTAAGGAGGTGTTTATTTTAAGTGATAGGATATTATTTTGAGTGATAGGATGGATAGATAATAATCCAAGCTAATCTACCATTTACTTAGATGGATTGATTAATTTTGAATTTGTTTGACCATCTTATCCTTTAAATACTCAATCCTATATCAATCTATCCTATCACTCTAAGTAAATGATCCCTAATTGCATTGTACAATTCCTGAGGAAGTAAAAAGTGTAGAAGGATATTTCGATCTTCCGGAAGCTGCTTCAGTTAATTCAGCCTGACTTCTGATATTGTATGACTGAAGTGCTAAAAACTGTATAAAATCATTGAGATTTTTTTGGTCAACAACCTTCTACTATGGTTTTTGTTCTAAATGTTGTTTTCAGGCTGTTGCGTCATTCTGCTGCAGTCGCAAAACATTCATTTATTAGTGAAATTTTCTATCTTAGGTTGTAGCATCTGGGGTCGATGAACGTACACTAAAGCGTGAAGGGGTTTGTGCTGCTTCTTTGCCAACTACAATGGTAAGCAATTGTCGCCTCAACCATATGTGCCTTCTTTTGTGCTTCCCTTTCTACTTCTTTTATATTTCTGACTACTTCAAGTTGATTTGAAGGGAATTGTTGCGGGGCTTCTTGTTCAAAACACTCTTAAATATTTACTCAAGTTTGGAAGTGTCACTCCCTATTTGGTAAAACTCTCTCTCTCTCTCTCTCTCTCTCTCTCTCTCACACACACACACACACACACACACACATGCGCGCGAATAAGCATGCATGCAAGTATAAACTCTAAACAGTCTACCCTGCTGATATCCATTAAGGGTCGAAGAGTCACTGAATGATTCATAAGTTGCTAATTGGTAATAGATGTGGTTTGATCTAGGCACTTCAGTGTATATTTTTGTTGGACTAGCAATTCAGGTGTATTGTTTCTGGGCAAGTTCTGTAACTTTGGCAAACAGAATGAAGAATGCCTTCCTTTATTTTATTTTTAGATTTTTAAGTGTTCACTTTCTAAGTTACAGTTCTAATAGTGCCAAGTACAATTCAAGCAATATAATAAGATTCATTACTCCATAAGCTAATTCCAATAGTACCTAAATAACTAATCACTGAAGCCAGACCATATACTAGCATTGTGACAAACACGCTTGCACACACGCACATCCGTTGGCTGTTGTACTTGTATCATAATATCTGTGTTTGAAGCTATACAATGTTGCCTGCTTGTCAATATCGTCATATATTATTATCCACTGGGGACTGTTGGTGCTTTTTAGAGTGTGACGTTTTGTTTCTTGATTTAGGGTTACAATGCCCTCAAAGACTACTTCCCAATAATGGAAATGAAACCAAACCCCCAATGTTCTAATGCTGCTTGTTTGGAGAGACAGGTACCCGAGCTGGACAGAGCTTTTGTTTTAATCTGATGTTAAAATATGTGCTATCTAACTTTGCAATCTATTTGTGAAATGCTACGGAGCAGAAAGATTATATGCTTGTGAAGCCTGCCAGAGACGCCGCTGCTGCTGCTAAAGCCAAGATGGACGCTGAAGAATCAGTAGAACCAGAGTGCCTCCATGATGACAATGAATGGAACATAAGGTAACAAAATGAGCACTCTTATTTATAATGCCTGTGTATATCAGTTGATTCATTAACCTACTTTTCTTGAATTTTTCTTTGTAATGCATGCATCACATAACATAATTAACATTGCAACTTCTCTTTGTTCTATATTGGGACTCATACTCATGCTTTTATCTTTATTCTGTCCCAGTATCGTTGATGATGATGATGTTCAAGGCTCAGATGCCATTTCAGGTCAATATCTTTTCTTTTGTTGTAAGATCATCTCATCTTCATCATTTTTTTTTTGCCTTTTCTTTGATCTTTGAGCATTCGCTTCAGGTGTCCTAACGGAGGGCCTCGTTCATGAGCTTCCGAGTGCTGATGCATTTCAGCAGCCACCTGCTATGGAAGAAACCACCACCACAACAGCTGATGACCTCGATGAATTGAGAAAACAGTTAGAAGCGCTTAATTCGGACTAGGTTGTATCTGTTAAGATATGGAGGACAATGGTGCCGATAATCGCTGCGGCTTGTAACCTTGATTTGAACCTTTTTCTTTCACCTTTAAAACCCAGTTTTGCATAGAACACCCTTAGTGCCAGCGCGGAACCCTTTCGAAGGTGGATATTGCAATGTATCTCTATGTCATTTTTTTGAAGTGGATAATTTATTTTCAACTAGTAAAAGAATCGTCTAGCAATTGGATTTTGCATATTGGGATTTCATTGTTATTTTAGTCAATGTTGTGGGTGGGTGTGTGTGTGTGTGTGTGTTTGTGCTCAATATTCTATAATTACATTTTTTTTAAACACATATCTTCTTATATATAAAAACAGAATAGTTGGTAAATAAATTTAATTAAAAGGTTAAAATTATAATTTATCTTACTCTCCATATAAAAGCATATAAATGAATAATTTCTTTTAAAAATGAGGACAATATTGTAATTCACTATTTGAGAAAAACAATCTACACCCATTACTCCTTCAACTTCGATAGTGGCTATTATTAAGGAAAATCCATTGGCAACTGTATAATACTTCTTTTTCTTTTTCTTTTTAATTCTTTGCACAAAATATATTTCTTCCTTTTTATGTAATTTCGTTCTAGATAAAATATGTAATATATCTTAAATGAAAGATAATGAAAAGATCTTCAATTTGAGGTATTATGTGTTAAAAAAAATGAGCAGATTATGATAACTTAAGGTTTTGATTATTAAATAATTTTAATTTTTTTGTTGTTTCTTTATTTTACTTGAGACTTTAGACGTGCTTTAACTTTTTTTACTTTTCTTCTGTTCTCAAATATTTCATTTTTCAGATTATGCATGATTCTTATTTATTTTTTCAAATATTTTTTTTCTCTTCTCAAACATTTCAATTTTCAGATTACGAATTCATATTTATTTTATGTTAAACAATTTACTAATAGTAAACAATGCCAATATTATAAAAAGATAGTAAATTATATATTATAGTTCTGTTGAATAAATATTTAATTATTTTAAGAAGGAAATCATAAAGCTGAGACCTTGCAAAATGATGTTTGTATACATGTTATTATAATAATGGTGGATCTGTTTTAGTGAATTTGATTATTCATAAATCGTGGTGACATGATAATTTTTTTACCTATATGTGTTACTTTTTTTGGTCTCGCGTCATATCGTGTTGACATGATAATTCTCGCTAATCCTCCCTTATTTCACTGTAATTTTCTATCTCAATCACCATGTTTTTCTTTTCCTAATTTATTCATTGGCTTAGCTTCATGTTGAGAATAAAACTCAACTCAACAATTTGATATTTGTTGTTTGTTATAAGTATTTAAATTTTTATGATTCCGATTAATATTATAGATTTATAAGATATTTTGTTTTCGAATGATTGCAACTAAAGAAATATATATTTGATTGTATATATTTATTAGGTTTACCAATCAAATATATATATATATATATATATTTTTATATACATATATATTAATTCAATATAATAATTAAGATATATTTATTTATTAAAATTGTTGCGTTTAAATTTAAATATTACTCGTCCCGTCCCCTAATTTCCTTTATGGAAATTTTTGGCACTGGCTTTAATAAAAATTATTGAGTATATGTGAGTAAAGTAAGAATCTCACATTAGTGTAGTATTAAATTAATTAGTAATGAATCATGAACGGTAAAAAATATAAATAAGTGGTGTTATTGAGTGTAAGAATGAAAGATGATGGTGAGCCATAAATGGTAAAATATATAAATAAAAAGTGTTATTGAAAGTAATAAGTAAGAAGTATTTTGCGGATAATTTCCATAAATGGAATATGAAAAAATTTGAAGGACGTACGAAAAAATGAAAATTAGGAAAGAAATTGAGGGATATAGTGTGTATGTTTTATTGATAATTTTTAAAATTCAGAAAATGATTGTTTGTTAAAAAATATTCGTTATAACTAATGGTTGTGTGCAATAAAATGTATTTGGAATTTTCATAAATACAAAAGAGCTGCACGTATAAAATTTCACATCTTACATTATAATTAGGGTAATTATAATTGGGATCTAACAGTAAAGAAAAGAAAAAAAAACAATGCTCTTATATGTATGTAAATTGAATTGTTGTTGGTGTTAGAGGGTAGGGATAAAAATAATAAATTTGTTAGTTATTTTTTAAATAAGAGACTATAATGAGTAAATATAGCTATGTTCAAGAATACTCAATAAAAAGCTGCGCATAATTGCAGTAGATAAAGAAAGCTAAATCCATATTGGGCCTTTAGAAGCTTAAACTTCTCAACTCAACCTAGCTCGTGATAGTATGGGCCTGTTTAACAGCTTTATGGCCCAATTCAAGCCCGTAATCCAAAACTTTTGAACAGTGAGGTCGACAGCTATAATAAGCCGACTTTCCATTAAATCCTACGCCGTTGCCGACTAAAACCTCCGGCGCAAGTGGCTCGCGACCAATCCATGGCTTCGTTAATCTCCGAAACCCTTCCAAAATTTACAGCCGAGACGCTGAAGCTCGCCGCCAAACAATCTCACCGTTGCCACGTCGTTTCAGACCGTCTCCGCGGCGCCATAGAGAACTACATACGTGGTATAAATTCGAACGAAATGAATGTTCGTCTAAATCAATAATGTATTTTTCTGTTTCTTACTCGACCACAACCATCAATTTCTAAAATTGATGCATGCTTGCTAGAAGGAAACTGATGTGGAATTTAGTTTATATTGCATTTTGGTATTGTTCAATCTTGAGATGCAAATGCTGAGGCGAAATTATGTGTACCAGAGCAGGAGTTTCTCAATATGAGGCAGAAGGTGCTTAGCTTGTCTCGATCATTCAATGGAATCAAGGAGGCGAACTTGCTCCTTCCTAGCTCGACCTCAAAGGAGCTAGTGGAAGATCCATTGAAGGCTATGGATCGCTCACAGCGGTGGAAACTTTCGACTACTTATGGAGATGTTGGTCTCAGATACGAAGAAGATCAAGCAATAGCATATGTTGCCGCTCGTATGCCTGCAGTCTACTCTGCTCTCTACCGAGTTCTCAGTGAGGTAAAAAGAAAGCGAGCGAGCATTGCCGTTAGTGTGTGTGCTAGAGCTTGGGCCTGAAGCTAAGGCATATATATGTCTTCTCGGTATTTGTAACTTTTTGTTTTAATTATGCATAGTCCTTCTCTTTCCTAGTGAATAATGTGGATGTGTTTCCAGAATCTCATGCTAGTTTGCTCAATTTCAGTGAAAATGTTTTCATCATGTGTTCACCGGTTTAACCTTTTCCAGGATATGCGTCACGATGTCCTTCCCCTCCCTTTAATTTCTTGTTTACACGTGTTGCTATGGCGATTTTTATTTGATAGTGCACTTAATTGTTTGGTAAATGTTGTTAGGTATATAATCTTATTTTATTAGTATTGTTACTTTGTAAAATATGTACCCGAGAGGAAAAAAAAGAAATTGTTGCGTCCCAGCAGATTTAAATTAGTTGTTCAACCAGGATGTCTGGAGAACTATTGTTCCTAATTAGAATTTGATGATGGTGTTAGGTGAGAAGAAGAGTTCCTGATTTTTCTCCAGCTAAAGTACTAGATTTTGGGGCAGGAACTGGTTCAGCGCTGTGGTGAGCCTGTTGGATTGCTTTCTTGGTTACTAATGTATGCATATATTTATACTGTCCATGAACTGGTTTTGTTTTATCTACGTTGTGCCCATTCATTATGTAGGGCGATGATGGAAGTTTGGCCTGGGTCTTTGGAGCATTTTAATTTGGTGGAACCATCACAATCAATGCAAAGAGCAGGATTAGGCCTGATTAAAGGTAGAACTTGAGGACTCTTGGTCTGTAAACTACATTTCAATTTTAAACATGTTTTATTTTTCTACTTTCTATTTTTCTTTTTTTTTTTCTTTTTGGTTGGGGGGAAGGGGTTGTGGAGTGGGGTAATTCTCTAATAGACAAATATGTGATGTTTATTTTTATTATTACTCTTGACCACTCTAAAATCTGAGCACCAAGTCAGCAATATGCTGCTTCTGTATAACTTAGTTAGTCTCCGACTCTTTGTTTTCTAATTGTTTATGTTATGAACTTGCATCCTTATCTATATATTTGTTTATTTTAATCAGCTTTCTTCTCATTCTCGACCATACTTAGGTGATACCTAATTTAAATTCATGCAAGTTCTAAAGAGATTGTAAAACAAATCCTGAGTTGTGTTTTGGGGAATAAATGCAGATTTAAAAGATTTGCCACAAATCCAAAGCTACGATAGCCTTCAGTCATTGACTAAGAATATAAGCAAAAACAAGTCTGGCAGAAAACATGATTTGGTCATTGCTGTAAGTATCATTCTTTTTGCTAGTATGGATGTTTTGTTTTTTCCGTTGTTTAAATGCTTCTCAATACCCTCAATTTGCTATCTTATGTTAGTTGTATGCTCATTTTTCGGATGATCACCCAGTGCAAGTTATATCTCATGGTTTAATATTAAGATATCTTTTGCTGTTTTGTAAAGTCTTACGTGCTTGGAGAAATACCATCATTAAAGGACAGGATTACACTTGTGCGCCAGCTCTGGGATCTTACAGGAGACATCTTGGTAATTTTCTCTACTCAATTAATGGGGTCAATCACTATTATTTTTGCTTAAGTTTTGTATTAACGACATAATATGAAAATTCTTTAATCTGTTACTTTAGATCAACTTTATCTACTTATATTTTCTTTACTCTGTTACTTTAGATCAACTTTATCTACTTATATTTTTATTACACATGCGTTGAAGTGTATTATTTCCAAAGTTGCATCTTCCTTTTTGGGGCATAAAGCAGGGCAGTTCGTCATATATGACCTGAAGCTAGTGTTTTTATATTTTTTGCTGTTTTCAGCCATATTTAGGAATCATAACAATGCAGTTTACCTGACTGTTGTGAGATTAGAGCTCAATCAAAATTTAGATGATATTATCTTTAGAAGAGGAATTTCTTTTATGGATGTAGATTGAATCACTCTTTCTTTTCTTTTTCTCCTGGCCATTTAATAGAAGGTTTTAAAAGCAAGTTATGCTATTAGCCTATTAGTATCTTTGAACTTAATCTACTCACTGACCCTGATAGTGTGGTGTATTGCATGGACTAAAAAGCATTACTTTTAGGGCTGATGAGAGGGTGGAAATTTAGCAAGAACTTTTGAGAATCCTGAAGGGGAAAAGAGAATATATTGTTTGTAGCTATCTCTGAGCTTGAACTTAAGTCAACTATTAAATAGGCAGGGTTGGTTTTTTTAGTTATGAATGCAGCTTGTGGCTATATGCATACGAATATGTAGCTCAGAATTTGTCATAAGGTGGAATATGAAAATTTGAGCCTAAACTCAGGAGGAATGTGGTAATCTCCTGACAGTCAGAATGTGAAACTCCATACTTGATTTCTTCTTATTTTCAGTAGCAATAGTCACCAACATTTGGTGGTGGTAACCTGGATAATGCTATGAAACTGAACTTTTTATAGTACAAAGAAATAGAAGTTTGCCGGCTCAATAAGTATGCGTCCCTTTCCTATTTATTAGTGTTTTAAAACATTTTTTGGCTATGTTTTATTTCAATCTCTCTGGTTGTGGCTTGTGGGCAATTTTTAGGAAGAATGTATTCTGCTATTGGATTAGCTAATAGGAGAACGGAAGTCCCATTGTTTTGTTTGTCTAAATGGTGTCATATATTTTGGTAGATGTCTTCGACTGTACGTGTCTTCTCAGTGTTTTGGAGTTTTTAATTATAATTGTCTTGGCAATATCTTTTTTATGGTTACTACTTACTAGGGTGGTTGGATGATCATTTAAACAATTTGACAAATGGTTGGCATCATGTGGAATTTAAAATTGTCATCCCACGAACCAATTTAGTCCCTGGTTTTATTTATTTAAGGGTCCTCTTTGGCCAGTCTTGCATTGGGCTGATTCTAGACCCATGGGGTGGTTTATTATTTAAATATGTTGAATCCCGCTAGTTAGGGTTAGGAAAAATTATCATTAGAATCAGCATATTTCCTGAGCAAACTGCCAATATAATTCTTCCATCATGATTGGTTTATATCACAAACTGCCAACAAAACTACATTTTCATATTGGGAGAAGGAAAATGCAAATTTATCCAGTGTTTACTTTCTCGAATAGATCATTGTTTCTTGAATTTAGGGGACTTCCATTTTTATTTTATGATGTAACTTCTCTTGAATATGCACCTCCCTGCCTCTCTAAACCGCTAGAACGTTTAGTGTGATTCTTTTATGTGAACTGACTTAGTTTATGAAGTTTCCTTTTAACTCATAAGTCTTGATTTTCACACTGTGGATCAGGTCTTGGTAGAGCCAGGAACACCCCAAGGATCAAAGATTATATCCCAAATGCGATCCCACATCTTATGGATGGACAATAGGGTATGCGATGGTTGTATTTTCTGAAATCCTCTTTTGTGGTTTATTTCTGATAAGAATGTTTTGCTCCCCAGAGAACCCGGAAATTGCAGAATGCAGCCAAGAAAACTTCTAAAGATATAATGACACTAAAAACTGGTGCATTCATTGTTGCTCCCGTGAGTAATGGATTTGATCTTTATGCCGCATCTTATGTAACTTCTTTCAGCAATCGCTAGATATATTTAGGGGGTCAAATAAGAATATGGTTTTGCTTGCAGTGTCCCCATGATGGACCTTGTCCATTGCAGAATACAGAGAAATACTGTCATTTTGTCCAGCGTTTGGAGAGGACACCATCTCAGCGATCATACAAGGTTATCTTCTGAGACAACTCTTGCTGTAGCACTTGCACTTGTACACGAGTCTCTTATAATCCTAATTGTGCTAACTTGGCTGTTAGTATGCAACCAATTGATTAGTCTGTGAACATCATCCTCTAGATGTGCATTTTCACAGTCACAGAATGAACCAATTAATCAGTCTTGAGTATTTTCCTCTAAATTTGCATTTTCACTGTCACCCAGCTAAGCACAGTTGTTACACGACTCCGAGAAAAGTAGAAACTTTTTCTTTCTTTGCATTTACATTACTGACTAAACTTGTGCACAGTTGGATATGAGAGAACACACACTTGCCAAATTCATCTGAAAATACTCTTGGAACCAGTAATGGATGGGACACCCATTTCTTGTTGCATAATGTTTAATGAAGCATTGTGGGCTATCTCGTCACTAGGACCTCTGATATTTGGCCATCACCACTAACCTGGGGCAAGGTCCAATATTCATGTCCTAAATGCACCTCAGTGAACCCCAGATCAGAAAGTGTCTGGGTCTTCTTTCCTTCCTACCACCTCTTTACCATAGTTATCAACTAGCAACACCCTAAAAGTTGCCTCCTTTGCCGCCATTCGTTATCTATTGCTATCTTAAGTTACTTAGCCCACATGGTGCTGCGTGATTGTAGTTGATAAGACCATACTACCTCCTCACAAATATTGCTCAACACATTTCAGTGTTGCTTCTAGCTCCTATGCCTCCTTTTTCAAGCATCGCCCTTGTGTTTGAGGAAAATGTCCATGTCAGTGCACCTGTTTTTGTTGTTGTTCAGTGTTGTGCTCTTCAAGAAGCAAATTTGTCTATTTATATTGACAGGGTATGAGAAATTCTTGTAATCTGTTATCCCTGTAAAACTTCTGCAGCGGTCCAACAGTCCTTTACGTGGCTTTGAAGATGAAAAGTTTTGTTATGTTGCTTTCAGACGAGGAACAAGACCAAGGTTAGTTTTTCTTATCAATAGAGAAAGGAAATGAATATCTTGTCAATAGCGCTTCATTGGCTATATCTCCTCCATTTTACATTATAGTTGGTCCAACATAGAAGACATACCATGTGCTGTATGTTTTATTTATGTTAAGGGCATAAAATGACCTATTATATCACGTGTCGCTTATGCCTTACAAGACATGTTTTTTGCTTGTTTCATGGGTATTTAACAAGTGGGGTAGAGATATTCTGTCAATTCAATCGTAGCAATTTTCATATTATTGATCATTTAAAAGTCGCCTGCTTGCCACCATTATCTATGCGAATTTTCGCCTTGAGGATAAGGCTGTTTGGAAGGGTGGAGGAGTTGTTACGGATAGAGTAGGGAGCACGAAGTCATGCCGTAATTTATTATTTTTTGGCTGGACACTTTTTGTGTAGTAACATTAATGAGGTCCTTCTCTATTAGGAGAAGACCTGTCTAGGGTTTGACCTCTGACTCTGAGAATCGGCATTTGTGCGCTTGGGAATAGTATATAACTAGAACTATTGTATGTTCTTTTGTTTCGTTCATTCAATTCAATTCGAGAATTCTTATTTCGTATTCGATATTGTTCCCGAGGTTGCCTTTTACTCTTACACTATCAAACTGTGATACTTTGACACGTTCTCTAAGCTTGGTGGGAACCTATTCTCGTGCCTATTCATCATAAATTCAATATATTTTTCACCGATGAAGTTCCGGATTGCCTCGAGTCTATAAGTTGCTCAAATGGATTTTTCTCATGTAGTAGTTACTGCACTTATCCAATACAACTTGTAGTCTGTTGGGTGGTAATGGTAGAATAGGAGTAATTGTGTCGCTGGATACGCCAAGTTTGCAGTGTGCTTAGAATTCTTCCTCTTTCCCCTCAATGTTGAGATTATCTGAGTAAATGCAGGATGAAGCTTTTGATTCTAGTTATTTCTGTCAAGTATTTGTGTATTTGTTTCCCTGCATTTTCCTCTCTTGTGAGCTGGATCACTTGGTATGTTCTGCTGTTTATTAATTTTTCCCATATCTGAATATGAACAATTTGTTAATTTTTCTATGGCATGCATCTGAATTTGTAACTGAACTCTTTTCCTTTTCCGCAGAGAAGCTTGGCCTCTTGATGATATGAAGTTTGAAACGTTGAAGGAGATGCGAGCTAATAAAACACCGGAAAATTTGGAGATCGATGTGGGTAAGTGCCCCAAATGTTAATTTTGTTCCGCACAAAATTGCAATTCGTTGCTGTCAATCTGCTCTTAAGGATTACATTAGCTGAATTATTTTGTTTTAGCAACCATGCTCTAAATGTCGAACTAACATTGTTTTATTGTCAGAGAGCCAATTTGATAGTGATGAAGCCGAGAGTGACGAGCATGAAGAAGATGCCGACAATATGACTTCAAATGATCTAAAGTTATCAGATGCAGCTATTGAGAATGAAAATGGTGCGGAGGATGAAGAAGAATCAGCTCGTGCTGATCTTGGAACTGGCTGGGGTAGAATTATTTATATGCCTTTGAGGCGGGGCAAAAGAGTCGAGTTGGATATATGCCGAGCCACCAACAGCGAGGGCACAGAGGGTTCATTCGATCGTGTTGTCATCACACAGAGTAAAAACCCTAAATTGCATCATCAAGCCCGACGCTCCATTTGGGGCGACTTGTGGCCGCTTAGGAGTGGGAATTCCAAATATTTTATGTAGATATGGAAAAAATAACGTCCTTGCAATACTCTGATGCTATGTTATTCGGTAGTTGTATTGCAGAAATTAGTAAATGTAGCAAAATGCCACAATATATATTCATCTTTGGACATTTCGGACTATTGAAGAGAATGTGATGTGACTTCTTTCTGCAAATATGTATATCGCTGCAAAGAGATCGAGACATAACCTGCTGCTACGAATTTGGAACTGACTGATCGGTGCCTGACTTAGCATTATATTTCAAGGAGTCGTCCATAATAATTTGAAAACAATTAGAAGCTACTAATATTTTTAATGAAATTATCACAAATTCAATATTAACATTTTATAACATTTCTATATGTATTTGCTCAATTACAAATGTATTTCATATCAATAATATATAGTAAGAATTTGTTGATAACTACTTGATTCATTTCTTTGAAACACATTAATATTCTTCTATTAGTAATATTTAATCAAATTATTGGAACTCTCGGCTGAGTCAAGTGACTTTCATAGATCTCTTGAACGGTTGATCATCACGTGGTGTTGAGTCATCAGATTGTCTTTGGAGATCCTTATTCCTCATTTGATGGACTCTGGCCAAAGGTGTATATTCTATCAATTCGATTACGATGAGACGTAGCTTCATGGTCGTCTGGAGCTACTTTTCATTGCTCTACTGTTGTTGGGAACGCTTGGATATTACATCTGATGGGTTTATCAAATGAGGTAATGAGTGTTTGAGAAAGTTGCTCTGCTCGTAGATGGTGCAGTCGTTAGTGATGTTGGTCTGACTCTGGTGCACTTCAGGATACTCTTTCCGCCAGGTGCTATCAGGATCTTCAGCATTTGGGAATGAAGTTCCAACTTCCAACAACCATTTGGATAGTGTCTTCCATCAGACTCAATGGAGAACTTTTTGATTTCGAAGGAGTTGATCTTGAGGTAAGCCTTTCAGCTTTGTACTCCTGGGTATTTACGATCCTGAGCAAATTCTTCTTCATCTCATTCTCAGTGAGTGTCAGGTGTATGAGAAAGGGGGAAATACACTTACTGATCAAATCAAATCTAGAGTACTTTATTGGCACCATACTATGAGTTAACAAATAAAACATAGTCCACATTGAGAACTTCCAGCTATTTTATCAATTCTTCGAGGTCATCAACATCGATCGTACGTTGACGTTGGTGGTGGTTGCTGATATTATACTTAGAGGGTGTTTGGCTAAGCTTATTTTAGAAAGCTTATAAGCTCCAACAACTTATAAATTGTTTTAAGAACTTATAAGATATGTGTATAAGAGCTTATAAGATGCTAAAGTGTTTGGATAATAAGGGTAAACATGGAAATAAGAAAATATATCAAGATATTTTTGTAGTTTTGTTGTAACTTATAAGATCATTAAAAATAAGTTGGTTTTTGAGCTTTTTAATAGAGCTTATAAGCTCTTAAAGCTTATTCTAAAACTTATAATTCTCTAACAACTTAATTTGCTAAAACATTGATTGAAATTATGTCTTAAACAACTTATAATTGTTTAAAGAGCTTATAAGCTCACCAAACACCCCTTAGTGAGTGTAGGAAATTTTCGTGTCAATGGGATTGTAATGATCAAAAAAATATATTGGTACCATATTTCTATTTTCAGGAAAGAAATCCTTTTACATTATACTTGAAGCGGGGCAACGGGTCAGAAATGAGTTAAACTATTCGTGAGTATTCAAGTTGATCGATAAAAGTTTGTCCAAGATTTTTAGTAAGCTCAATAGCTAACAAACCAAGTTTGAACATGGTAGTATTCTACTGTTAGCTCGTGAACAAGTTTGTTAATTGATTTAGCTTAAAAATATAAAACTATTAACTCGATACAATTATTTTCTTTCTATAATTGTAATTATTGTATTAAATCTCTAATTATTTTTATTTGTTATAAGAAATAGTAGATATATTGTGTTATTATGGATAAAATAATTAATATTCTAAACATATGTCTGAATTTGGAAAGTTTGTTTGGGTTCGATTAAAGCTCGAATAAGCTCGTGATCTCAAAATATTCAATAGATAAAATTGAGACTCGACTGATATTAAACAAACCAAGCAAAGATGTTGATTCTACTCTCGGTTCAATTACACCTCTAACCATGTAAGGTAGTGCAAATGAGCTAATCAATTTTATGCAATCAATATATCTAATTCGTTACATTATTTCAATAAAGTTATTGCATTATGTTCTTACTTAGGAAGAATATTCACGACAACATAAATAACAAAAGCATTAAAATTGATAACACACATGTCTCGCTCAAAGAACCAACACAAAATCTTCCACTTATGTCACCCTTTCTCCCTTCACTACCTCTTTGTAAAATTCACACATCTCTGAGAATAAAACCAAATCATTTTAGATACATAATTGCCAATCTTCATGCGACAACAACCTCTATCATGTATTCCAATTAAGAAAGGAACATATCATCTATTTGCTCTATCTTGCTCATATGGAGTTTGTTTTTCTATTCAACATATCTTTTGAAAGCAATATATTCCGGCTTGCAGACAACAAGATGATTCTTCTTTAAAGAACTGTAGATGCTGATGTCTGAAAGAACTTTGATCCAGCCAGATATGCTGAAATTTGCAAATTTGCATAAAAATTACAGCATCAAATGTCTGATTAGGTTCACCAGTAAAATGTTTCTCCCATCGTAAACATGTTGTTCTCACACTTTACTTTGATCACAAAGTTTGTTTTCAATCGTTGAATTAGCTGCAGTTCAGCTATTATAATCTAATTTTAGTCTAAGATTGGTTCTCTTATATACCAGCAATCAAGTTCTTCTTAAGTGGCAGAAGTCTAAACCGTAGTTGCTTCCATCCCTTAACAGGACAACTGAGCTTGAGTTTTATTTATCGAACACTAACAAAAAAGAAGCAATGCCAATATATACCACTCAAATTTTCACAAACAAACCTCACCAAATCAATATCTCACCAACTTGGAACAAGACACTACTTAATTTGCAGATGCTAAACACTAATGAGGAAACATAAGACTATACATGGATTTGGATGTCAAAACTTTCCTAACTCAAATAATTTCTGTACACATTTACACCCTGCATTTCAAACCAAATAGCTCTGCAGACATTGTTTCAAGGTTTGCAAAGTAATAGGCTTCGACACAAACGAGTCCATACCATTTGCATAACATTCGTCTGCGCTTTCTGACACTGTATTCGCTGTCATCTGCACGCGCATAAATTAAGTTTCGTCAGTGGTGATAAATTTTGAAAAAATAGCAGAACTTTTTTTTAGGTTTGATAAATGAAAGTATTATCAAGCTTACCGCGATGATAGGTATCCTCTTTCTTGATTTCTCTAGTTGTGAAGTCGAGCAAGATTGATGAGGCATCAACTCCATCTCTACTCCGGCCCTGACAGCTTCTTCCCAGCTACCCGTTTCCTCATAAGATCGGATCAATCTCGTAGCTTGAAGACCATCCATAACCGGCATGCACACATCCTGCAACAGTTCATTTTTCGCTTAGCACACATAATGCTAAAAAATCATGTTGTCAAATTTTTGTAATGATTCTTTCATTCATCATACCATCAGAACGAGATGGTAAGTTCCACGTTGAACAGCACGCACAGCTTCTGCTCCGTTAGAGACGACATCAATGGTGTAGCCCAACTGTTTCATCATAGATTTCGCTACCATGATATTGATCTTGTTGTCCTCAACCAGAAGGATCTTGTGTTTTGTCTCAGCTTCATTTCTGTTTGTCGAAGAGCATTCAGAATTCGTTTCTTGAGCTACACAATGGAAACGGCCATCAACATCAGCACGATCTTCTTCTCGTTCTGCAACTGATTTTAGGTTGTCTGAACCTGAGATACTGCTAGTGTTCTGAGATGATGTATCCGTAGCACCAGCACTCGAGTTAGAACCTTCTTCTGAGGCACTCTCGTTGCTTGTGATGTTACTAGAAGGTATAGGGCAGTCCTCAAGCAAACCATTGCAGTTATTCCCATTCAATCCATAACTATTTGGCAATAGCTTGGGAATCCTTCCATTCATTTGGGAAGAAAATAAAGTACCCAAAGTCCGAGGTTGGAACAGGAAAACGCCTGAATTTACATCATCATCATAACCATCATCGCCTAGGACATCTTGGTGGTCCGTATCAGATAGTTCGTCCGTATCATCAGAATCAGAGATGGACGAAACCTTATAAGGCAACACGAATGTGAAAGTAGAGCCATGATGCTCGACACTTGACACGGTTAAGTAGCCTCCCATAAGCTCAACCTATTAATGTGTATATTAGATGATCTCAGTCACACGTGCGGACAGACAAAGTGACAGTTATCATTAAGAAAAGTGACAATTATACTAAAGAAATGTGACAATGTCAGATCTGTCCACACAAAAGTCCACCTCAGATTGAAAGGGTGAATTACCAGTTGTTTACAGATTGCAAGGCCTAATCCTGTCCCACCATACTTTCGAGCTGTATCAGCGCCAACTTGCATGTATTTCTTGAACAAAGTCGACATAGCATGTTCTGTCGCACCAAGTTTGAGAAACACAATGCGATATTAGCACATATGCATACTTACATAGGAGAAACAAAAGGACTTAGAAAAGTACCAGGTATTCCAATGCCAGTGTCGTAGACATCACATTGGATCCACACTACTCGTTCCTCAGGCTTCATACGACTCTCTTTGTCCTCGTCCATTTGATCACAAGGTGTATTGTTGAGTTCGGATGCTTCACAAGAAGCGCTATCATTAGCATGTCCATTCTCTTTCTGGTCACCTTTGCCATTAGTATTGGCTGAAACAGTTGATTGATCTCGAGGATTCTTCTCCGAGCCTTGCTCGGGTATATTACTTGGCTCTGGAACCACATACAGATTTATTCCAACTTTGCCTTCATGAGTAAATTTGATGGCGTTGCTGTAAGAAAATAAGAACATTAAAATGGTAAATACCTAATTAATGCCATCATAAACAGAATAACGCTTCTCTGATAATGTGTGTCGAATTTGAAGGTACCTGATCAAGTTGGTAAGAATTTGTCGAATCCTTAGGACATCTCCCATAACCTAACAGAACAACAGTTGTAAATGCCTCTATCAACTAGTAAAACATTTTTCTTTTTTTGGTAATGAATAATATATCCTTCCATTACCTCGATTGGAACATCTTCTGCTACATGACCTTCTAATGTCAGTAATTTCTGGAGTGATGCTGCTGCTGTTTGCAGCACATGCTTCACTACCTCTCTAGGTCTAAACTTGGTCGCCTCCAATTTCATAACTCCTAAAAAGAGACGAACATCACTTCATAGTTACACTGATCTTTCTAGACCAGCAAATGAATTTACAAAAGAGGGTGAGAAAATTAAAGCTTTATGTCTGAGAATGTCACACCTGACTCCACCTTGGAGAGATCGAGGATGTCATTGATTAGTTGAAGAACCAAATCTCCGGAAGACAACATCACTTTCAACAGCTGTCTTTGCTCTTTATCGAGGTTAGTGGTTGCAAGAATCTCGGTCATGCTCACAACTCCAGACAGAGGAGACCTTATCTCGTGAGACATTGTCGCCAGCATTTGTTTTGCACGCATCGTTTCCTCTGCAGGGATAATACAGTTACCAAATTATATAAATATAACTAACCTAACTAACTATAAGCAACCTGTTATGTGGATCGTCTTGTTAAGCTCCGTCTCCTTGGCCTTCTGCACAGCAATTTCCTCTCTAAGTTTCGTCATCCTCTCCCTTTTCCTGACCTGCATTACAGTTATGAATGTAATGGCATAAAACTATAAGGAAACGGCACCAAGATACATTCAAAACAAGATAGGAATGACTATATGAACAAGAAAGAGAGAATTTTTTACAATCTCAGAAGCAAAATGTGATCTGAAGCATGGAAAAAGTTTGATACAGGTGTCGTTGTAGTAGTTCTTAATAATGGCCTTTTTGATCAACTCACAACTCAAATATAAGAGAGGCGAATTATGAAAACTCGAGAGAGAAAGTTCACCTGATCAGTAACTTCCATCCCCATGTAATTTACACCAATTGTCTCTCCTGCCTTGCTGAAAACAGGTTCCACATAGATCAAGAATGTCTTTGAACCGAACAGCTCTGTTTCAAAGGTGATCTCCCTCTTTGCAGGCAATCCACGTTCAAGAACCTCCCTTTTGAAGTCTTGAGACTCCTTCACGCCAGAGCCACTGAAGATCTCTACATCCGTTTTGCCTATGATATCCTGTAAAATCAGTTACTCTGAGGAATTATAGTGGCAGATACTCCACCAAAACGCCCTTGGAACGAGACGAAAATCCACAATAATTCATCAGAAGCATATTGAAGTTATATACCTGCTCTCCCAAACTCGGGAAATGATTGAAGATGAACCTATACCGCATATCTTTATCCTGTAAAACGCCGAATGCTTGTCAGTTTAGAACATTGTGATGGATCCAAATGAGCCACGAGAACATACCTGGTGGCCTATAACAACGGGAGCATTTTGGAGGACGAAATGCAAGAAGTTATCGGCCCTCTTCAAAACCTGTGAGAGCTCCTCCACAGGAGTGGACTGCCTCTCAAATTCTCTATACTCTCTTGCAACTTCTCCTTCAACACCTGCTCCCTTTGAAGGCTCGCTTCTAGAAGCTTCTCAAGATGCATTGCTCGTTGCTTCCAGTACACAACGCTGTCGTATTCTGCATCTATAGACACAATCTCGCCTTGGGAGACGACATCCTTCCTCCTCTTCGGAGCATCCTGATACATATACTTCAGATTCTCATCAAGAATGGAAATGGGGCGCTTGTCGCCACCATATCCATCCTTCTCAAAGCGATGCTCCTCCAAAATCTCAAGCTTCTTGAGCTCGACCTCCTGCTGCTGCTTGCTGAGCTGGTCAAGTTCCTCTCTGAGGAGGCGCACGACATTCGCCTGCTTGAACTCCCAATTCTTCACCAGCTTGTCCAGCTGCCAGTTGCCCTTGTCACTGTAGTTTGTGAGCTCCATCAGCCTCTGAAAATCGACTATGTTGGGCTCTTTGTTGATGGTGACCTCCTCCAACATGTCTTCATCCTCTCCGGGCCTCTCCACATTGAACTGTCTCCCGGCTTCGTTCATGTCCTCCGGCCACATTGAGGTGAGCACAACGTCCAATTCATCGGGTTGAGTATCACTCTCCGTCTCACACCCCATTCTTGTCTATTATTCTCTCTCAACAACTAGTCTTTCTTCACTAATTCAATGGTGTGATTCTATCAGTCATCAACATCTTTTTTATATCTATATTCGCCTTGTTTCAGCCTAATTTGGTGTTTTGATGCCTATAAACAGCAAGGACCACAATGTAGTAGAGGCTACACACACAACAACCATGAAAAGATAACATAAGGCCTAAGCAGAGAATCAAGGAGTAAAGCAGCAGTAAATGAGCAGAGTAGCAAGATTAAATCCAAGCATTTAGGAGTAACAAACTGAACAAAACGAAGTTAGAAATAGTGAAATCTCTCACAGAAAATGAAATATTTGCAAGTTAAGACCCTTCTAATGGAAAAACTGCATAATAAAGTTCATCAAGAATTCAAGATTCATTTTTTTTTTATGGTGCAGCCAGTTAACATTTAGCAGAGAAAATATCAGATTAAAAAAATAAGACTATTAGAATTGCAAATGATCACATGAAACATTATCAAAGATATCTTGCACAATACTCATTAGGTTCACATTTTATCAGATAGGAAACCTTAATTCTATCAAATTAGCAGAAACAAGAGGCTCATTGACCAAATTGAGAAAAAAAATGATAGAAAAAGATGCAGCAAAACTAAAATTAAGGTTAAAACAAGCAATCCCATTTGCAAGAAACCAATCAAAATCCGAAAAAAAGCTGACCTTTTTTGATAAAATTTATGAGAAGTCGAGAGCCACTCTGTGCTTGAAGAAGAACAAAAGGCTATAAGCTCATCCACGGCCTAAAAACACTTTTCACGATAGATCTGAAAGAATCTCTTTGGAGTGCTCAGTCAAATAAAAAAAAATAACAATAGGCCAAGTTTAGGGAGCAAATAGAAAATGTAGCTAGAGAGAGAGGGTGAGGTGGCCGGTGGGTGATGAGAGGAGGGCATGTGCTGAAAACCTCAAGAAAAATTTAGAAAAAACAAACATAAATGTAAAATGTTAATCCAACAAGGAAAAAGAAAGTGGGATTTAGGAAGCTCGGGAAGAAGCCATGTGCGGTTGAGGTGAAAAAGAATTGAATAAAAATGATTGCTTGAGTTTATTTTATGGTGCGAATTCAGGAATTCATCTCTCTCTTTCTTAAGCAACGTGTGTAGTGTGTGTGTTCTTGGTTGGATTAAATTCATGGTATGATGCATCTGCGAAAAGTTTGAGTGGCTGCTCAATCATAAATATATATGGCGTCAACTTTTGCGAGTCCTCGTGCTGTGTTTACTAGAGAGTCTGTGCGTCTGTATAATATATGTGAATGATTCGTTCAATCAACATGTGCTGGAGCGCTCTGTGTGTGTGTGTGTGTGTGTGAGCGAGAGAGAGGAGAGAGAGAGAGAGTATTTTTAAATAGTTTGCTCCCCGCCCTTTACGAGGTAAGGTGTATATGGACGGCGCGTGTGGATGACACGCAAAGTTGAAGAGTTAGATGAGTTTGTGTAGTAGTACAGCTACGCCTAAGTGCCTCCTATTTTTTTAAAAATACTTTTTAAATGCAACGTTCTCTATCAAGAACCTCTACACACCAATTCCACAAGAATGTGAGAGGTAAATTACGAAAATTTAATTATTAAGAAATTAGGAGGACTTTCCCTCAAGAACCTTCATACCCCTGCTCTATGAGAATATGAGAGGTAAATCATGTGGATTCAACGGTTAAAAATTAGGAAAAAATTATGAGAACTTTACCTAATACTCACAAGGAGCCACTCTAAAGAGGGTAAAACTCTATGAGAATGTGAATGGTAAATCACGAGAATTTAGTTATTAAGAAATTAGGAGGACTCTCCCGCAAGAACCTTCATGCCCCAACTCCACATTGCGGCTGCTACGATTCGATCCTCAGCCTTTGTTCCAAATCTATTAGCTCTTAACCAACTGACTAAGCCCATGGAAGCAACCACCTAATATCTATCCATAAACCAAATTCATTATGAGCGATTTAAGTATAATCTCATTTTTTAAAGGATAAATATTTCTATATTTTTTAATTTATTATATAAAAAAAATCAATTTTGTCGATTATATTTTAAATTGTTAAAATTATATAAATCCATATCTTTGAAAAAAATTTCAATACCTGAAAACTTATATTTTAAATTGTTAACAATTATTAAAATTATTTTTACACATATTTACACGTCAAGCCACATCAAATTCAGTACCATCCTTCATTACTCGAAAAAACAATGCTAATTTGAAATATATTTGACAAAACTTTTTTTTTAATTACACTCCAACTTTTTAACATAGGGTGTTTTCAAAATCCAAAGTTTCCATATTCAATCCTAAAAGTACACGAATCATGTAGTATTAGGTGATTTTTGTCAATTCTCTCTCTATATACGAACTAAGAATTAGTTTATATTGTGTCTACCTCAATTAATTACATATGAATCTATTTAGAAGTATCACTGATTAATAAGTTGGTAGTGCGATTTGCAAATTTGAAAGTATCAATGCATATATCATGCACTAATATGTAGGGCTGTAAACAAACCAAACCGTTCGTGAGCTACTCGGAACTCGACTCGAAAAAAGCTCGCTCGAAATTCGATCGTTTTGTAAATGAGCCGAACTCGAGCCTCAAATCGAGCTCGATAAGTTTATCGAGCCAAACTTGAGCTTAGAGATGTTCGGCTCGTAGGCTCGCGAACATGTTTGGCTCGAACTCAAACGAGCCAGTTCACGAACATGTTCGCGAACCCTGATTCAAACATGTTCGCGAACCTTAATTCGAACATGTCACGATCGCGAACGTATAAAATAATATATTATTTATACATATTTAAATAATTAAAATGAATAATAAATTATAAAATATCGTTAATTATAATTATTTAGCAACAAATAATCATATATATGAAGTATTGATAATAAATTATTTATATATTTAAATAATTAAAATAAATAATAAATTACAAAATACTTTAGTATAATTTTTCATCTAACTTATATAACTAATTAATTAATTATCATATTTATACAATTATACTAGTATAATATTTTTGAAAAGTAAATGTAATTGAATGATATTGATAGTATATTTAGTTTATTTAGTATATATATATATTTTAGTTTAATCAAACCTTAATATATATTTTCATGTGTGTTATAAAATAAAATCATTAAATGAAAAATTAATTAATATAATAAGATGTTGATTTGGAAAACTAAAAAATAATAACATGATTTATTAAGTTATCTTATGAACAAAAATATCGATTTAGATAATTATAATGTATAAGTATACAAGTATACTTGAGTTACATAGTTATATTTATATCTCTATAATTATAATTCTAAAAATAAATTACAAATAACTTACATAACTAATTGACTATGAGATAAATATAATAATAATTCATAATTCTAATATAAAGTTCATTTACCTTTATAACGAAGTAACTATGAGATAAAACAATTATAATTTATAACTCATAAGTAGATTTTGAAAAGTAAATGTAATAGAATGATATTGAATATTATCAAATGAAATATTGAGTTGGAAAACTAAAAAAATAACATGATTTACTAAGTTATCATGATTTACTAAGTTATCTTATGAACAAAAATATCAATATAGATCATTATAATATATAAATATACAAGTATGAGTTACGTAGTTATATTTATATATCTATAATTATAATTCTAAAATAAATAACATCTAACTTACATAATTAATTTCTATGTAATAAATATAATAATAATAATTCATAAGCGGATGAATGGAGTAGATATATTCAAATGATATTGAATAGTATATTAATTTTATATATTGTATAGTATATTCAAAACTAGTTAGAATCGGACATTTTTTCTAATATGAATCTCATCTAAAACTAGCTAGAATTAGACATATTTTCTTTTGCTAGTTGTGAAAATTTCATTTGGTAATTAATCTTGTTAAACTTCTTATTGTAATTGTTGTTTGATTATGATTAATTAGTAGACTATGCATCATTTGAATTAATGGAATCATATAGTGAATTATGATAATTAGGGCTGCTTAATCGGTTGTCGGGTATCGGGTATAATCGAAACCGAACCGATAATAGTCGGTTATCGGTTACCGATACCGATATTTCGGTTTGGTCGGTTATCGGTATATATATTTTTGATTTCGGTTATCGGTTAACCCGATAACCGAACAGTCTCTCGAACTAACGAGAATTCATATATATATATATATATATATGTATATTATTGTAATTTATAGAGAGAACTCGAGAAGTGAAAAGAAGAACGCCAAATATGGGGTCTGTGTGAGGGCTTCGGCGCCTTCCTTCCCCATTCCTTCGCTGCCGACGTCTTCCGATCTGGATCTGGAAAGAAGGGGTAGAGATCTGTGTGAGGGCTTGCGGTGGCGGAGAGATCGGGAAGAGGGGCGGTCAATCTGGATCTAAATCGGTAGAGAGAGACAGAGAGATAGATGGTGAAGGCCAGTGGCCGGAGTGGAGGACGGCGGCGGTGGTGGATGGATCTGAGATGGCATATGCTAAATCTCCATTTTTATTATATTTCCATTGCATTCTGAGATTTATGTGAAGTGTGGGTATGTGAGTGGTGAGCAACAGAGCAAGGGGTTGGCGATATGAGGGAGGATGAGCTTCTTGAGCTTCTGCGTTTCAAATTTCAATTGTGCAGAGAAATGGCCCAAATGGGTTTGTAGATAGAGATGGGTTGAGAGAGAGAAAGTGTTTGGAGAGAGAGAGAGGTGTTCGCAGAGAGAGAGAAGGGTGTTTGATTGTGTTTTACCATTTTATTTTATTTTATTTTATTTTTGATGGTCCGGTTATTCGACTAACCGATTCGATTAACCGAGTTATCGGGTAGCGAATCCGATCGGGTTCGGTTTCGTTATAAAATTTTGAATTTTTCGGTTCGATTAATCGAAAATCGGGTTGATTAACAAACCGACCCGATTCTCGACCTAATGATAATATAGTGTTTTAAGATGAGTCGAGCTCGAGCTCGAATTCGAGTTCGATCTCGAACTCGAGCTCGAATAACACATTATCAAACCAATTCGAGCTCGAAACGAGCAAAGTCGAACACGGCGAGTTCGAGCTCGAGTTCGAATATGTCTCATAAGCAGTAGTTATCGAGGCGAATTCGAGCACTCATGAGCTCAAAATTTTATAACGAACCGAGCTCGAGCTCAATTTAAAGCTCAATTCGAACTCGAGCGAATAAAATTTAAACGAGCCGAGCTTGAGCTTGACAGTGTTCGACTCGGCTGTTCGTATACAGCCCTACTAATATATAGTGAATTACGTGTGCGTGTGTTGATCTAGTGGTAGAGTGGTTAATATCTGAAGCCGAAGGTCTCGGATTCGAGTCTACCGTGACACGACTTTTAAATTTATGTTAAATTGACAAAAAAAAATGTAGTGAATTACATATATAAAATTGTGTAGAATCGCGTGGAAATACTTCTACACGTTATAAGTGAATATGCAGAATATACAATATTATAAGATTCATTCCCTCTTATGTCTCTCTTTCTATTTTCTACAAGTAGAGATTTGTAGGATGAAAATACTATGTCAGCTGTTTAATTTTCAAATAAAAAGTTGTATTTAAAAATGAATGTAGCTTCAAGTATAATTTTAAGATTAGTCCATAAAAACAAAAAAGGACGACAATTTGAAAAAAAATAGTTTGGACTTTCTGTTCTACACTTAGTGTAATTATCTGTTTTCCATTAATTATATATGTGATTTACATTTTTATTTTATTTTTTTGCTTTCTTTAATTTTAAACATTTTATTTTACTTTCTAGTACATGTCATACGTAAATGTAACACTATATACAATATCATACACAACGATAATATAAACTATGGGATAGAAATAAGGACAAAAACGGAAAGGATTTTGGGCGAGAAAACAAGCGAGACCACGTCAAGAATCTTATTCGTAAGGGTTTTAATCATTAATTTAATGATGGATTAGTGATCAATTTAAATACTTATTTAATTACGCATTAATTAGAGGCCCTTTGGATCCTGCGATGTCATGGCCATAGCCTTCAGGGCACGTGGACCTTTTTATTCGTGACCTACACGGCTACACCTATACAATTAAATATTATATGACTCTAGAATATAATAATCCATTTATCTTATCGATATTTAGTTCTTTAATTAATGCTCTTTTCAAATATGTAATGATATCCAGAGTAAACAAACAATTGGTAGGAAAAAGATTTCGGCATCAATGTTCTTACGGTTAACAATTTTAAATACGCAAATTGTACGTGATTTCTCTGTTGCTATATGACGTCTACGAATTTCTCTCTATTTTGAATCAAAACATCCAATGTTTCCTTAATTTTTCAAAGTCCCTTAAATATAATGTCAAAAAATCAGACAAATAGCTGTGCATATGTTGGTCTAGTGGTAGAATGGTTAATGCCCGAGGTCAAAGGTCTCGAGTTCGAATCCACCGTGACGTGGTCTTTAAAATTTCTGTATTTAATTGACAAAAAAAAATCAGACAAATGGGGGTCAAAACTAAATTTTCAAGTAGTACGGGATCTAAAAATATTGGTGGAATTCATACCAATAATCTCCCAATTATGAAATAGTCAATCCACGTAGTATTATTATTTTTACTTTAGAATTGAGTTTTGCTTGATGTAACATGGAACTATGTAAGATTAAACAATTGGGTTTTACAGATTTAATTAATTTCCACTTATTATGCTCGAATATTATTAATATAGATAATGTTAAATTGAGAATATTGCTGATTTATTTAACAAATTAAACTAAGCCCTTTAAAGTGATTGATCACGAATTGACTGTAGAGTGTGACGGTAATGATTGATCACGGGTTAAGTATCAAATAAGTTGGTTGATCATATGAATTAACTACGAAGTTTGACTTTGTGCCCCACTGTTTAGTATTTAATATTCTTTCCATCCCATTTAAAACATCTCACTTTTCTTTTTAGGTTGTTTCATTAAAAATATCTCATTCTATTTTAGGAATTAATTATTTCTTCAAAAAGTATGAGCTCTATCAACTTTTTATCACTTTAATTACTTTATATATTTTTCCTATCCGTGCCCAAAAAAAATGGACACTTTAAATGGGATGAAGGGAGTACAACTCAAGTTTGCCAAAGCAGGCACCAACTCATTTAGCACAAAAACAATTAGGATTTAACTCATACTTTCTCTTAGTTTATCTATTTTGAAATACACTACTTATTTTAATAATAAATGTAAGTTAGTTTAATATAAATTAACTTAATAAAAAGAATGGACGGCGTGCCTCTTTAGTCTCTCTCTCTCTCTCTCTCTCTCTCTCTCTCTCTCTCTCTCTCTCTCTCTCAAATAAGTTCAGGTTGTAAATCTGTCCCACTTATGTGTAAGTCTTTAATCTATATGTGTTTCTTGTTTGTAATTTGATTGTACGAATTTATTATTCAAAATCTGATCACTGAAAATGCAAAATAATATTGTATTAATAGATCCAAAAATCAAATTACATGTCAAAGGGTTCTGTTGAGTCCCATATTTGTGACAGAACCATCAAATTAAGAGTGATGCTATTCGGTCATAATGTGACCGGCTATAATCAGCTTTATTGAATGAAAAAAAAAGTTTATTTAATATTTGATCTATTAAAAATTGATTTTACATTAAAACCATCTTATGGAATTACAATTTTGCACCTATGGAATGAAAAATTTAAATTTAAATTTAATAAATTTAATATTTTTCAGAATAGGTGGAAAAATGATATTTATGTAAAAATAATTAATATATTAATTTAATATTATTATTTTATTAATTAATTATATTCATAATTACTAAAATATCCATGTGTAAGTATAATGTACATAACTTTATTGTAAAATTAATTCATTTGGGTGATTTCCGAGTTACTAGGCGTTCAAGAAATGGACTAAATGCATAATAGTCAATTCATCCCCAAACACAAGAACATTCAAAAATAACAAAATTAATGGTGCTAGAAACTTTGCCCTATAATATTAATAAAAATAACATGATGGGGTTAGTTGAACATGGAATCCAACATTAAACAAATTGTTTAGCACTAATCAGATAATTAAAAAAATAAGTCATGTTATATGTACCAATTATTTGCATAAGCGACGACATAATGAATATAATTAGTTGGAGGGACATGGTGATGTGATAATTAAGCTTAATTTTATATTGCAAACATTGTAATAGACTAATGCTAGGGACAGCTAAGCCATATTCGTCTTGCAGTTTTATGCTGTGGCAACTTTCTCCACAATGTGACAATTCTCCCATGTGAAATTAGAGCTATCTTATTTTCATTTTTAGTTTTCTAAAAGTTTCTAAAATAATATTCAGGTGCACTATTTTTATTTTACGATTTCACAACTAAAAGCTCATCGATTCAAATTCCACCGATATTTATTGATCAAGAAATAGTGTATAGAGAAAAACATACTCTCTAAGTCCCGAAATTGTTGATTCATCATTTTCCTTTTACACGTAGATTAAGAAGGGTTATATTTTGTATGTAAAGTAGTGTGTGACACCTAAGTCCCGATATTGTTGATTCATCCTTTCTTTTTACACGTAGATTAAGAAGAGTTATATTTTGTGTGTAAAGTAGTGTGTGACACAAAATTTGAGGCACTTTTTAGTGTAAAATTATTTCATTTTCTGAAACGGGCCAAAAAGAGCCAATAATAATGGGACGGATGAAGTATATAATTACTCTTGTTCATGTTTAGTCCCATTTATTTCGGAAGTTGTTTCTATTTCTACATCTCTTTATTCCGTTTTTGAGGTTTCATTCAATTTCTTAATAAAAATGGATGATGGTATTCTGCCTAAATAGTAGACACAAGTAATAAATAAGAGAATGCACATTTTATTTATTTTTTTAGTTTATAATATTTAATTATTATTTGCTATAATAAAAATGAATTTATAATTAATATTAATTGTTAAATTTATAATACTTAAAAAAGGAAAACAACTATCCTCTATAGAATATCTTAACTTAGGAGGAGTTGGCAAAATTTAATTCATGACCTTTTATACTCTATCAACTAAGCCTTCTAAGGAGCACTTACTAGCTAGCTAGCTAGCTGAAAAAATGTCTATTAAATTTGGACGTCTACAATAATTTTTTTTTCTCTCATATAAATATGCATTTTCTCAAAATATTTGTTACATGATTTTCATCCTAATTATATTCTCCACAAAATGAATTTATGTTTGCGCAATAGGATTATAAATATATTTATTGACTTAAAAAATATTGACTTCAAAAAGCTTTTAACACATAGTACATTAAAATTTTAATATTAGCCGATGTAGGAGATATGTGAAAATTTTGAAGTGATACTATTTTTAGCTCTATATATGTGAATAATTTATTGAAATATGTGAATGGAGATGCTAGATTTTTCTTATTTCTATATATTTAATATTTTACGACAAGGTTATTAGATAGAAAATGCTCAAATGCGTAGAAACATTATTAACATATAAGAAATAGTGCTGTAATGTTGTCGTGCACACACACAAACACACAGAGCACACACAAAAAAACATTTTATGTTTCGTGTAAGATACTAATTTTTATTACGTACATTTCCACCAATTTTACCAAATTTATCACATAACTTATATTAAATTAATCTCTCAAAAAATCAGGAAAAGAAAATGGACTGTTATAAGCGGGCACTTTTTAGCTTTAATCATGTCTTATTAAAAAAAATTCCCAAAGTTCACAGAAAAACAATAATAATAGATAAAAGGTGATTCAAATGGAAACTAAGAACTTTTTGGGTCAATAAAAAAGCATATATATGGTGCTAAACATGTAAGTAAGTGATGATTGGGTCCATCACTTTAATTATATTATGGCAAAATTGTATAAACGTTAGATCAAAATTGAACATGCACATATTATTTTGCTGTTGTCAAGTTTGTCTAAAAGGTTAAATTAATATATCGAAGGAGTAATATCATTTTTAGCATCAAAATTAATATGCTCAGTGCACTCAATTGACATCGAAGTCTTGAAATTGGAATTTTTTTTTATGCCAGGAGCGTTTGGATTAAAAAACAGGATTTTTTTTGGTTAAGTCTAACTCAAATAAACATCTAAAATATTAGAGTTGACATGTAAGAGTAATGTTTCTATAAACCTTTAACGATATTTAGAATCAATAGTAGGGATGATAATGGATCGGGTATCCATCTATTAAACATTTTCCAAATTCAACAAACTCGCTGAAAATTTATCTATTCATATCCGGTCCAAACACTTCACAGATATTAATTTTATTATCCCTACTCGTTCTAAATCCATATATTAATACCCGTTAATTACCCTCCCGACATAATTTAAGTTTATAAAATATTCACATGATCAAATATTAGTTGTTATAGTAACTGAATTTCACGTCTTAATGAAAAGTCAAAAGTTATAAAGTAATCACCGATTTTTCAAGTATAGTTTATCATATATGTATGGTTTTGGTGTTATTCTGCATTAAAAGTGGGTTTACCCAGTGCACACGAATGTATCAACCCCTTGAATTATAAAAAAAAAAGAGAAAAGTTTTAAAGTAATATTATTAATAATTAATAGAAATAATGAAAGATTAAACATTGAATTTAAAATTTAAAATTATATAATTTTAACTTTAATACTCTCGATCCTCAAAATTTGTTCATATTCTTTTTTTTATACGTCCCCAAATTTGTTTCCTTTTCATTTATGGAAACTACTCTAAAAAAACAATTCATACTTATTATCCTCAACACTACTATTTATTTATACTTTTTATTACTCATGACCCACCATTATCTCTACTTATTATCCTCAATAACATAATTTATTTATATATTTTATCACATATAATCCACCACTAATTAATTTAATAACACTAATATAAGACTCTTACTCCACTCACAAAACACTCAACAAGTTTTATTAAAAACCCGCATCGAAAATTTCCTGGAACATATTTTGGGGATGGAAAAAGTATGTCGCATAACCAAAATAATATTTTAAATCATCAGTACACATATATAGATGATATTTTAACTTCTCAAATCTTATGTCAACTTTTTTTATATAATTATTCGTGATTAAGTCAGACAAAGAAAAATTATACTCTCTCTGTTCCACCCAAGACGACACATTTCTTTTCGGAATGGTTATTTAGGAGAATGGTATAAAGTGATTAAATTGATAAAAAATATGTAGTTTCCACAACTTTTGAATAGATAATTATTTCCTAAAAATGAAACAGGTAATCTTGGATGGGACGGTCCAAAAAGGAAAACAAACCATCTTAGATGGGACGGAGGGAGTAATTAACATACAAGTACAATAATTTTTTTTAAAAAGTTATAATATTGCAATTTTATATAAATAGATTCAGGTGGCTGATATTCAAAAATAAATTTTCAAATCTATCATAAATACTAGTTTTATTAGTCAAACTCGTCCCAAACCAGTTACTCATATCCGTTCTATACAGAACCCATATAAAAGCGTTTTAACTAAGCCCTATTAGCCTAGCCCATGGTTTAACGTCACATTACCACTCAATTTTATTTTATGTTATTTTCTCTTTTCTTATTTCTTCTTCCTATTTTTTCTAATGATGTTCAACTTAATTACCGAAATCCGAGATCATCGCATGAATTCTATTCGAGCACAATCAATTTAAAAATAAGATTATAATTGTCATATTTCTATTTTTGAAGTAAGAGAATTTGTTTCTTGTCTTCTGTAGTGCAGAAAAGGCAAAAAAGATACAAAAAAGAACAAAAATAAAAAATTGTAAAAGAGAATATCCTTATAAACACAGAACTACCGAAAGAAAAATAAAAACCAAAAGTGAAATAAAAAAGATAAGCAAATTCCTATTTTGGCCTATTGGGCCCCCAATAGAACCTGACCACGAAACAACACTTCAGATTCAGCCTAACACAAAAACTATAAACCCCGGAAAACCGGCCAACCATGTTTTCTGATAACGACTACTTTTATAATAATAATAATAATAATAATAATAATAAAGAAAAGACAGATGAAGAATAGGCCACATGGACCTAAACACTTC
Source organism: Salvia rosmarinus (assembly GCA_036937905.1). Lineage (NCBI taxonomy): Eukaryota > Viridiplantae > Streptophyta > Magnoliopsida > Lamiales > Lamiaceae > Salvia > Salvia rosmarinus. The sequence continues at coordinate 9,915,196 of CM072822.1, forward strand.
GAGTTGATCTCTTATGCGGACTTCCGTATATACGGATAATGATACTTTTTTCAGTACAAATGATAATTTTCTTCAATATAAATGATAATTTTGAATTACTGTTTAAAAAATAAATGATATTTTTCTTCAATATAAATGATACTTTTATTAAGAACAAATTATAATTTTATTCGTCCGTACCATGCAGACTGATATATAGGAGTTTTTGTGAAACACTTAATAATCCTTTGTCCATTATATACATTCATTTAATTTTATTTTGATTTGTTCATAAAAAATATTTATTTATTTTTAAAAAACATAATTTCATAATTTTTATCCTAAATCTATCTATTTAATTATAAAAAACTAATAATTATCCTCTCATTATCCATTAATATATTTATTTATCATCTCTACATCCGATCATTTAATCTCACTATCATTAATCTATTTATTTATTATCTTCACCTACTTTATGCTCATTACAATTTATTAAAACTCTTGCCGCCAAAATCAAAGAATCAATATAGTGTACGGAGGGAGTACTTTATCCGTTCTACCAAAAACTTTCATTTAATTCCGTTTTTGTTACTTTTTTTTGAAACATCAATTCCATAATTGTTTACCCTAAATCCACCTATTTATTTACCGAAAAAATATCAATGTCCACATTTTTACTTTCACTATCCATTAAGATATTTATTATCTCCAGTGACTTTACTTTCGTTATAATTTATTGAAGCTCATATCACAAATCAAAGAACGTATTTGATGGATGCATCGAGGAAGTATATATAACTAAGACACAGTAATGCAATTATTCATACGGATCCTTCTGTAAAATAATGTATAAAATAAAACTAGAACATAATACATTTTCATGCTAACAGCTGAATAATGTCTCTCGATTAAATCTCTTATGTCATAATTTTATATACATTCACTGTATTATTGTCTGTATTAATCAGGAATGGTAATGGTGAGTTTTGTGGGTATCCAACTTTACCAAACTCGAATAGGAAGAATTTGAGTAAATATTAAAAGGGTTTGAGATGGATTTGAGAAATTATATATAAATATATGTTACTCGAATTCGTTTATATAAAATTACAATATTATAATTTTTTAATATTTCTACCGATACTTACATGTTAATTAATAAAAAATCATTTTAATGTAACCACGAAGGATTATAGGAGAATATTGACATAAGATTTGAGAAGTTAAAATATCATATATATTGAAGTTAAATTGTATAATTTTAATTTTATTTGAAATTCAATTTTTATCTTTCATTTTATACTAATTATTATAAATATTACTTTGCAGTTTTAGATATTTTATTAGAATGAAAAAATTAATTATTATAACAACTCATACTTGATTATTTAGATTTTATTTAAATTTAAATGGATTGTGTGGGTAATTAGCGGGTTTAGTATACGAGATTAAGACAGATATGAATAATAAAGCTAATAACTATGACATGTTAAAGATGAGTACCAATAAATATTTTAAACGATTTGTGTGTGGGAAGTACTTTACGATGGGTAATCCCTAACTATAACTCTTATTAGAGATGTCAATCAGACCAATTCACTGGAGTTTGGGTCAATCCATTCGAATTGTCGGGATATTCGGTTAAGTCATTAGAGTTAATATTCTTTTAGATTAAAATTTCCAACCTTAACCATAAACTATCGGATTTTGTGCTAACCGATCGGGCTAATCAAGCCGTAAAGCTTTGAAAAAATTAATATATTATTTACTCCTTATGTTTCCACTCTAAGTGACTCGTTACTCTTGGACACGTAGATTAAGAAAAGTTGTGTTTTGTATGTAGTGTGACTCACAGAATTCGAGACACGTTTGTGTGTAAAAATTATTTCTTTTTTAGAATGAGTCACTTTTAGTGTAACGACCTAAAAAGAAAACGAGCCACTAAAAGTGGAACCGAGGAAGTATTTTTTCTTGATAATAGTATATCTATAAAAAATAAGTAAACACATATAGAGATAAAAATGTAGAAGATATGAGTCATATGATAAGAAATAAACTTACTACCAAAGTGCTAAAATATAAAGAAAAATCATTTGATGAAAATTTGTTAATTTTTATTTTATTCGTTCTTCATTTCTCGTAAAATGATTTCAGTTCAGAGAAAATTCTCAACCTATGTTTTTGTGTGAGTGAGTGTGAGTAAAAAATGGTAGTTGGATCAAACAATTTTGAAAAAAATAGAGAGCCTTTTTCACCGAAGAACTTCTAAAGCACATGTTTCATTACCCCAACTTTTTAAGATTGTTGATATTTTTTTAACTTTTTTTTGTATTTTATCCTTGTTACTGCTGCTCCATGTGCATGTTTGTAGAGGTAGTAGAGTTGTAGCCCACCACAAGACATAGAACAAGCGAGTTTGAGTTTCTAAACGATGTGGTTCTTCTTAATTCTTTTTTAATTCTCCAGCCCACCGAAAACAACCTGATCAGGCTAGACTAAATAACCCAATGCCTAGATTGCTCCAATCCAAGTAACTCGATTTTAATTTTGAATTGTAAGAACACTATCCTAATCATCTATTTTTTTTATTAGGATCAAATCATCGAATTCTAGTTGAATTGACATCCCTATCCTTATAAAAACAAACATGGATAGTGGACAGCACGACTTCCGGAAATTATTGCAAGCCTTGTTGGTAATCTCGGTAAACAAGATTAATTATTCACATTAATTATCATATATTTTGTAATTATTTTTGCGGTAGTTTGGGTTTTCTACGGAAGATTTGAGGGGGGGAAATCTGTAGTCGATCAGGTCGTTAAGAAAAGTTATCCCACTTAGACATGTACTCGTGCAAAAAGAAAAAAGAATTCAAGAATTATAAAGACAATTGATGATGTTGTCTTGCTAGATGTTACGCATTGTAGTTTCCAGTAAACCAACATGGCAATTGGATTTATTTTTGCCTAAATTAGGGAACTTTGACTTAGATAGTTTGCAATTTTGAGGCATTGTGGCCACACATTTTAGGTTAGTGCAAATACATGGAATTTTATTTTGTAGTATAGATGTTTTATATTATGTATATAGACAATGTTATTATATTTGTATTGGACATCCATGATATAAAGTAGTAAGTGTTGAAGTTGAAATTACTTTAAAAGATACCATACTTTTTTATTGGATATGTTATGCCAACAAGAACTGGTTTATCATTGATTTTTGTATATGTATAATAGGTCCAGCTTATGTATAATAGAATATAAATCACATGGAAAAATAAAGTTCATTATATAAGTTTTATGTGACGAGCTTGACTGAAAAATATCTATAGAAATAAAAGAATTTGAGTGTTTTTTGAATTAGGAATTTTATTGATTAGAGTCTGAAATATAGGTTATACCAATCTAATATCTGAAATATGAAAAGTATTAATTTTTTATTTGGATTTGAATGATTAAACTATCTATATAAGACTCACAAAAATTTGTACTTCAATTTTTTATCTTATTTCTAATAAATTATTTGTGAATTAAATATATAATTAGGGAATAAATTTTCACGGAAAATTAAATTTGAAATAGTTAAAAGTAAAGGATACATGTTTGTTTAAATCTTAGATTGATAATTTAAGTTCAAATTAATAGTTTTTATTTTTCAGGTCCTGGATTGATGGACGCGTCTTTCTAGTTCTGAATTGATAAAACTAATTAATTTGAAGTATTAGACTTTATTTGGATAATTGTATGTAAATCCACAAATTTTAAATATTTTTGGAATTACACTTTTTTTCCAGTCAAGAAATACACAAATTTTACTTATCTGATTTTGCACACGAAATTGATTCTTCCTCAAATCGAACCATCATTCTCTTCCACCTCACCGTCCCTTTCTCCAATCTCACCCTTCCATCTCTCTCTACCCCAACAGCGCCACCACCTCCACCACCGACTGCCGACGAACGGCTGTACATCAAATTAAGGAAAAGTTGTGGGAATATTGCATTCGGTTTCAGCGTGAATTCAAGATTTCGATAACAAAATCCTCACTCTTTTAAGATACCACTCCTCAATTTACACCATTTCCAACTCTTGGACTTAGCTTTAGCAGTTTATCGGACGATCACAACCCGCCGACCCACAAACCATCTCCTCCTTTGATGGCAAGCTCTTAAGATCCAAACCCTTCTCAAGACCCATTTCCACGAATATGCAGAATCGATAGATCACCGCTTCTGGGATCTGCTGGTTTTCTCTTTTCGGGGGGGGTGCTGGTTTTCTTTGCTGCTGCTGATTGTACTTTGGTGGACGCTGGCGGGGATGACAGTGGTCTTTCAGAGGACGCGGTCTACCCACACATGCTGGCGGATCCGACGATGGATTCCAGTGAAGAGCGAGCTCCTGTGAAAGTGAAGGTAAAGTGAATGAAACAATGCAAATTTGATTACAGATCTGGAGCTCATGCAGATTGACGTGTCAAAACTAACTAATTCAGTTACAACAATTGGCTGACGTGTCAAAGCTAACTAATTCAGTTACAACAATTTGAATGTGTTTTATAAGCTTCAACACGTTTCTTCTCTTCTTCTTCATGCTTCTCTTAACATGGTCGCCCAAGAGGAAGGGGAAATGGTGCCGTTGGCTGTGGAGAGATGATGGCTGCGGTCCTCCGGGAGGTTAGTCTCCTAGTGATCGCCGGCGGGGACGGAGGGCGGCCTCCTTCCGCGGGTAGCGAGGGAGAGATTGGGTTGTTTACGGGAGGGAGGGAACAGAGAGACGAGAGAGAGAGAAGAGGGAGGGTAAGGCGGAAGGGGGAATAGTGAGTTGTAATTTTCAGATTTTATTTTTTGTTTTAAAATTTACTATAATCAAAATTACGACGTTTTGATTGCTCATAAATTTTCATTTGTCACATCAGATTCGAGATGTGGGAGAAATTCATTTTCGTTTGAAAAATAAAAAAATATTAAATTTATGTATTTGTAGATCGAAAAATAAGATTGCGTGTAATCTCAAAAAAAAAAATTGACATCAAAAATCTTCTATTTATCATCAATTATCCTATTATATTTATAAATAGGGTAAATACTATTTAGCATTCCAATATTTACGATTTTTATATTTGTGTCCTAAGTATATTGACAAATCAAACTCTAATATTTTGAATGAATTCACAATCATGTCTTGATGACAGAATTTAGGCTCGTTTTGCGTAGTTGACACGCCAAAAACCACATCATTTATACCAAAAATTAAAAAGTAAACAAAATTAAGAAAATAAAACAATGTCATTTCACGTTTACTGTTGGCAACTCATTTTTATTTTATTTTTCATTTTCTTTTCTTTTTTTAATTTTGAACTTCTCTCTCCTCGCTATTTCCCTTCATTTCTTGAATCTCAAATTCAAACCAGAAACAAACATATTTTATCCCTCCTCTCTCTTTCATGGTTGCACCAACAACAACCCTACCTGTTTCATTCTCACTTCAGCTTTTAACCACATCACCAAGTCAAGAATTCACCATGCAACACAGAGGACAAGAGAACTCACTCATAGTGGACGCCGCCGCAGTTTTCGAGTTTTGGCCGTGTAGGGCTTGACTTCGAGCGACGAGAAGAAGCAACAAGCGTCACTCAGAGTCGACATTAGAATCCACCGAGAGAGCGATGATGAAGGATGGATAGGGGGTAGCAACAACTCTGGATCGACATAGAAGCAGGCCAAAGAGGAAGATGACTTGCTCAACGAGAAATTATCGGAGCTGCTCAACAGTTCATCTGATTCATATTACCAGTACAAACTAGACCTCAAATCTTTTCATCACTCAATTTCCTACCTTTTGATAAGTATAGCCAAATTGATGCTTCCAAGCTTTGACTGATCATATTTTTGGGAGTACCTGCAAACGCCGACGTGGAAGAAATCAAGACAGCCTACCGAAGGCTATCCAATAAATATCACCCCAATACGATTATACTTCCTCACTCTCTCTCTCTCTCCGTTTCTTGAATTATGCTCTTACATTATTTGGAAATGCGAGGGAGACAGTCTTCAGTCGCAATGTCAGCGGCGACGATGGTCGAAAGGCAAGAAAAAAAAGAGAATGAGGAGTGAGAATTTCAATTCAAAATGGAAAAAATGAAAGGAAATGAAAAAAATCTGAGTTGGCAGCAATAAATCGTTAAAAAAGACACCGTTTTGTTTTTTCTTTTAGATTTTTATTTTATTTTTTTAATTTCCGTGTAAATGATGTGGCTTTCCGACGTGCCAGCTAGACAAAACGGGTCCAAATCTGTAATAAGGACATAATTATGAACTCATTCACAATATTATAATTTGATTTGTCAATATACTTATATTAGGACACGAATATAAAAGTCATAAACATTGGGGGCTAAATGGTATTTGCCCTTATAAATAAGGATAAATTAGTTGAATCTCTACTTCTTATTTCACGATAATCGAGAGATTTTCGTTATTAGTCTCTCGAGGATGGATATAAGCTGGGAATTATATGATTTTGGCGACGAAATTCATCATTCTGATCGGCGATTATTTTTTGTAGTGTTATCTGTTAGTAATTTTTAGAAATAGCGTCAAAATTATTTTACAGTGGAATTCAGATAATTTATCAGGAAAAAAAGAATAAACAATGCAGATTAATTATTAAAGAGAGAGATTAAATTAGGTAAAATTCTTGAAGTTTGATCAATATTTAATCCCACTCCAAATGAGGCACATATTATTTGGGCTTCGTATTGTCATTGAACGCGTCAAACGCGTAGTGATAGTGGGCCCAACTTCAGCCCATAAATTCAATTTCAATAAAAATTATGCTTAAGATAATATCAATTTTCTTACTATATGTTTTCCTATTTCTTTACACAGCTGTAAAGATATCTAATTCAATAACAAACAAAATAATAGAATTTCTAACTAACTACAATCAAATTCCAATCAAGTGTAAGAAAATACTAAGGAGAGTAATACTATATGTTTTCCTACTTACAGCTGAAGATATCTTAATAGAATTTCAACTACAATCAAATTCCTACTGTATAACCGCCAAATTACATATAAGGAAAGCTTTATAAAACCCAAACACTGACGACAGAGAAACTCAAAAATCCACCTATTTTGATTCACGATTAACAAGATTATTTTATCCAGAGTTCTAATCTTCAGTTGTATGCATTATTGATCGAAATAAAATTTCATATATTAATAAAAGGATGAAATCATAAGCTGTAGATGCATGCGGCGGTAGACTTTTGATAGGTTGCTACAATTCACAGTATCTGCTGCGGCGGCGGTGACGGTGGCGACGGCGGCGATGGTGGCAGGGTTTCTCGATTTCGTGCGAAGCACTTCGTCTATGGTTTTGACAGCCGCCGCCTCTAATATCGGTTTTATCGGGTTTTCACCGGATTGCAGTAATGGAGGGGTGATGGAGGCGGCGGTTGGCGGAGCCGGTAAGGTTTTGGATTGCTGTGCTTTTTGCGGCTTTACCACGGGGAGACGGTTTGGCGGCGGCGAGATGGTTAATTACTGGTATAGCGCGTGACGTTACTCATAGTTGCTAGTTTTTCTGTTTGTATATACGCGCACGTGCTGTGATACAGATTTTCTCGCACTCTGTTGATTTGAAGCTACTTTCCGTACAGATGCTGTGCATTAGTTGAGTGTTTTAGGTATATCAGCATCTGCATAGGTGCATAATTATAAGTTTTACATAAGATGTAGAGCTGAATGTGGATTAACGTGATAAGGTTATGTTCTTCGAATTGCATCCTGCATCTAGTGCTTGTTGATTTCTCCTCTTTAAGTAGTAGAATCTTTTGGCAAATGTAGACTACAGAACAAGTGGTCAGAAAGCAATAGGGTACTGTTATGAATTATGATTGAGCTGTTCTTCATCGTCTAGGACGTATCTCTTATGTGTGTTATGCAATCAATACATATTTCTGCTGGCATGTACTAGTTGTAGGATTAGAATACTGACTCTTTCCTCTTTTAGAGTTATTTTAGTTGATGATAGAAATATATGGTGACACTCTTGTTGTTAATTCATAACATGGCATTCATGGTTGATTTGAACAAATCAAAACCTATCCATGCCACTGGTTGGTCCTATGGTCATATGTCAGTCCTTTTAGCTATGTGCTGTCAATGCAGTTTGGGTTTTTTCTTTTCCTCTTTGAATATGGTTTCTTATTTTCATTCATTGCTTCTTAAGTTAATATGCTAATAAATGTGAAACCACTTGGACTAAGTGACTTGGAGAGTATAAAGTTGACATATAAGAGTGTTAGCTCACTTGTTTGTTTTTCCTGTCTGATTTACATAAGTGTTCTTATCTTCCCGAAACTCAATAATTTTAATCGGCATTCAGTAACGCTCCTACTACTTAAGCTAACATTCACTATACCTTTGAAACTATAGCTCTGCAGGTTGTAAAAGTTCTCACTGGAACTTTGAGCATGGGACGATGTGCACTCATACAAAATCACCATATGCAGTGACGGGAAGAAAAGTTTTATTACTTTCTGCTGTTGGAAGTTCAGAGATTCAGGAACAGTCAGACGAGGTTATCCTTGATTTCAGATTCTGTTGGAAGTAACAATGAGTTAGGATTCTGACATTGGTTTGTCCTTGATTTCAGATTCTGTTCCCATATGAAATATTCATAGAACTTTTCAATTGGGAGAAGCCAGGTTATCCTCCTTGTGGACTTATAAATGGTGGAAACAGGTATATTAAGTTTTTATTCTGCACTTCATTTCTTGTTCATCTAAAATATATCAACCCTTTTAATCTGTCTTGCTTCTCTGCAGCTGCTTCGCTAATGTAGTTCTTCAGTGTCTTACATACACTCGTCCACTTGCTGCTTACTTCTTGGAGAAAGGCCACAAGCTACAATGTAATTTACTTTATTATATAAATCTGTCTGAGTCCATCATACAGAATTCTATAACTAATTGTTTGTACTTTAGTAAATATTGTTATACTATCTATCATTCCTTCTGTTGCCAGGTCGGATGGACAAATGGTGCTTCCTGTGTGATTTTCAAACTCATGTGGAAAGGGCTAGCTGGACTCATACTGCATTCACTCCGATTAACATTCTTTCACAATTGAATAATATTGGTGGTAATCTTGAGCGTGGGCAGCAGGAGGATGCCCATGAGTTCATGAGGTCCTTATCACATTATTTATTGTTGGTTTTTATTAACTTTTCATTTCACCCGTTATACAATTTCAGGGACATTTTTGCAATATGATTTTGTTTTTCTGGTATACAATTACTGATTAAATTGGAATTCGTATTGCCAGGTTTGCAATTGATAAAATGCAAGCTGTTTTCCTCGATGAATTTGGTGGAGAAAAGACTGCTCATCCTAGGTATCAAGAGACGAGCTTTGTCCAACATATATTTGGAGGTTGCCTTGAGTCTCAGGTAGTCTGCACAGTTCAATTGCTATTTTCAGTTGTGTAAGTCGCATTTCTTTACATATGGATATCCAGCTCAACCCTGTATTTGTTAGTTATTACATCTCTGGAGTGCAACATATGGATGATGATTCTCAAATATTGCGCATTAGGTGGAGCTTTAGTTGTATGAGTAGCACTGTGATAACTGATTCCTGTTTTGGTTGTTTGACTAAAATAGTCTTCGCCAATTTGCACTTAGAATAATCATAATCTGACTTCCTGTTTTTATATATTATTTAGCTACATATCTCCCTCTATTTAAGTCTCCATCTTGTTTTATTTCTCACTTTTCCCTTCAGGTTATATGCAGCAAATGCAATAATGTATCAAACCGATTTGATCACATGATGGATTTAACTGTTGAAATTCATGGGGATGGTGGGTCTTTGGAGGAGTGTTTGGATCAATTCACTGCTGAAGAGTGGCTACACGGAGATAATATGTATAAATGTGATTGGTAAGTGTTCCATTTGCAGCATTTGTACATTTATATACTGCTGATTAGTTCTAACCAAGAGGTAGACAATTTAATTTTAATTGCTTCAATGACTTTTACTTTAACATGGCAAAGTTGATTTCTGTAGTTTCACATATACACAGTTTGTTAGAACAATCACTGAGTGAACTGCACATCTTTTCTCGACACATGAGAGTCCTTCGGCTCATTGTTTTTCTGCTTGTAGTAAATCAAAAGCGGATAAAAGAGGAATATTTGATTAGGGAATCAAATAAAATGAGAGATACAATTTCGTTTAATTAGGAATAAAAGAAGACGACAGAGACTGTTTGCACTACTGCGGTAATTTAGATAGATTCAATTGCACTACTGTTTGGCATCTACATCTGGTATGTTTAAGGATTTTTTTATAATTTTATGCTGCTTTAACCAATTATCATGAGTTGTCTGTGCAGTTGCAGTGCTTATGTCATGGCACGGAAGTGCCTTGCTATTCGACAGGCACCCAACATTCTTACAATTGCCTTGAAAAGATTTCAGGTCTGCACCCCTATGCCCTTTGAGTTTCCCAAACCCCAATTTTTGTCAAAGTTCTCCTCTAATATTTGTCTACCATGGATTTTGAGATTTATTGTGGCAACTCTGTTCTTTTCTTTCATAACAGAGTCTCCTAATTGTTTTGATCAGAGTGGAGGATTTAATAAACTTAACAAGAGGGTTACTTTCCCAGAGACGCTGGATCTTCGCTCTTACATGAATGAATTGGAAGATGGGAATGATGTTTATAAGTTATATGCTGTGATTGTCCATGTGGACATACACCATACATTTGGCCACTACATCTGCTATGTTAAGGATTTTGGTGGAAATTGGTACCGGATTGATGATGATAAGGTACCAACGCCAACTTTTCTCCATACATGCATCCATCCGACCGTCAATTTAACACCCGAAGTATTTCTGGAGTTGTGTTTAGTTTTCTATTTTACAGAGTCTCGTATATTTCAGTTTCTCCATTGTTTGTTTATTTTATTTGATTTTAGTTTGTGAGAGTGGTCGACCCTAAGTTATGATTTGCTAGTGTAGTCGTTAGTATGAGATTATGTTGATGAATAAATATATACTGAGAGTACCCTAACTGCAATGTTTTTCTCGAAAGGTCATATGAATGTTAATCTTGTTAGTTTTAATTGAGCCTGTTAAAGTTTGTATAGTACTACTAAAAGCTAGTTGATCTTTCAGAAACCCATAGTACCCTGAGGGATTATGATGGATATTTTAATAATGTTCAATGAACATCACGATTATTGTTCACATAAAATTCTAGTCATACCAGTAAATTTCCAGACATGTTTACCCTTGCATTTTTGCTTCATAGTCTGTAATCTTTGGGCTCCTTACCAGGTTTCCCCTGTTAGCTTGTATGAGGTGCTTTCACAGGGAGCGTATATGCTCTTATACAGCAGGTAATTTCTTTCACTTGAATAATATTTTCGCGACATGCTTTTTCTTTAGCTGGAGAAGTCAGTTCCATTAAGTGCTTCAGAACTGTTGGCTCCTCCATGCTATCTCCTGTGTTAGTTTGTGTGAGCACACACACATATTGTTGTTGCTCAGAATCCATAGTGGCCTTAAATTACAGCTGTGGGTGTAATTGAATAATTTTGCTGGTCTGCATTTATCATTGAAGGCGAATGGAGATTTTAAAAACGAGAGTTATGTTTGCAAGTCCTTGTATTTCTTGGCTTTAAATAACAGGGAGGCTTGAAGCTAATGCTTTGCCCTTTCTGGATTTATTGCTCAAGTATTGCTGCATGTTGATTTTCTGCATGATGTCACATAAGTAGCTATTGTGATTGGTATATATCCATTGATGTTTCTGTGCGTGATCCTCACAGGATTTGCGCTCGCCCTTCATGTTTGCTTCCCGCTGCATCATTGAGAGAACGAGAAAACAAAAAATTGAAAATACAAACAGTAGAATTGTCAACGACAGAGCCTGTTAATTCTGAAGTTGAGGCTGATGGCAAGGTAGAATTGTCATTAGTGAAAAGCGCCGAAAATGCAGGAGAGTATGTAGAAGTGGCACCTAGTGATGCTTGTTTGCCAACGGTCGCTACTGGATCTCATGATAATCATAGTTTCTACTATTCACCAAAAGAAGAAGATTATCCTCTGAAACTGGATTTCTTCATAGCCTCAACTGGTCGCGATGTCGAGTGTGCAGGTCCCTGCAATACAACAGATACCAACAACGCTCTTTTGGGAACGCATTGTCCAGATTCTGGTGCTGCTAAGAACTGCACCTTTGAGAAATGCACAAGATATGATATTCCTTATTTTACTACTGGTGAAGTCCAAAAGGAGAAGTCATATATGCACAGAACTGCAAAGTGCGAAGGGAATGGTTCTGTGTCGTCTAAAAATATTTCTGGAGCAATACTGAATCCAATTTCTGCTCCTGCTTCCCTTGGCAGACAACGATCGGATAATTTTATTATGCAAGAAAATAAAGAATCAGGAGCATATAGTCTCGTACCCCGTGATGATGACACTAAAGATACAGCAGCAAGAGCAGCGATAGCAGTTGGATTAAGTTGTGAAGTAAAGTTAAAGCCACTCTCCGCTCTTGGTGGAAAACGACGAAAAGAGCTTTTCAAGCAAGAAGATGGAGTATCGGTTGGATTTGGTGGGAAGACGCCTAGAGTCCACCTGAATCCTTGGTTCTTGTCTGAGAATGGCAGATGCTTGAAATATGACTAAGAGCAATAACACAAAGTTGTGATGCATGCAAGAACCTTGGTGAAGCTGCATCGATTTTTGTTTGGTAATTGCAGCTGTAGATAATTTGTGAGAATTGTTGAAGATCATTTATCAGCTAAAGGCAAGCTAGGAAGGTAAATTAGATATACTGGAAATTTTTAATTTATTTTTATGTGAATACCAGGTTCGGTTTTGACATAGATGTTGATGTTGAGCATTGTCAAATAATTCGGTGCAGTATTCTATTCTGTTTATATCATTTAACGATTCCTCTCCCATCTCCTCAACAGGAAAATTTTCAAGGTTTTCAATATTTAAAGGAATATTTGGTTTTTTTTGTTTCTCGAGGATAATATTTGGATGAAATGAGATTCTTTAATATAGTTTGTGTTGGATCTTATTTTCAAAATTAATGTCCCTATTTATTACACAGTGACATCATAGACGTTGCATATGACGTGTACTAATAAAAGTAAAACATGAAATACAATATAAAAGTATAATTAAGAAATTGAGCCGTATAGGAAAGTACAGTTAACTTATTTCGTGTCAAAACAAGCTTTGATGTTAGTGCTTGTTTGGTTCACTAGATAAGCCCAAGATAGCATATGTATCTTGACTAATCCGGCTGTTTGGTATCCTAGTTCCATTGACTGCGAGCCCGCGTTTCCACAGGCGGCCCGGTGCTATTCCACTGTTTCTTCTTGCTTACCCATCTCTCGTTTCCCTCAAGTTTGCGTATCTTGCCATTCATCCAAGGCTGATTTCAAAATTTTCACGGTAAATTACGACTATTGTACCCCTGTACCAACATTACTACATACGAGACAGCCCCATCTCTTCCAGTGAGCACAAAAATGCCCTAGCTCATCTTTGACATTTGAACTCCACCCCCCTCCAGTATTCAAGTTGCGTCGCGCGAGAGAGATTTTGTAGCCCCGTTAAGTTCAGCTTCGCCGACGACAGAGTTCAGCAAGCGATTTGATCCGACAAGAAAGATAAGAACACAACCCTCCCCCACCTCGCTGTGGTTTTTGAGGTACACTTACTAGGTGAAATGCTTTTTATTCAATGTTTCAATGTTTGTTCTTGTGGTTTTTAATCTGTGTTTTGTATCACAATGGTTTCTGCTGTGCTTCTCGAACCTGGAATTGGAAGCTGACATACGCTTTTAAACGCGCCTAGGGTTTAATTTCTCCCAAAATACTCTGTCAAAATTCTGTCTTCGAGGTAAGAAATTTTCCCAATTGCATATTCCAAGTATTGTTTATCGTTGTGCGGGTGTTATTCCATGCTTAATCTGATTTATGCACTCTCGGATGTGTGTCCGCTAGCTAAGCCATGAGTATACTGTTGTCGCTTTTTATCTATCTTGCTGAAATCGCTCAGCCAAGCCCCGTTGCTGAGTTGATGAGAGACCTGAAATCTTGTTTGTTTTAGTGCTTTACAAAGCCCAATTGCAGTGTGGTAGTTAATTTAAATGCACGCAGACGAAAAAGAAAACATAATGGCAACTATCCATGGGCAACATGATTCACCAATGAACACCCGTCTTTGCCACATAATGCATAATGTTTGATGTGTGAAAACATTATGGAACTTTTTATTTGCTGTGTGAAAATTCCCTTAGCGCAAACGATGATCTCATTTATGTCCTACAAAACCCCACAATAATTGAATCCCAGATTTTGATCAAGCCACTTGTCATTCAGCATAAGAAACTGATCATCTACCACAAGTTTAATGATCTTGAAACCATACAAAAGGTATTTACCTTTATAAAAGCCACTTATCATTTATATAATGTTGTGCCACCTATCTCACCATAAGAATAACACCTTTTATTTTTAAAACAAAATGTATAAACTCTTATATTATACAGAGAAATAGAATGTTACCTCCAAGCTAATTAAGATTTTAGTTCAATAACTATAAATAATTGAAAATCACTTATGCAAAAATCTAGAGTTGTTAGCCTCTGCAAATAAAAGGATTTGGGGGTCACATACCTCATTAGCTTTCATGTGTTCACCAAGAATACATCTCTACTTTCAAGATTTTTTATGATGACTCATCACATAGTGATGAAAAAAATTATACATAAACTTTGATTGCTTATTAATAGCATCTTTCACATGAACTTGTAATCTGGAACATAAATATCCTAGAATAACTAGAAGATTAATAAAATTTTAAGCTAATATGGAAGGCTATGCCGTTGTATACTAAGATTTAATCATGATTTGTGTACGAACCTTCAAGCTAAATGAGGTCGCTGTGGTTTTCTTAATGCCAGCAACTGTAGATAATTTTCATGCCATGCACTATACAAGATGATAACAAATAGTGGTCTACTCTATACACAATGAGTAAGTTATAGTTCTAGATTTCAAGCCATCTTCTTGATGCTCAATCCTATCAAAATATAGCAACAACATTTATTTTCCCCACTGTTAAGATGATCTCAATCAATCATATATATCTAGGTAAGTGTAAAGGTTGGCTCACATGTATGCTACTTGATATTAATTCTCACATGCCATTATGTTTCAAAGAACGCAACCATATGGGATGGGAAAATGAAGCTTCTCATTCCTCACAAGAATATCCACCACCAAGAAAATCACATCTCACCATTTTCACTATTAAACGAAATGAATAATCTAACACGTTTAAAAACTAGCTTATAACACATTTTCACCCTTATTTTTTTCAACTTGCATTTTTGGTTCAAGATTGTGTAAAAGCTACTGCACAAATTGTCTAAAAAAAAACCCAATCAATTTACATAAAAATGACAATTTACCATGGGGATTGGCAGGGGGTGGAAATCACAACCTGAAAATTCCCTAATGATACTATTGCATTCAGAAAGAGATCAATCTTGAACCATTCAAGATGAGCAGAGCTCATAAATACTTATACAAACAACCAAATCTCCCTCATATAATGGTCTTTGTTTGACTGTGACTGGAAGTTTGAGGTGGATAGGATATATCGGGTTTGATTGAGTTTTGAAGGTTTAATTTTCTCCACTTAAGTATTTTATTCATTTTAATTTCTATTTCCTAAAGCGTTCGAACATTCTGTCAAATTGGGAAGTGTTGGCGAGTGATTCGGACTGAATTTAATATTTCTAACAAGAGTCATTTATATGCTCACATGATGTATTTTTATGGTCTTTGTTTGTGTGAATAAATAAGGATCATGTGATCACCTAATTTGGATTGGTTTTATATGTGAGGAAGAAGAGTATATGCTTTTGATTCGACAAGCGAATAGTTGTTGATGTCTCGACAAGTATTGTTCATTGGAATTTTCGCATATTGTCCGTGGTTCACAAGTCCGGAGGTTAAGTCAATATAGATGAGCTAGACTATTTTCTCTTTTCTATTTGTTTTGTTTTCTCTTAATTGTTTGATTTGAGGTCTAAAACTGTCAGCCTAGAACTCTAAGATTTGATTGAAGCATTTTTTTGAAGATCTCGAGTTGTTACATCTTAAGGTAGGATCTCTTTTTTTATTCAGACGAGCGTCTGCGTGTAAAATGTTTTGGTTGTTACTCAAGGTTTGTGTCTATGTTGCCTCTTCATCTATGTGAAACGACAACAATAGGATGTGGAGGTGCAGTAAATATTATTTTTCTAGGACAACTGGACAACAAAAGAATATATTTAGATAAATGCACGTATGTTTACTTGGGTGTATTCATTTATATAGTCGACAGTGAAACTGTGAATTTGTAGAGGTTGGGCATCGGGATATTGCGAATGAAGAATGTTGCTAGTTCAATTCTCCTTGAAATTAAGAGAAGTTTGTAGGGAGTCTTCAGGGTTTAGTACCGTGATCCATTATGAAGGTTATCCAGGTGCAGTGGTGACATGAAAATTTGATTTTAAAAGTTATGCAATTCATTGCTTTATTAAGTTTTTTTAAGTTTGGAATTTTAACTATTATCTTTAGTAAATTCTCATTTTTGGTATTGGTGGATAAATTTTAATTATTTTCTTGATTAATTCCCTTATATTGTAACTTTCGAATTTTAATTATTTTCTTCACTAATTCTCCTTTTTGTATTTGTAGCTAATAATAAATAATCTAAATTGTGGTTGTTGGTATATCAGTAAACCATGTTTTCTACGTATGCAGACATTGGGTGCAACAAAGCCACGTAATGGCGCCTAATGGTAATAGACTTGCATCCTATTACTTATTGATAGAGGAGATATTAGCCTCCTCCTGCTTAGGACCCAGACAAGAAAAAGAAAACGTACTCAAATAGCCCCTAAATATTGTATGATTGATAGGATACCTGACCAAGTAAAACACTTGAATAGAATGGTAGGAGTCAGTGATACCGATTGCATAGTAAATCTTCGAATGGATCGCAATACTTTTGGCAGACTATGTCTTATGTTGCGACAACTAGGAGGGTTGATTGATGGAAAATATGTTAGTGTTGAAGAGCAAGTCGCAATGTTCTTAGCAATTCTCGCCCATCACAAGAAAAATAGAATCATCGGATTTAATTTCTGGAGGTCTGGTCAAACAATCTCGTACTATGTTCATGTTGTTTTAAAGGCTATTTTAAAGCTCCATGGAATACTACTTGTCAAACCAACACCTGTGGATAAAGATTGCAATGATCCTAGATGGAAGTGGTTTAAGGTATCAAATTAATCTTGTTATCTCTCGCAATGAATCACACATAAATGGTCTAAACTAATATAGGGTTCAATATGCTTTAATGATTTATTGACTAATCTTATGTTTTAAGGGTGCTTAGGTGCTTTAGATGGCACTTACATTCCTGTTATGGTTCGAACAACGGATAAGCCCAGATATAGGACAAGGAAGGGGCAGATTTGCACGAATACATTGGCCGTATGTGATCGAAACCTTCGCTTGTTTACGCCCCACAGGTGGGAAGGATCTTGGTGATTCTAGGGTATTACGCGATGCAGTTAACCGGGTGCATGGTTTGAAAGTTCCCAAAGGTATAAATAATTTGATAAACTATAATTTGCACGTTTATAACCAAATTATATATGTGACAATTTGTTTATAAGTTTGTGATTTTTTTAATTTTGAAACTTTGTTAGGGAATTACTATTTGTGCGACAATGGGTATGCAAATAGCGAAGGTTTTTTGTCTCCCTATAAAGGTGTGAGATACCATTTGAAGGAATGAGGTTCGGAGAATGCAATGCCTTAAAATGCGACAGAAATGTTCAATATGAGGCACACTAAAGCCCGAAATGTTATTGAACGTGCTTTTGGCATCATGAAGATGCGGTGGGGAATATTTAGGAGTCCTATGTACTATCCAGTGAAGATCCAAAATAGACTTATAATGGCTTCTTTTCTGATTCATAATTTCATTAGGTCGCAGATGGTAGTTGATCCCATTGAACAACTCATAGACGCCCTTCCAACTCAAATCTTAAATGAAGAACAGAACGAAGAAGATGATTTTGTTGATGCAGTTGAAACAAGTGTTCAATGGAATCGAACTAGAGATGCAATAGCACATTCCATGTGGCAAATATAAACTGGATTTTCTTAGAGTGACATGGAGCTTACCTCTGATGCGTAGATGTTAGGTAGTTTATTATGTCAGTTATGTTGTATGTAAAACTTACTTATCCTAAATTATAAGCTACTACTTGTGTCCCAATGTTCTTAAGCAGACGTTTTTTATGGATTGTGTTTGTATGTTAGTTGAGTTTGCATATCTTTTGACCTACAATTATGTACTGCTTTAATTGTACCTAATATGTAATCATTTGGTATCTTGATTTGCATTAACTTACTTGTCATTGTATTAAGACATGGACCTCATTCCTGAATGTCGATGTGGAAGAGGCAAGATGAACTTGAAGTGTGCTGGCAATGAGGCCATGCATTCGGGCCGTTATTACTACAAGTGTCCGGCAAATATCAAACATGAAACGTATTTTTTATGGTGTGATGAGTATCACCAAAGTCATCCTTCAGGTACAATTCCAAGTTACGTATTGAATCAGGCCTACACCACAAAACTAGGATCAAACTCCGCTCAATCATCAACCAGTTTAGCAACAAATGCTAGAAGAGCAAACATTAACACACCTATGCGTTTAAGGAGTGACATTGAAGTTTATATCGCCTTTATCTTCATGTCAATTGTTTTGATAATGTTTGGAGTGATCATAGGTAAATTAATATAATATGTAGTCATGTCCTAGTTGAATACTCATGAACTTAGAATTGTATCTTCCCATTATTATGTATAGGGGTTATGTGGTAGGTTTGTCTCGGCTTGTTGGATAATTATGTATTCATAACCATATGTTTGCTATTT
Organism: Salvia rosmarinus; assembly: GCA_036937905.1. Classification (NCBI taxonomy): domain Eukaryota; kingdom Viridiplantae; phylum Streptophyta; class Magnoliopsida; order Lamiales; family Lamiaceae; genus Salvia; species Salvia rosmarinus. The sequence continues at coordinate 9,934,233 of CM072822.1, forward strand.
TGTTTTTTATGGATCTATGTCGTTGTTAGTTGACCTATGATTTAATTTGTTATTGAATGTCTATTATCATTGTAGTATATGGTACCTTGCTTAAGTATTTTAATTTTGTTGATATGTGTATACATGAAGCTGGTGTCTTTATGTAGTATATGACTTTTGTAAACATTATATAATAATTATTTGGATGGAACAGCAGCATAGTGTGTGAACAGCATGATAGTTTCATCTGTGTAATAATTATTGCCGACACAGTAGCATAGTGTGTGAACATCAGCATAGTTTCATCTGTGTAATAATCATTCGCACGCAAATATGATTACTCCAATGGCTACTTTGCATACAGTGGATTGGAATACATTATTTAGGATTTTTTTGTTTAAAATATTTATATTTATCAAATAAAATAAAAAAGTAAATCCGCATACATTTAAAAAACACTGACCTTAACTGTGCTTCACAAGCGAAGAAACAAGCAGTAATGGTTTAGGAGAAAAGAAGAGTCTCGACTTTCAGAAGCTCTGAATCTCAACTTGCATTTCTGTTCGAGCATTTAAAGGGTTCAGTAATTTCCAGAGAAAAAAAAATCAAGAGAGAGAGAGAGAGGAAGACGGAACTGAATCAAGATTCGCAAGGGGCGAGGCGAGGATTGATTGTTAATGGTGGGTTCAGTATTATTTACATTCCACCGATATACATTCCAATGCAAACAAGAACATTGTAAGCTGTATCATATTAATTACTTGAAAAAATCAAAATCATTAATCACTTATACATAATAAAAATCAAAAGCATTTAAGCTACAACAGCTGAACAGCTATACAGTCCGTGACTTTAGCAGAAGGAGCATTAAATTGTGTATCATGCACACCAGTAGAAAAGATTTGACTTGATATTCCAGTTGTGTCACGGGTATTCATATGCTTGGTTGTTGGTTTGTAATAGGTGTAGCATTCAATATGAAAGATTCTTGCTATTGTATTGAATCTATTTATTCACACCTACGCTTTACTCATTTTCTCTACACCAGCAAGAAAGTGAGCGTCTTGCTATCCTTCCAACTAGATAAACATAATGAACATTCCACACAAAGTTTTTTATATACATAATGAATGCGAGATGGATCAAGATTCTTTCATCCATTAGGCTGGGAAATTGGGAATCGGTGACGCCGATCGATGCCTTGTTGAGGCACTTGAGGGCTTTATTCGAAAAGTTTGGGTGTAGGATCGGTTGGAACGATGTTTACGGCGTGGAAATCTTGGAGTCCGTTATCGGACGTTCAAAAAATTATTTCCATCCACGGGCGCATTGGGATATTCACGGGAACTCGATCATTGTTGTCGATAAAATATGGAAGAAGATATTTCAGGTTAGCTTAATTTAACTTTAGTTGATAATACATGTTACATTCTAGGAAATAATTATCTCTTGAAAAGTTATGGGACATACTTACTTTAGGGCAATTTTTAATATTCTCTATAATCCTTGCATTACATTGCTTCAGTTCGCTGCGTGCATTTAAATACAAGAATTATAGAGAATATTAAAAATTGCCCTAAAGTAAGTATGTCCCACAACTTTTCAAGAGATAATTATTTCCTAGAATGTAACATGTATTATCAACTAACGTTAAATTAAGCTAACCTGAAATATCTTCTTCCATATTTTATCGACAACAATGATCGAGTTCCCGTGAATATCCCAATGCGTCTGTGGGATGGCAATAATTTTTTTGAACGTCCGATAACGGGACTCCAGCATTTCCATACGCTCCTAAACATCGTTCCAACTGATCCTACACCCAAACTTTTCGAATAGAGCTCCTTGCGCCTCCAACAAGGCATCACGAACGCCACCGATTCCCAATTTCCCACTTTGTGGTCAATAATGGACGAAGTAATATCGCATCCATCTTGCATTCCATTCGATGATATATAAAAAAGCTTGTGGTGGAATGTTCATTATGTTTATCTAGTTGGAAGGATAGCAAGACGCTCACTTTCTTGTCGGTAGAGAAAATGAGTAAAGCGTAGGTATAAATAGATTCAATACAATAGCAAGAATCTTTCATATTGAATGCTACACCTATTACAAACCAACAGCCAAGCATATGAATACCCGTGACACAACTGGAATATCAAGTCAAATCTTTTATACCGGTGTGCATGATACACAATTTATGTTAGGATTCGTTCTTGACAACATCTAATGCGCAGCGGAATATAACAATCAAGAACTGATCTAGATCTATAATAATTCATGCGATGAGCCCTAGAACACGAGATCGAATACTTACGTGTTTTTAACGCTTCCAGGTAGTAGTAAAGCTTCCAAGGAATCCTACGAGAGCGTTTCCACAACTATGGTATCCACGTGTATGCCAATCAGGCGCAGGAACAATTCCTCGATATCAGAGTCAACGAGAGACGCCAAGAATCTCCAATTGAGTCTGCAGTAGTTTTCTGTGTTTCTGTTCTCTGTAAAAGTTCTACTGACGTTAATCTCAAAGATTAACTCACTTATACAAGATAACCACCCACTACCTCTTGTATGGGCTTTGGGTCTTAATTAATTAATGGTCCAACAATTAATTAATTAAGCCCATTATCCTAATTACTAGTCCATTAACTTTCAATCTCCCACTTGGACTAGCATTAGACAACATACTGTGCACCATGCATATATCCTTGAACTGATTAACAATACACTTGATAGTGTGACCCAATAGGCCCCCATTACCGACGATGATCTAATCAAAGTCTGCACAAAACTCTTGGACTGCGTTGTGCAGCGAACTCGATATATGACGGACGTTTACGTGGAAAACAAGAACAAACCTTTACATGAAGTTTATGTAATATCCTTTCATTCATGACACACTCGATTGAGCCTAGAATTTTGCTATGTGTCTATCCCAATAGCTCAACCATTTTTCTCATCTTTATTATAAGACCCATATGATCATATTCAATTACTTTAATTGAATATATCTCTTGCATTGGTCAATGACTTATGGTCGAATAATATAGAAAATGAGTGCTCACCGAAAATCTAATCGAGGAATGAATCCCATTCTTCGCTCAACTACTATTTTCATTTGTCTCATGATGCACCCAATCCAAGCCGTGTCTTCACACTGCAAGCGCTGCCTTGGTCAAAGTACAACACTCAACAAACAAAATGTATAATGACCTCAAGTCTAAGGACTATTACATACTCCACACACTAAGAAATCGTAGACATCAAACAAACGATTTAATAGTTGGGTATACCAATACTCTCCAAAGTATTCATGTGTCCATCACGGATATCAAATATCTCGTAGTTATGAGAACCACTACATTCTCTAAGAATGTGATGCACCACATGCTAACCTATAACATATCATCAATATCCCATTCTTGATGATCATTGGTTAGGCTATTTTAGAATTATACTATATCATTGATGTCTCACAAGCAAAATGACGATGATAATTCAAGGAACAAATAAGAGAATAACGACAAACATTAAAATAATTATTCCATTAAATGTACAAAACCCATAGATAAAACATTATCTTCGATTGTGATCAAAAGAAAGTATGTCTCAACAAAGGAGTTTCTTAAACATACAAACTTTAAACTCCCACCGAATCAAAGCCAACATCCTCATGTCTCAACACACAAGCTCTCAACAATGACTTGGTAAAAGGGTCACTAAGATATCATCAATGGGTACTCTTTCTAATTTTACATTGTTCATTTCTATTATTTCTCTAATCGATGATATCGTCTTGAAATATGTTTGTTTCGTTTGAAACTAACATCGCTGTACCTAGTCACCGATAGCTTGGATGTCCACCATAGCCCCAACAATCTATTAGGTCTATCACGATAGATCTTGATCCCAAGGATATAGGAGGGCTCACCAAGATCCTTCACCATAAAGGATTTAGACACCCGCCTTTTACGGATTGCATCATGGATCGGTCGTTCCCATAATCGTAATGTCATCGACATATATGACCAGTATACAACGCTTCCATTCTCGCTTACTATAAACGCAAGGATCCTCTTTGCTTCGACAAAGTCAAACAATTTGATAGCTCACAAAACAAATATTCCAACTCCTCGATGCTTGCTTAAGTCCATAAATGGACTTCTTTAGCCTACATACCGCATTCGCCTCTCTTGGATACAAAACCATCAGCCGAGTCATGTAGACATCACCTTCTAGTTCTCCATTGAGAAACGCGATTTTGACATCCATTGCCAAATATCAAAATGTAGTACACAACTATAGCAAGTAAGATCCTAATGGACTTGATTTTACAACCGGTGAAAAGGTCTCGCCATAGTCAACTATAACCCTTTGCCACCAATCTTACCATCCGCATTTCTCTTCCTTTGAAGATCCATTTGCACCTATGGGTAAACCCCATCCGTAAGTCATCAACTAGTTCCCGCACTAGATTGAAATACATCGAGTCCATTCAGATATTAAGGCTTCAAGCCACATCTTTGAATCGGTGCCGACACCGCTCATTATAGGTCTTAGGTTCATCATCATCCGATTCGATTTCATCATCTTGGTTCTCAACCATTAGATTCAATCTTCGGTGCACGACCAGTCCTCGTGGCCTATTGAGTTGGGTTGTTTCTTGAGGTTCAGCCGTTCATTTCGAACGTGAGTAGGTTCTTCCGTGTTGATCTGATCAACATTTTGGATATTCTCAAGAATTTCATCATGATTTTCTTGAGGTGGAGGTGGCACAACTATTGTGTCATCTTGTATTTGATGAGTCTCATTGTCTTCTTGAGATGGTGGTGGTCCTCTAAGAGTCATTTCCCCTCCCAATAGATCATCAAATACTCCCACTGAATTCTTGTTTACACCATTAAACAATCCTTCGTCCTCTGTTTCATTTTGTGGTTCTTGAATTGCTTCAAGATCTACCTCGTTGTGACCTTGTTCCTTGGAAACATAAGAGTCTTCAAGAAACGTCACATTCCTAGAAATGATCACCTTGTGATCTCCAGGTGAGTAGAATTCATATCCTTTTGTTTCCTTTGGATATCCCACAAAATAGCATTTCTTACTTTTTGATTCCAACTTATCAGTCTGCATCTTTTTAACAAAAGCAGGACAATCCCAGGTCCACATATGCTTAAGACTTGCCATTTTACCACACCATAGTTCATATGGCGTTTTCTCGACTGATTTAGATGGAACCCTATTCAGAATATAAACGGCTAGTTAGTGCATGGCCCCAAAGAAATAAATGGAGACTAGCGAAACTCATCATGGATCGAACCATATCTAATAAAGTTCGATTTCTTCTCTCGGATACACCATTCATTTGTGGTGTTCCCGGAGGTGTCCAGTCTGATCGGATTCCATGTGATTTCAAGTAATCAAGAAATTCTCGGCTTAAGTATTCACCTCCTCGATCCGATCAAGACTCTTAATACTTTTACCAAGTTGTTTCTAACTTCTAACTTAAACTCTTTAAATTTATCAAGAGCCCTCGATTTGTGTTTCATTAGATACACATATCCATATCTTGAAAAATCATCATGAAAGTTATGAAGACGAATATCCACCTTTGCTTGAGTTGGAAACGGTCCACACACATCCGAGTGGATCAACTCTAGCAATTCTTTCGCTCGTAACCCTTTCCCGTAAAGTGGTTTCTTAGTCATCTTTCCTTTGAGACAAGATTCACAAGTACCATATGATTCAAAATCAAATGGTGTGAGATAATCCAATTTTCTCAATCTTGCTATCCTTTTCTCATTGATATGACCAAGTCTACAATGCCAAAGATAAGTAGCATTATTCAGATTACTTAGCTTAGGTCGCTTGTTTTGTACATTGAGAATATCTCGCTCACATTCAAGCATATATAAACCATTCGAAGAAAAGCTTTTCCATAAGACACCGTTATGAGAAAACGAGCATTTACCATTTCCAAAATGGAAGGAAAACCCTTCAATGTCTAACATTGGAATGGAAATAATATTCTTTGAAATAGCGAGAACGAAATAACAATTATGTAAATCTAGTCTATAACCCGGAAGATCCAATCTATAAGTCCCCACGCTGTTCGGGCAAAGAACTCTTGCTCCATTTCCTATGCGTAGATCAACCTCCCCAGATTCACCTTCCTGCCGTCACAAAGCCCTCCACATTATTACAAATGTGTGAGCCACACCAAGATATCTAATACCCAAGAATGTGAATTGTTTATGACATATTTATCTCAACGACAAATATACCGAGCTATTACCCATTGCACCTTGTGCCTTAAAATCGGGCGCCTCTTACAAAGCCTCTTTCATGAAGCGTGCACTTTGAGAGATCTCGAAGTATCTCATACTCCAAGGTTTGTGCCTCTGAGGCAAACAAACTCTCCAAGTGCTGAATCATTTGATAGGGTAGCATGCATTCATGTTGCCTTTGGAGTTCTAAACTCATAGAAGTTAACATAATGCTCTGAGCCGACATAGCATCCTCAACATGCTTCTCATGAGCAACCCTGTCAAACGAGGCATACTCGTGAGAACGCCATCGGGATGATATCGATTGATTTGTCCAAGACATACTCAATCTTTTCCGTCCTAATACCAAACGCAGTAACGAGTTAATCCGTATAGTTTGACCCACCAAACAATTTGTTTCCAACAAACATTTAAACAACATAGAAGACATCGTGAATCGAATAAAATTAATGTAAAAAGAACAAATTAGAACAAAGTAAACATGATCACAATCGTATCACTAATCAAACAAGGGTTTATCAGATTGATTAGCTCCCACTAATTTTAACATATATTGCACCCCAAATGCAAAATACGGATTTATAACAAATATATAAATCTTAGTAGTCCAAGATCCAAGTCAATATTATTACACCGCTTTGGTCGATGATCGTAAATAATATCACTCGGCTGGCCTCAAGCCGATTGCAACATTGATTTGTAGCGATTCAAGTCTTATATTATCATAGCCTCTCGCTTTGGTCGATGACTACAATAATAATACTTGGTCGGCTTTCAAACCGATCACAACAAATAAATTTACAATTTTGGTTTATTAATCCAATTAATATGCATCCACTAATTATTTGATCGCTTTGGTCGTTTCAAAATAATTAGCAAATCAACCCCATCACACGATGCCAACCATGCATCTATGAACGAGCCTTTCGCTTGTCGATTTGGGAGTAAACACTTTGGTGTAAAACTCTTGGACGAAAGAGGCTAGGATCCTCAAACAATTATGATGGACGATGCGTTTAGTTTCAAAACTAGACTTGTATTTTAGTGGGGATAATAAAACATGTGATACTAATTGTATATTTAATATCCAATATTAAATTCAAAACAATTATCAGTGCCGCCACCCAGCATGAAATGCGGACCACATATATTGGGCCGCCACCCAAACATTGTAACACGGACTACAAGTATTGGGCGCCACCCAAACATAAAAGCGGTCTCAAACTACTATAGTTAAAATAAGCATAAAATCAAATAGCATGCTTATCACGTAAAACAAAGAATAGGGCTCAATCTAATAAATTCATTAATCTAATTAATAATTTAATTCTCTAATTTAAAAGTGGATTTATGCATTTATATTAATTCCAAATTAATATAAATATTCATTTAGCATTATTATTTCTAAAATAATAATCTAATAATATTTATTAATCTAATTAATAAATCAATTCTTTAATTATATGGACATAAGTCAATTATATTAATTCTAAATTAATATAAAATCAAATTTTATACAATTATTTCAAAATAATAATAAAGTTAAAATTTATTAATCTAATTAATAAATTAATGTCCATAATAATGATTAGAATTATTAATTCTAAATTAATTAATCCATGTACATTAGTAACTTATATTAATTCTAAATTAATATAAAATTAAACTTTATACTATTATTTCAAAATAATAATAAAGCTCAAATTTATTAATCTAATTAATAAATCAATTTCAAAAATTGGGATTAAAATTATTAATTCTAAATTAATAAATTAAATCCATGTACATAAGAAGATTGTATTAATTCTAAATTAATACAAAATCGAAATTAATGTTATTATTTCAAAAATAATAATATTAAACGAAGTTTATTAATCCAATTAATAAATTAATTTGTGTAATTGAAAATTAAATTTTATTAATTCAAAATTAATTAAACGTTTTTTTTTTTTATTAAACTGCGCCCCACCGCCATATTAAAAAAATCTGCCCAAAAGGAGCCTGTCGCTGCCCGTGAGAGGAGGTCTGCACACCACAGATGCCCCGCCCATCGCGAAACCCACCGCCTCAAAATTGCGGCCCAGAAGAAATGAGCTCGGCCAAGAACAAGGCCCAAGCTCGCAGACGAGGCCCGGCCGGACGAAAGACCCGCTAGGTTCAGCGCGCCGCGCCCCTCCTCCTCCGCCTCCACCGCGTCCGCTTCGCGACCGATCAACTCCACGGACCTCTTCCCTTCCATCTCGCCGACGCCCGCCGTGAATGAATGTCAAGAGTCGGCTTCACAAGACGCCCGCGCGCGACTCATAGCCGGCGCCTTCCTTTCTCCGTCGCCAAGACAGAAAGCGAAATTAAACGGCGTGGCTCGACGGGCGGCGACGCAGCGAAGCGCCCGCTCCGCGTCGCCGACCGCCGTCTGTTTAGGCGCAACCACCCCGGTGAAGAAGAATTCGCGGCGGCGCAAGCGCTGTGAAGAAAGAGACTACCGCACATTCAATTTCCAAACAGATTTCAATTACACAAATTTCGATTTCAATTCCTGAATTTGATTCCAATTTTCGATTTCAATTCACAATTGAAGTGTTCGACGGCGGTGACGAGCGAAGCGCCTCGTCGCGTCGTCGACGACCGCCGTCAAGTGAACGCAACCCGCGCCGGTGAGGAAGGAATCCTTACGATCGCATCAAGGTGAAAATGGGGTGTCCGATTAAAATGACTTCCAAAATCAATTTCGCCGGTTTTCAATTTTCAATTTCGATTTTCTAAAATTAAAATTAATTTCGATTTCAAAATCGATTATCAAAATTCCAAATTTTCAAAATCCACAATTAAATTGCATTTAATTAATTATAGATCGAGCCCCTGCCCGATACCATCGTTAGATTCTTTCTTGACAACATCTAATGCGCAGCTGAATATAACAATCAAGAATGATCTAGATCTATAATAATTCACGCGATGAGCCCTAGAACACGAGATCGAATACTTACGTGTTTTAACGCCTGTAGTAGTAAAGCTTCCAAGGAATCCTACGAGGCGCTTCCACAACTATGGTATCCACGTATGCCAATCAGCGCAGGAACAATTTCGATATCGAGTCAACGAGACGCCAAGAATCTCCAATCGAGTCTGCAGTAGTTTTCGTGTTTCGCTTTTCGTAAAAGTTCTACCGACGTTAATCTCAAAGATTAACTCACTTATACAAGATAACCACCCACTACCTCTTGTATGGGCTTTGGGTCTTAATTAATTAATGGTCCAACAATTAATTAATTAAGACCATTATCCTAATTACTAGTCCATTAACTTTCAATTTAATGCTCCTTCTGCTAAAGTCACTTGATCAGATAGTCGTTTCACCGTTGTAGCTTAAATGCTTTTGATTTTTATTATGTATAAGTGATTAATGATTTTGATTTTTTCAAGTAATTAATATGATATGACTTACAATGTTCTTGTTTGCATTGAATGTATATCGGTGGAATGTAAATAATATCAACCCACCATTAACAATCAATCCTCGCCTCATGAATCTTGATTCCGGCCTGCCTCTCTCTCTTGATTTTTTTCTCCGAAATTATCGAACCCTTTAAATACTCGAATGTAAATGCAAGTTGAGATTGAGCTTCGAAAGTCGAGACTCTTCTTTTCTCCTAAACCATTATCGCTTGTTTCTTCGCCAGAAGCACAAGCTAAGGTCAAGTGTTTTTAAATGTATGTGGATTTACTTTTTATTTTATTTGATAAATATAAATATTTTAAACAAAAATCCTAAATAATGTATTCCAATCCATCAGATGCAAAGTAGCCATTGGAGTAATCATATTTGCGTGAAAGTGATTATTACACGTATGAAACTATGCCGATGTTCACACACTATGTCTTTGCGGTCGGCAATAATTATTACACGATGAAACTATGATGCGTGTTCACACACTATGTCATTGCTCCATCCAAATAATTATTATATAATGTTTACAAAAGTCATATACTACATAAAGACACCACTTCATGTATACACATATCAACAAAATTAAAATACTTAAGCAATGATTACTACAATGATAATAGACATTCAATAACAAATTAAATCATAGGTCAACTAACAACGACATAGATCCATAAAAAACAAAATAGCAAACATATGGTTATGAATACATAATTATCCAACAAGCCGAGACAAACCTACCACATAACCCGTATACATAATAATGGGAAGATACAATTCCAAGTTCATGAGTATTCAACTAGGAGATGACTACATATTATATTAATTTACCGATGATCACTCCAAACATTATCAAGACGATTTACATGAAGATAAAGGCGATATAAACTTCAATGTCACTCCTTAAACGCATAGGTGTGTTAATGTTTGCTCTTCTAGCATTTGTTGCTAAACTGGTTGATAACTGAGCGGAGTTTGATCTTAGTTTTGTGGTGTAAGCCTGATTCAATACGTAACTTGGAATTGTACCGGAAGGATGACTTTGGTGATACTCATCACACCATAAAAAAAACGCTTCATGTTTGATATTTGCCGGACACTTGTAGTAATAGCGGCCTGAATGCATGGCCTCCTTGCCAACACACTTCAAGTTCATCTTGCCTCTTCCACATCGACATTCAGGAATGAGGTCCATGTCTTAATACAATGACAAGTAAGTTAATGCAAATCAAGATACAAAATGATTACATATTAGGTACAATTAAAGCGGTACATAATTGTAGGTCAAAAGATATGCAAACTCAACTAACATACAAACACAATCCATAAAAACGCTCGCTTAAGAACATTGGGACACAAGTAGTAGCTTATAATTTAGGATAAGTAAGTTCTACATACAACATAACCGATATAATAAACTACCTAACATCTACTCATCGAGGTAAGCTCCATGTCACCTAAGAAAATCCAGTTTATATTTGCCACATGGAATGTGCTATCGATCTCTAGTTCGATTCCATTGAACACTTGTTTCAACCGCATCAACAAAATCATCTTCTTCGCTCGCTCTTCATTTAAGATTTGAGTTGGAAGGCGCCTATGAGTTGTTCAACGGGATCAACTACCATCTCGCGACCTAATGAAATTATGAATCGAAAGAAGCCATTCTAAGTCTATTTCGATCTTCACCGATAGTACATGTGACTCTAAATATTCCCCATCGCATCTTCATGATGCCAAAAGCACGCTCAATAACATTTCGGGCTTTAGTGTGCCTCATATTGAACATTTCAATGATTTTGAGGCATCAGATTCTCCAAACCCCATTCCTTCAAATGGTATCTCGCACCTTTATAGGGAGACAAAAACCTTCGCTATTTGCATACCCATCGTCGCACAAATAGTAATTCCCTAACAAAGTTTCAAAATTAAAAAATCACAAACTTATAAACAATTGTCACATATATAATTTGTTATAAACGCAAATTATAGTTTATCAAATTATTTATACCTTGGGACCTTTCAAATCATGCACCGGTTAATCAGATCGCGTAATACCCTAGAATCACCGCAGATCCTTCCCACCTGTAGGACGAAACAAACCAAGGTTTCGATCACATACGACCAATGTATTCGCAAATCGCCCTTTTGTCCTATATCCGCTTATCCGTTGTTCTAACCATAACAGAATGTAAGTGCCATCTAAAGCACCTAAGCACCCCTAAAACATAAGATTAGTCAATAAATCATTAAAGCATATTGAACCCTATATTAGTTTAGACCATTTATGTGTGATTCATTGCGAGAGATAACAAGATTAATTTTATATCTTAAACCACTTCCATCTAGGATCATTGTAATCTTCATCCACATGTGTTGGTTTGACAAGTAGTATTCCATGGAGCTTTAAAATAGCCTTTAAAACAACATGAACATAGTACGAGATTGTTCGACTGCACCTCCGTAAATTAAATCCACGATTCTATTTTTCTTGTGATGGGCTAGAATTGCTAAGAACATTGCGACTTGCTCTTCAACACTAACATATTTTCCATCAATCAACCCTCCTAGTTGTCGCAACATAAGTGTTCCAATCAAAAGTATACTTAATCGACTCCTAATCGAACGAGGTGTTATAGTAGGAAAGTTAACCCTAGTCGCTCTCAAGGAAAACTTAACAGTATGCTACTAAGTTGCCACACTAAAACAAATAAATTCCTAAACACTCTAATCTCAAAAGGTTTGATTGATTACCTAGGCAATAAATTATTAAAGAAAGAAAGATTTAATTAACTAGCGTAAATTTACAAAGCGTATAAATTATCTAAAAAGAGTTAAACCCTAAATCAAGAATATGGAATCAAAATTATAAACCCTAGACGTGAATCTAAAAGATTAAACTAAGACAAGATTACTTAGACGAATATCAAAATTAATCTTAATCCAACAAAGAAATCAATAACAATCAAATACGAAATGATTATACGGAATAAAGCAATAGAAGAAACTTACAAACAAAACGAATGGAATTGATAATCAAACTTCAGAGTACGAATCCAATATCCTTACAATAATTCTTGAATCAAGATCAAAAGTAAAGAGAAGGAATAGCAATAGAAATTTTAGAACTAAAGGAGAATTCTCGTCTGGGAGCTCTTGAACAAAAAGACGAAAAAAATAAAATTGAGAGGTAGGTTAACGTTTGAAAACGTATATATAGCGGCCCAAAATAACGCTGCAGCGCGGACGTGAGCTCAGCGCCGGACGCTGCGGCGCTTGCAAACAAAAACCGGCCACGGACTCGCATCGAGTAATCGAACGCGCGAAGCCCCTGATGCACTAGCAATCACGGACGCAGGGAGGCGCGGACTGCCGAGCTCGACGACAAACACTCAAGGCACAGCCACGGACGCACGGACTCGGGGCCGCCTTGCGTATGCAACCCAAATACGGACGCAGCGCGCGCCGAACGCGGGGTCTTCGGTCAGCCTCCAGCGTGGACGGTAGGAAAACGATGTTAACCTCGCCCGAGGATCCATCTTGGGTGTTTAATTCACCATACATTGATTATAAACCTAGCACGCGTCTATATAATTAATTGCAACACGCTGGGTTTTTCTCGTGTTTACCTGGATCCGCCGAGTGGATCGAACGGATGAACGGATGAACGGTCGAGACTCGTGCTTTGACCTTCTCGGATCAGTATCCCGATTGCCCAATCTCCAACGCCGAGTGAGGACGATCTATGGAGAATGCTTCGAAAATCACCCAATGCTCTCTCAAAACTCACGAAATTTTCTCTCAAAATTGTGAGACGACCGAAAATCTTGCTTGTAATTTATGAGTGAGAGCTGACATTATCTCATACCTTATATTTATAATGCACTACCTTAATCCTATATGGAATGTTACCATAATCCTATATGGAATATTACCATAATCCTATATGGAATATTACCATACACTTAGATTATTTCCATACTCTTAGATTATTTCCATACTCTTCAGATTATTTCCATACTCCAAGATTATTACCATAATCTTATATGGAAAGGATCTATGCATATTCCATAAATATAATTATATCCTTGTGGGATAAAGAGAATAAAATCTTGCCTTCGAGAGCTATAGGGCGCCGATTTCACAATGTTATGGGCCCGGATGGGCCAAACCAGGATCAAATGCAAGGAATAAAGATGGGCCTCAAATAAATTAATTATCTTATGTTCAGTTGTAACATAAATTAATTTATAAACATTCGATCATGCCACTAGAGAAAGAATGTTGACTTACCCTTTATTACCGGGTTGAGTCGGGCTTGCACTTAGACATTACGAATCCCGTATTTAAGATATCGAACATCCATTAATCATTTCTAGCAATCGATCGCTTAAACGACATTATCCTTATTTCCTTAAGTAGTACCACTCAACCTTATTATTGTACTGAGCTAACTCAACTCGCAGGTTTAGTACAATAAACCTTTGAGCTCCTTAAGGACGCCATCATCCTAAACGGATACGGTTATTTCGACATGTGATAACTAGCGTGACATACAAGATCGCCACCACCCAAGACGCGGAGAATTGGTTAGAACATATAACCTCACTCATAACAAGTCAAAGTGATGGTCAAGAACTCATACTCACCTAATACCTTATCGAGGTTTAGATCATCGTAAGTCACCGAGATCTTGGTTCTTCACGACGGTCGAAGAAGAACTCATCTCATCGTGATCCTTCAATACGCCGAGACGCATCAAAGATAGACAAGCAACTAAGTCAAGTCACTTTATCTATACTGCAGCCTAAACCGACAACTCGTCCTTAAGTCGCCCTCACCGTGAAACTTTTATATCTCATTAAGCTTCGACCAATCATACGGACTTCGTGATCTTCTACACACCGTATGATTTAACTTATATACGAGATAAGGGACACGAGATATATGCAATCAAGTATTCATTTCGGATAGAGATTGTAATAGTGGTAACAGAAACATTGTATACAAGCTCAACCAAACCGCTTTCAAGATACAACCAACAATCTCCCACTTATACTAAAGCAAACTTTAGTATACAATGTGTCTCTACTAGCTATTACAAACAAAACCATCACTTTGCTTCTCCCACTTATACAAAAGTTTCCTTTCTAAGTGGGTGCCATCTAGCATAATTAAGTCCTCTAACGCCCTCGACGTAGACTTATTGCGGTGATTTAGCGGTGCCATCTAGCGCAATTCAAGTCCTCTAACGCCCCGACGTAGACTTATTTCGGCAGCTTTAGTGAATGGATCGCTAGGTTATCCGTCAGATCAATCTTTGCTATCAAGACGTCCCCTCGCCTAACGATTTCTCGTATGACATGGTACTTTCTCTCTATGTGTTTGCTTGCCTTGTGGATCCGTGATTCTTCGAGTTTGCCATTGCACCGAGTTATCACAAGAAACCATGATACTCATGGGCAAACCAGTACCACATCTAGATCCACGAGGTAGTTCTCGAACCATACAACCTCCTTAGCAGCCTCCGGTGGCTACATTTTCGCTTCCATGGTAGAGTCCGCATGCATCGCCGCTTTGCACTCCGCCAGATACGGTTCCACCTCCCAAGGTAAACACATAGTCCGAGGTAGACTTATTCTTATCACGGTCCACTTGAAACCGAAGTCAGATAACCCAAAGGCATTAGACTATCTCGCATGGTAAACTAGCCTATAATCTCGAGTCCTTTTCGTGTACTTGAGTATATGCTTTATCGCAATTCAATGTGCTTGTCCGTGGTTAGACCGATATCTAGTTACTATGCTTATCGCACAAACAGATATCGGCTCGCGCGTAGCATTGCATACACGAGACTTCCTACGCGAAACGTAGGAACTTGTCTCATTTCCTCTATCTCCTTTGCGGTCATAGGTGATCGCCTTTAGATAAAGGAACGCCATGTCCGAAAGGTAGCAATCCTTTTTGGCGGTCCGCATACTAAAACGAGTAATCACAAGATCAATGTAAGACGCCCGAGATAAGCTCAATATTTTCCTCTCGCGATCTCTGAAACCTTGATCCCAAGAATGTACGCCCATCTCCTAAGTCTTTCATTTGAAACCGATCGATAAACAACTTTACGCCCGATAACAACTTCACATTGTTGCCAAATAGAAGAATGTCATCTACGTAAAGTGCAAGAAATACCACATTACCGCTGACATCTAACCGATACACACAACTCTCGCTAGGCAATCTGGTAAATCCATAGGACTTTACCACCTCGCCTAAACGTAAGTTTCATGATCTTGCATCATTGTCTCAGATCGCCTCAGACGTCCATGGGTCGATTATCGCTCGCTCGCTTTTCGGGACTAACCGACGATTCACCCACGAACATAAATCGCCGGGTCGACGAACAACCCTCCCACTACGACGAGGTGCTATAGACATAATGACAACGTGGGTGCAGATACTTGTGGTTCTCTAACTTGCACAACTTGCGTGTAGGTACCACTTATACGGTCGGTGATCTCCAGTGGAACTCGACCCACTTCAATTTCTCAAGTATCTCGTGTCGATCCTCCCACTAGACTCGACATCTCGCACTCTTTGGTCTAATCGGTGGTGGAATACGATCATCTTCTAATTTTCAAGAATGATTTCAACTTTGGACTTATGATTTTCATGTAGTCCTTCTAAGAATCGAGCATTAGTGCTAATAACGACCTTCCGATCCTTAGACTATAGAATAAACCACCTTCGCTCCTCTAGATAGCCAATAAACAGCCTTGCGTCGGATCTAGCCTCCAACTTGTCGCTTTCTTGTTCAAAGACGCAGGCCGGATCGCCCCATATCCTTATGTGGCTTAAACCGGCTCATACCAAACCACAACCTCGAAGCGGTCTTTTCGACCGACTGGACGGTACTAGATTTAGCAAGTATGCCGCCTCTAAGGCATATCCCGTAACGAAATAGGCAATGTAGCATAACTCATCATAGATCTAACCATTTCCAAAAGAGTCCTATTTCTTCGCCCGACACACCATTTTGCCGTGGTGTGTCTTGTGAAGTGCTTGGGACGTAATCCCACATTTCACTAGATAGTCCATAAACTCACATCGAGGTATTCGCCACCGCGATCGACCTCGATGACTTGATACTCTTACTCAGCTTCGCTCCACTTCCGCCTTAAACTCTTTGAATTTCTCAAAGCATTCGACTTGTGAAGCGGTATATGTATCCGCACTCGAGTAATCGTCAATGAAAGTGACAAAATACTGCATTCTCCACGAGCTTGTGGACATAGGTCCACACAGTCGAATGGACTAACTCCAACATTTTTTCGCTCTATAACCCTTCGCCAGGGTCCGTCGACATCTTACCTTCTATATGTGATTCGCAGATCGAGAACTGAGTAACCGTGAGATCACCCAACGCCCATTCTTAGCCGCCTGATCCTATTTAGATTGATGTGACCTAATCTAAGATGCCGAGAGAAAAGTAGAGTCATCTTCATAAGAAAACTTTCTTTTTAGGGTTTGATGAAGATGCAACATAGTTATAGGTATTATGTTTTGTAAATAGTATAAAGCTAATTATATAAAGTGCCAACACGATAACTTCGTCATTTCTTATGATAGAAACACCACTATCAAAAATAACAGAATATCCATGAGTAAATAATTTCAAACGTAAACAAGGTTCCCCAAAATCCGCACATATAAAACGCCTTTCAAAACTAAACTGTTGTCCCAAAACATAAAAACATCTCCAACTCGCGCAACCGACTTTCGCGCTGTTCATGGAGATCGTTATCTCGCCATCAAACAGCCCTTGTCCGCAGAACCTGCAGGTGTAACAAACATGATCGTTGCCAGATCTACTACCCAAGTATGGGTAGAACAAATCGCCAATCATGTTTCACATTAAAGCCAACGACGCACTGAGCCTTGAGCATAGGGCACTGGCCTTCCAATGCCCGGGCCTCACCGCACTTCAAGCATTTGCCCTTCTCCTTCGCTTTTTCAAACCTGGTAGAGCCTTTATATTACTCCCACTCTTTTCTTTAGCCTTAGCATCTCTAGAATTCCACTTTCCTTTTCATCTTCGATAAAACGTTGGTCTTCCTAGAGGTGCGGTCAAGACTGCACCTTGCTCATTTTGCTTTCTTCCGCTACTAAGTCCTCTTGCAATGAATCTAGAGTATAACTCTTATCATAAAGGACTACTCCATAACGAAAGTCATCAAAAGACTTGGGCAAAGAATTGAGGATCATATCGATTCTCGACTACGCCATCAATATATCCTCCAACCAATTCGAGCTCTCCAAGAGATTGATCATCCGCTTTACATGGTCATGCATCGAATCGCTTCCTTCATAGAACTCGACATAATTAATTTTGTCAAATTATGACAAGTTTATCTCGTCCGACCTCATACAATTTCATGAGATTTAACCATATCGTGGTCAGATTATCCATCTCTTGATGTCGAGTTGCAGGACCGCACATGGTGACCAAAAGAA
Source organism: Salvia rosmarinus (assembly GCA_036937905.1). Classification (NCBI taxonomy): domain Eukaryota; kingdom Viridiplantae; phylum Streptophyta; class Magnoliopsida; order Lamiales; family Lamiaceae; genus Salvia; species Salvia rosmarinus. Next base: position 9,952,452 of record CM072822.1, read on the forward strand.
GGCACTTCGCCATTCTATTTGATTTGTCCCATTTCTCGCTCCTCGCGCCCTCATCAAGAGATAAATCGTCTAGAGGTTCGGGACGGTGTAGTGAGTATATATAAATTTTCTTGGCAGTGAGAACATTCACAATGTTTCGCTTCCACTCGATAAAATTTGGACCGATAACGGATTTTGTGCGAGCATATTGATAATCGGCGAAGAGACATATCTGAAACGATAATGTAAAACACATAAGCATACGATCGTAAATAATTGTGAATAATAATATTGTAACCTTTGATAAAACAATATTAATTGAAACCTCCAATCGCCCAAGGAATCCCACATGCAAGCCACGCTGTGTGGGCGCTTACACGAACCCCGACTGCACTAAAATATACCTTTTAGTCGCTTAATTTCAATCCATGTCAACTTATCCTTATGACAAATGAAATTAATGATTCGACCTTACTAGACCACATCACTATCACAAGAAGGGACTTCATGGAAGTTGTACTTGAGGTGATGTCAAGCATCGACCACAATTTTAACAACAGAAGATGAATTTTAGAATTGGTATACTCACTCGGACCATACCGCCCAATTCAAATTCTTTTGTTATCTCATTTTATATCTATCACTAGAGAACTTATGAAAATCGCACATACAAGCCACGCTGTGTGGACGCGTTTACATGAAACTCCCACTTCTCAATAGATTTAAAATGTTTTATTTAGAAATCTCATCTAACAAACTTATGATAAACAAAGCAAGCAAGCCACGCGTGTGGACGTTTACTCACGGTCGTCTCACTTTGTTTAGAGATCAAAAGTGGAGGTCTTGACATTTTAATTTGAAAATTAATTTGTCGGGTTGTTTGCTTAGTCTTTTTATTCAAAAGGTTTGTCCATGCAGATCACGTAATCCTAGCATGCTTTTCTATAGAACTCAACATGTAAAACATGCTCGCAGTAATTCTAAAATATGCTTGATAAACGCGATAAACCTAGCATGCTTACTATGCGCATCCAATTACGTAAAACACTTAAAGGTTTGTCAACGTAATTTAAACATACATAGCATGCTACCGCATAATTTAAACATCCACGACATGCATATGAACGATAAAATAAAATAAAACGCTCATCGCGTCTAATCGTGAAACCCGACATTTAAATCTAATCTATTACATAGATTTACAAAGTACTGAGATTTAACCAAAACGGGCCTCGCGTGCACCCGCACGGGCCGAATTTCGAAAACGGTCCGGGCGGTCGGCCCATAAGAGTGCCGGGGCGCGCCAGGGGCTAAGCCCGCCGCGCGCCCGCCCGCGCGCCGCCCGCCTCGCCTGGGGGCTGCCTCGCGGTCGCTAACGCGACCGCGACCGCCGAAAGCACGCTGCACGCCACGCCCCAAGCGCCGAACGCCCGCTCGAGACATCGCCGCCAGCCGCCAAACCCGCGATCAAGCGGTCGCTCGCTGGCGCCGGGTTTCGCGCGCAACGCGCCCGTCGCCGCTAGCTCGCACGGCCGCGAGCTCGCTGGTAATCCTCGCGATCGCGAAGTTCGCCGCTAAGCGCCAGGATCCCGCGCGAACGCGCCCTTCGCCGCCGCAGCCCTCGCGATCGCTTTAGCGACCGCGAGACTCGCCATGGAAACCACCCGTAAACAGTACCGAGAACCTCGTTTTCCCGTCGTTTCGTTCTTCGCTCGCTCGCTCGTTCTTCTTTACGTATAAGATTTACATAATAAAATCTAATCTAACCACGGATTTTCTCGTGGTGTAAAACAAAACCAACAAAACAAACGAGCCACGATGAACGACAAACCACAATTATAATAACGCACGTAATAATCAAACGTGAATAAATCCAACAGAGCCAAGATTCGATCCCGTGCTCGATACCAATTGTAGGAAAACGTATGTTAACCCTCGCTCGAGGATCCATCTTGGGTGTTTAATTCACCATACATCGATTATAAACCTAGATGCGTCTATATAATTAATCGCAACACGCTGGGGTTTTCTCGTGTTTACCTCGATCCGCCGAGGTGGATCGAACGATGAACGGATTGAACGGTCGAGACTGGTGCTTTGACCTTCTCGGATCGTATCCCGATTGCCCAATCTCCAACGCCGAGTGAGGACGATCTATGGAGAATGCTTGGGAAAATCACCCAATGCTCTCTCAAAACTCACGAAATTTTCTCTCAAAATTGTGAGACGACCGAAAATCTTGCTTGTAATTTGTGAGTGAGAGCTAGACATTATCTCATACCTTATATTTATAATGCACTACCTTAATCCTATATGGAATGTTACCATAATCCTATATGGAATATTACCATAATCCTATATGGAATATTACCATACACTTAGGATTATTTCCATACTCTTAGGATTATTTCCATACTCTTAGATTATTTCCATACTCTCAAGATTATTACCATAATCTTATATGGAAAGGATCTATGCATATTCCATAAATATAATTATATCCTTGTGGGATAAAGAGAATAAAATCTTGCCTTCGAGAGCTATAGGGCCGATTTCCACGTCTTTATGGGCACGGATGGGCGGCCAGGATCAAATGTAGGAATAAAGATGGGCCTCAAATAAATTAATTATCTTATGTTCACCCGAACATAAATTAATTTATAAACATTCGATCATGCCACTAGAGAAAGAATGTTGACTTACCCTTTATTACGAAGTTGAGTCGGGCTTGCACTTAGACATTCTGAATCCCGTATTTAAGATATCGAACATCCATTAATCATTTCTAGCAATCGATCGCTTAAGCGATTAATATCCTTATTTCCTTAAGTAGTACCACTCAACCTTATTATTGTACTTGAGCTAACTCAACCTGCGGGGTTTAGTACAATAAACCTTTGAGCTCCTTAAGGGGCGCCATCATCCTAGCGGATACGGTTACTCGTCTGAGATAACTAGCGTGACATACAAGATCGCCACCACCCAAGATGCGGAGAATCTTGGGTTAGAACATATAACCCTCACTCATAACAAGTCAAAGTGATGGTCAACAACTCATACTCACCTAATACCTTATCGAGGTTTAGATCATCGTAAGTCACCGAGATCTTGGTTCTTCACGACGGTCGAAAGAAGAACTCATCTCATCGTGATCCTTCAATACGTCGAGACGCATCGGCATAGACAAGCAACTAAGTCAAGTCACTTATCTATATGCGGCTACTAAACCGACAACTCGTCCTTAAGTCGTCTCATTTGTGAAACTTTTTATATCTCATTAAGCTTGACCAATCATACGGACTTCGTGATCTTCACACATCGTATGATTTAACTTATATATGAGATAAGGGACACGATATATGCAATCAAGTATTCATTTCGAGATAGGAGATTGTAATAGTGGTATCAGAAACATTGTATACAAGCTCAACCAAAGCGCCAAGATACAACCAACAGACGGAATGAAACACGGACGCTGGCGCTCGGGACGACACGTGCAAAAGGCGGCGCCCACGGACGGAAGCTAGCCGGACGCGAGTGCTCTCTGAAGCGTGCCCAGCGACGGACGCACACCAAGTGCCGGACGCGCGTCTTTCCTTCAAGCGGGCGGCGTTGCGCGCAAATACCGGCCACGTCGAGTCCGGCGCTGGGTGCACTCTTGAGCATCAAAAGTTCAACGCAATCATTTCCCTACACAAAACCCAAACGAATATGATTCCAACAAAAGATGTTCTAATATGACCAAAAAGGAATCAAATCGTCGAAAACAAACGGAGAAAAACAAAACAAAAACATGTAAAACAACACCCCCACACTTAACTCTTTGCTTGTCCTCGAGCAAATTTTAGTTTCTTGAAAGGAATGGTATACATAGAATCAATACTTCAAATAGAATCAATCATATATTCACATCCCTTCAATGCATCTTAATAATATAGTTCTCAATACAATGATCCTCATTCATCAATCCAAACATGTGACTTATCATAGAATAGCTGTGCTTTGACTCAACATGATTTCAGAAATCAATATATTACTTATATGGTTCCCTTTCATGTAAGAAATCCCAAATGACAAAAACAAATAAGAACTTGTGGAACTTAAAACCGATTATAGGACAATAATCGTTAGGTGGTACCTTCAAGTTGTACACTTGAGTATCCTAACGTAGATATCTATACCCATAGCAAAGAGTCTCCTTCGAGACAAAAACTTTTTGGTTGTAAAATGTATATACGCAAGTGCACGTAGTCAACAAGTAATAAATCGGAAGTACTCCAAGATCGTCTCCACAGGGATTGCAAATTAAAATAATACGTCTACTTCAAATATCTAAAATAAGGAATAAAAACGATTAAACTAAGAGATGATTTTTGGTTTTCTTTTATGGGCAACAAACTGAACAAAATTACAGAGTAAATTACTTGAAAGAAGTAGATAAACAACTATTTAAAAGGTTCGAACAGAGATTGATTTGGAAAAACGGACTTGAACCCTTGAATCCGTCTATGTCTTATGAACATAATGATGCTGCAGCATTAGTTCAGCAATGAACTCAATGTTGACGTGAATAACCAGCTTGTCTTATGAATATAATGATGCTGCAGCATTATTTCAGCAATGAACTCAATGTTGACGTGAATAACAGCTTTTCATAGAACTTTCCCAAATCCTATGGTCTTATATCTTTCACCAAATTATGCATATTCCTATACTATAACAGGTCAAGACCTCCAAAATTCAGTTCATATCACAAGGTCACACAAGGCCAATAACATATTCCTATGCTATTCACTCAACACAATCAAACAAGGATTATGTCTTGTGTCATTCAAATTTATCCATTCCATTTAATCTTTCCAGAATTAAATAAAGCTATTCAACTTGCTATTGGTGATCAAGCAACAACAAGAGATATCAACAAACCCATTTGAATGAACAATGAGATAACAAGCTAAAATAATGTGCATAAGAATTACAAAACTAAGACATAGATTTCATCAAGAATTCAAGTCACTGAAGTTTAGCTCATGATAGAAGTTAAAACAGAAAATAACATATTCAAGTTCTCCATGTTCTTCAGCCAAAAACGAGAGTTACAAACAAATTAAATAAAATGGAGAGAAGAAACTATTCTGAAATTTGGCCTTCCAGTTTTTGCTCCCTCCTTGCTCCCAGGAATTTTTTCTGTGTATCTCTCTGCAATTTTTTCGTTCCTCACCTCTGTTTCCATTTCTTATATTGCGGTGTAGCTATTTAGAGTAGAAGCTAGGTTTGAGATTTAGCTTGTGAAATGGCCAGGGTTGCCTCCTTAGTCTCCAGTCGGTGCTCATCTCCAATTTGTTGGATTTTATCTCTTTTGTGCACATGTGTCTCCCAATTAAAAGCTTTGCGGTGGTCCCTCCATTTTACTTGATTCACGCCCATTTATTGATTGTCGATCTTTGCAACAAAGTTTCAAAGAATGAGTAATATGCACCAAAAATAATAATGCGATTTCACAACCATTTTCTTTCAAACTCATTTCAATTAACTTCAAAAGATCACTTATCTCAACTCTAGAACAAACACGAGCAAAACACGCGAAACACAACACAAAATGAGAAGGAAAGGCAAACGAAGACACAAAACATGCATCAAACATTACTCAAAAAGCTTTGGAGATTAGAAAGTAACTCCTTTTATAAGAGTTATCACACCCCCAAACTTAAACCATTACTCGTCCTCGAGTGATGCAAAGACAAAGAAGAAAAGGAAAAACAAAGAACAAACAAACGAAAACAAAACACAACAAAACACACAAGAGATGAAGAAAGGGAAGATATGCCTTGTTCTTGCTAAAGATTTAAACGAGGAAAGCTCTCAATAATTTCAACAAAAAGGAGCTAAGAGCTACTCATATTTCAAGTCTTGCACCAACCACCCTTAAATTGCTATGCTGCCAAAATAACTTTTAACACATTTTCAAAATCTTTGCATTGCATAGATCTTCCCAAGATATCCCAATTACTCTAAATCATGCTAGGTCTCGTTCCTCAAGCTTAAGTTGTGTTTCTATGAATTGATTTAGCAAATCTCTCTCCACTAATGTAGGTAAACGCTAAATCAAAGATCACAAGGACTTCAAAAGCTTATAATGTTAGGCTCGGGTAAAGGTTGGATAAATGGGAATATTTGTAGCTAAGAACACCTGAGCACCTCAATCATTTAAGACCAAAAGAATCCCCATAGTCACTCCCATCGAAAAGGATCCATCATCCTAATTCATGCCAAATTTATTAGCAAGAATAACCATACATAATCTCAACAAAACGACCCGTTTTCTTCTCTTCTTTTCCTTTTTCGCATATATATGCATATAATTTTTTTTCACGACTTTCATTTTCATTTTCTATTTTCTGCTTTTTTTTTTTTTACAAAATAAATATAGAACTCAAGATAGACCCAACACCTCCACCCCAAACTTAAAGATCAACATTGCCTCAATGTTGGAGCAAAATATCTGAGGAGAGTGATGTGTGCGTAAATTTCTAGAGCAACACATCATTCTTCCAAATCCCATACCCAAATCAAGGTGCTCAAAATGTGAAGTGGAGTGAGTGAGATGACGATTAAATTATGTAAGAGAAGATAGGATGTGATTAAAGAAAGAAAAGACCAATAAGGCTCAAACGGGGTGACAAGGGATAACATATGTAGAATGGTAGCTTGAAAGGCTCAATCGATCCAAAAATGGCCTAGATCATATCCTTGATTTATCGATACCACAAATTTCGCCTCAAGAGAATTAACTTAAACAATTCGAGAAACTTAAACTTTCACAAGAGCCAACGTAATCCAGAATTTTCAAGATTTCTGAGTTGAACTACGCATGCAGTAATACTTTTAAATCATCTTTTCAAAACAAATTCTAGCAACAAAACAGTCAAGGATGGTTAGACCAGAACTTATCAACACGAGGACTCGAAGCTCCAACATTTTAGCATAAAAGGATTTTATATAATCATCGAGCTCCCGTGCAAAAATTCATTCATTTCATACAGCATAATCTTCCCATTCATCACCAACAAGACCACAACAAAACAAACAGCAAGACAACCAACACAGAAACAACAACAGCCAACAAGAACAGACCAACGACAACAAAAACAAAGAACAAAACAAGAGTTGAGAATATGTGAACTCCCCTTGCTACTCTTCGGGCTCGGCCGAAGAAGTAGGAAACTGCATCATCTTCGTGTAAAGTAGGCCATGGCTCGAAAATCGCTGGAAATTGGGCGGCTTTGGCAAGGATCTAGTGAGATTTTGTTGAGATCTCGGAGCTTGGGGGAGATGGCTCGGCAACTGGGGGCTCGAGACACCCCTCTTTAAATTTCAACACCCCAATGTACAGCTTCCTGAAGAAAGTGTCGAACAACCCCTTTCGATTTTTATTTTTTTTCCAACACCAAAATTTAGCTTCCAGTAGAATATTCGAACAGTCCCTTCAACGTTTCACCACCCCAAAGTTTCAGCCCCCTCTTGAAATTTTCGACAGCTTCCTGAAGAGAGTTTTCGACAGCTCCTTCGATTTTTTTTTTTAACACCAAAATTTCAGCCTCTACTCCTCAATGTTTCGAACAACACCAAAATATTCGAACAACCCAAAACAACACCAAAATGTCAATGTTTCGAACAACCCACTCGATTTCTCAACAACACAAAATTTTAGCCTCCTCAGACTACTTAGAAACCCAACACAGCTCCAAACCAATTTTAGCAGCAACAAGAATATTCACAAAATTCCAAACTGCATTCCACAATTCCAAGTTCCCAAACTCGCGCAGGTGATGAAAATGGATGAACAAAATCGCTATGTAAGACTGGGATTTTGTTACCTTTGTTCGCAACCGATTTGAGAACCCAACAATGGCGGACTTCTCCTTGAACAGCGATGAACGGCGACTGGCGAGATGGACGGCGGTTGCGGTCTGGGCGAGTATGTGAGGGACTGAGAGCTTGGAAATGATACGCGTAGATGGGGTGTTGATTTCTCTATATCAGAATTTTAGGAGGGAGAATGTGGGAAGATGGAAGATAAGGATGTGAAGAAAAACAAATTTAAATGACTCTACGTCTCTGTCTCAAGCTTCTCTTCCCCCCGTTTTTTTTCTTTTGAAATTAGGATGTTTTCGGACATTTGGGTTGTTACAAACTTTGCTTTGTTTCTTTTCTTTATTTCAATTCACTGATGGGTCGAAAATGAAGGCTGGCCCAACTGGAGTTCTTTCTCTCTCTTCGAAAATCAGCTAACCCACTTCACATAGTAGGCTGAAATTTTGTTCGTTGCTGCACGTTGCTACCACAATACTCAGCATCCAAACCACTTTTTCTCCTTCCGAGACTTAATTTTTAGCACCTTTCCCCTCCAATAAAGGCTCTTACCTGCCATTAAAAATCGAGCACACTTTAGAAAAGAAAAATGAAAGGCTGCAACACTTAACGGAAGGAAAAAAAAAACAACATGCTGAAACAAGAAGGAAATTAAACAAACATAAATATTTTTTTGTTTTCAGATTTTTGGAAATAAAAAGCAACAGACAAAAATATTTACATAAACATGGGTTGTCCTTAAAATAGTGTCCGGTTTCTTGGACAACCCAAGATACTCCTTTTCATAGGTCGATTCAAGAGGGTGAGGTCTTCTCGGTTGACCTCTTCGCCCAAAAATGCTTCACCCTCCGCCTGTTCAAGTAAATTCACGGCGGACTGATTTTCTCTTAGCATAACAGACTCCATAAGGATAAACCTTGATGATAGTGAATGGTCCGGACCACCGCGATTTCGATTTTCACGGAACAATTTGACGAGAGTTGAAAAGTAACAACTTGCCGCCTTCTTCAAAGACTCGAGGTCGATCCTTTTCATGCCATCTCTTGGTTTTCTCCTTGTACAATTTAGCATTTTCATAGGAAAATAACCTCATCTCCTCAAGCTCATTCAACTCGAGTCTTGAATTGCCGCGACTTTAGGGTCCAAATTGACTTTTGATGGCCCAAATGCGCGGTGCACTAACTCAAAGGCAAATGGCATGCTTTCGAAAACCGGCCGATATGGAGACATTCCCAATGGTGTTTTGAAGGCTGTTCGATAGGCCCACAAGGCGTCATCCAAGCGTTGAGACCAGTCCTTTCGGTTGGGATTTACAACTTTCTCGAGTATCCCCTTGATTTCTCTATTAGAAAGCTCTGCTTGACCATTTGTTTGAGGATGATATGCAGTAGCCACCTTGTGCCTGACATTGTACTTAGCCAAAACGCTTGCAAGAGCTTTGTTCACAAAGTCGTCCTAAATCGATGAGAGCTCTCGGTGTGCCAAACCGAGTGAAGATGTGTTTGTGCAGAAATTTTATCACCACTTTGGAGTCGTTCGTGGGGGTGGCGATCGCTTCAATCCATTTCGACACATAGTCGACAGCCACCAAGATGTATAAATTATTGAAGGAAGAAGGGAATGGTCCCATAAAATCTATTCCCCACATCGAACAACTCGACTTTCGTAATGTTATTCAACGGCATCTCATTTCTAGAAGAGATATTTCCCACACGTTGGCATCGATCACACTTCTTTGCAAACTCATGCGCATCTTTAAATAGAGAAGGCCAAAAATAACCTGATTGGAGGACTTTTGCTGCTGTCCTCTGTCCTCCAAAGTGCCCTCCATATGGGGCTACGTGGCAATAATCCAGAATGTTGGAGATTTCTTCTTCTGCACACAACGCGTCTCAACACTGATCGGACCCTTGCTTGTGCGGGGCGGATCATCCCAAAATAAGTTCTCACATCATGCAAAAACCTCTTGAATTGCGATGATTCAAGTCCGTGGGACGCAACCCGCTTAGCGGAAATTTACAAAATCGACAAACCATGGAGTTGGTATTTGTTTCACTTGCAAGAGTCGCTCGTCGGGAACGTTTCCTTGATTGGCTCGACAAACTCATTACGTATTCCATTCTCCAAGCGAGAGAGATGGTCGCAACTTGATTCTCGATACCTTTTACGTCCCGAATTTCCAAATCAAATTCTTGAAGAAGAACACCCATCGAATGAGGCGTGGCTTTGCATCTTTTTTGAAATGAGATATTTGATGGTGAATGATCCGTGTAGACCACCACTTTGGTTCCCACGAGATAGGACTGAACTTATCAAATGCGAAACCACGGCCGGAGTTCTTTTACGTGGTCGTGTAATTCGATTGAGCTTCGACCAACGCCTGCTAGCGGAGTAAATGGTGTGAAAATTTTTGTCTTTCCTCTCCGCCCAAGCACAAAGGCACAAGCAAAATCACTTGCATCGCACATCAATTCAAACGGAAGAGACCAATCCGAGCAACTATAATAGGAGGCGGACACCAAAGCCTTTTTCAAATGTAAGAAGCATCGCGGCATTCTTTGGTGAAGTCGAATGATCTGCTCGCCAAGATGTGAGCAGTGGCTTCGAGATTTTGGAGAAGTCTTTAATGAACCTACAGTAGAAACCCGCGTGGCCCGTAAAACTTGAACTCCTTGAGCGGATGTAGGTGGTGGCGGCATGTCTATAACCTCAATTTTGCTCTATCAACTTCAATGCCTTTTACGAAACTCGATGACCCAAGACCGTGCCTTTCGCACCATAAAATGACATTTTCCCAATTTAGAACCAGGTTCGTCTCTTCACATCGCTCCAATACTTTTCCCAAATTTATCAAGCAAGTATCGAAGGTGTCTCCAAAAACCGAGAAGTCATCCATGAAGATTTCTAACGATGTTTCCACCATATCGGAGAATATCGCCATCATACATCTTTGAAAAGTGGCAGGTGCATTACATAGCCCGAATGGCATTCTTCTACAAGAAAAAGTACCGTAGGGACATGTGAATGTGGTTTTGTGTTGATCCTCGAGAGCTATGGCTATTTGGTGATAGCCGGAATATCCATCGAGGAAGCAAAAATACTCTTTACCTGCTAGCTTGTCAAGCATTTGATCGATGAATGGCAACGGGAAATGATCCTTCCTTGTAGCCTTGTTCAATTTACGATAATCCACACAAACTCTCCACCCGATCACTACCCTTGTAGGAATCAGTTCATTTTTATCATTTGCGACCACCGTCACTCCTCCTTTCTTGGGAACACACTGAACGGGGCTGACCCAAGAGCTGTCCGAAATTGGATAAATAATCCCAGCATCTAAAAGCTTGATCACCTCCTTTTTCACCACTTCTTTCATCACCGGGTTAAGACGTCTATGATGTTCCACCGAGTTGTTGCATCCTTCTTCCAATGCAATTTTGTGCATACAAATAGAGCGGACTTATCCTCTTATATCGACATCGTCCACCAAAAGCCTTCTTATATCTTTTCAAAACTTCCAAGAGCATTTCTTCCTTTTCAAAGACCAAGAATGGTGAAATAATAAGCGCCATGTTTCATCAATTCCAAGTAAGCATACTTTAGGTGAGTGGGCGAGGTTTCAAAACCAAGTCTGGTGGTTCTCGAATCGACGGATTGGAAAGTTTGAAATCTCGGTCGATGAGTCTCAAAGACTCAAACTTCGTTGAAAATTAGCAAGAGCTTGTGCCGATTCAAACATGCTTCTGCATCTTCTTCTTCGTCACCCAAGTCTTGAACTCCTCTAGAGCTGCAACACTAATACCTTCTCGCATTTTCCATGCTCAAATTATCACCACAATGTGGTCAATGATATTTAGGCGAGCATTCTTCAACCTCATCAGAAATTTCATGGCGTTGAACACATTGAAGGTAACTTGTGGTCATTCACTCATTGTTAATTCCCTTTTGAACATCAATCAATGTTCTTCCTGTTGCAAAAATGGTGCCCAAAATAATGGGAACTTCCCTATCCGCCTCACAATCAAGAATAATAAAATCCAGCGGGAAAAATAAAAGTATCGACCTTGACCAGAACATCTTCGATCTTGCCTTCCGAATGTGCCATGGAACGGTAAGCCAACTGTAGAGTCACTGTGGTAGGCCTTGCTTCTCCGATTCCCAGCTTTTTGAAAATAGATAACGGCATAAGATTTATGCTCGCTCCCAAATCGCATAGAGCTCGGCCAACATCTCGGCCTCCAATGGAACATGGAATGGTAAAGCTACCGGGATCCTTCAACTTAGGTGGAATTTTATTCTTCAATATAGCGCTACTCCCCTCTGTCAAAGCCATTGTCTCGAATTCCCCAAGTCGACATTTCTTCGTCAAAATGTCTTTCAAAAACTTCACGTAGTTGGGCATTTACTCTAATGCCTCCACTAAGGGAATGTTGATATGAAGCTGCTTCAATACATCTAAAAATCTTCGGAACTTGACGTCTTGCTGTTGGTTCTGGAAGCGTTGCGGAAATGGTGGAGGTGGCTTTCCGAAAGCGATTGGGGTTTCGATCTTTGCGGGATTCTGCGCAAGAAGACTGAACGAGATGTCTTTTGCCTTGACGAACCTGACTCTTCACTCTTATCCAAGTCAGTTTGGATTGAAGTGGGCTCAGTATTTTTCTTGGTATTTTGTCTGATAACCTCTTCATTAAATTGCAGCGTCTTGCCACTCCTCAAGGTGACCGCCTTGCAATGCTCTTTGTCTTTTCTTGGATTTTCCGTGTCACTTGGCAACGCACCGTGTTGCCTATTTCTTAGCTCAGTGGCTATTTGTCCCATTTGAACCTCCAAATTCCTCAATGATGTAGCTTGGCTCAATTACTGCATCATTCTTAGCCATGTACTCTTTCATCAACGCCTCTAGCAGTTTGTATGCGGAGGTTGTTGTCGAGGTACCCTTGTTGTTTTTGTTGTTGTTGGTACCCTTGTTTGGCTGATTTTCTCTTGCATTTGCACACCACTTGTACCACTCCTTGACCACCCCAAGAAAAATTTGGGTGTTGCCTCCAACCCGGATTATCGTTTGTGAGTAATGATTGTTCTCGCTGCATTTTGATTCCCCACATAGCACACCGGGTTGGATTAGAGGCAATTTTGAGGCATGTCCTCTCCACAATAAACACACGAAATTTACGCCACCTTTCCGTAGGTACAGACACTAGGCGGTGTAGGTCTTGAATTTCCCCAAACTTAAGTTTTTCACACATTGTTCATTGAAGCCACTTGTGCGATTAATGCGATCAAGCATCGACTTCAAACACACCGCTACCTTTTTACCTTGAGGAGCTCTCGTTTGACCATTGACATTGTTGTTAGCAATTCTCTCCGAATTTCATATGCTTCATTGTAAGATTTGGAGAGAATAGCTCCATTTCTTGACGTCGAGAACCAAACGCGTGAGAAGCATTTAGACCATTGTAGAAGGTCTCAATCGAATCTGATGTGGAATGCCATGGTGAGGGCATTTTCTAAGCGAGTCTTTGAATCGTTCCGTGCCTCACAAGCAGTTCATCCTCCAACCGTTGGAGCGACATAATCTCGTTCCGTAGTTTGGCGTTTTTCGTTGGAAGGAAGTATGATCGGGAACTTCTCGCCTAGCTCGTTCCATGTAGAAATAGAGTCGGTGGAAGTGCATTTAGCCAAGCTCGCTCTGTCCTCGTGAGAATGGAAATAATCTCAACCTTAACGCCTCGCCGACACGCCTGCAACTGAAGAGGTCGCTCACTTCCAAGAATGAGCGAAGGTGAAGGTGTGGATCTTCGTGGCTTGTCCTTTGAATTGCCTCTGATTTGCAACATTTGAAACATCACCGGCTTCAACTCGGTTGTGGAGCTTGAATCTCCGGTCAATTATGCCGAATTAAGTTCATTGAACATTGGTGCGGCATAATCCCGTATAGCTCTCTTTATCATCGGCTATGACAATGACATTATTGTCTCGTCATCTCTTGGAACCATTTCAGCCATCCTTGCTTGGCGTCTGGTTCGTTGATCTCTTCTCCACCGAAAAAATGCGTTCGATTACGGATCAAAGCGGGTGGTTCGGGACCTTGCTCACCGTTCATACACAAAGGACAACCTACAAAGTTCCGGAAAGTAACACAAAATTATGAGATGAAAATGTAAAAGCGAGCGGTAACTAAAATTAAAATGGTTAACGTAATTCTAATTTCAATCCCGACACGGCGCCAAAAACTTGTTGGTTGTAAAATGTATATCGCAAGTGCACGTAGTCAACAAGTAATAAATCGGAAGTACTCAAGATCGTCTCCACGGGGATTGCAAATTAAAATAATACGTCTACTTGAATATCTAAAATAAGGAATAAAACGATTAAACTAAGAGATGATTTTGGTTTTCTTTTATGGGCAACAAACTGAACAAAATTACGAGTAAATTACTTGAAAGAAGTAGATAAACAACTATTTAAAAGGTTCGAACAGATTGATTTGGAAAACGGACTTGAACCCTTGAATCAGTCTATGTCTTATGAACATAATGATGCTGCAGCATTAGTTCAGCAATGAACTCAATGTTGACGTGAATAACCAGCTTGTCTTATGAATATAATGATGTTGCAGCATTATTTCAACAATGAACTCAATGTTGGCGTGAATAACGACTTTTCATAGAACTTTACCAAATCCTATGGTCTTATATCTTTCACCAAATTATGCATATTCCTATACTATAATGAGTTCAAGACCTCCAAAATTCGGTTCATATCACAAGGTCACACAAGGCCAATAACATATTCCTATGCTATTCACTCAACACAATCAAACAAGGATTATGCTCATGTCATTCAAATTTATCCATTCCATTTATTCTTTCGAATTAAATAAAGCTATTGACTTGATATTGGTGATCAAGCAACAAGCTAAAATAATGTGCATAAAATTACAAAACTAAGACATAGATTTCATCAAGAATTCAAGTCCTTTGAAGTTTAGCTCATGATAGAAGTTAAAGCAGAAAATAACATATTCAAGTTCTCCATGTTCTTGACCCAAAACGAGAGTTACAAACAAATTAAATAAAATGGAGAAGAAACTATTACGAAATTTGGCCTTCGGTTTTGCTCCTCCTTGCTCCCGAATTTTTTCTGTATCTCTCTGCAATTTTTCGTTCCCAGCCTCTGTTTCCATTTCTTATATTGCGGGTGTAGCTATTTAGAGTAGAAGCTAGGTTTCAGTATTTAGCTTGTGAAATGGCGGGTTGCCTCCTTAATCTCCAGAAGTCAGGTGCTCATCTCCAATTTGTTGGATTTTAGCTCTTTTTGTGCACATGTGTCTCCCAATTAAAAGCTTTGCAGGTGGTCCCCTCCATTTTACTTCAGATTCCACGCCCATTTATTTAATTGCTGATGCTGCAGCAAAGTTTCAGCAATGAGTAATATGCACCAAAAATAATAATGCGATTTCACAACCATTTTTCTTTCAAACTCAGCTCAATTAACTTCAAAAAGATCACTTATCTCAACTCTAGAACAAACACGAGCAGAACACGCGAAACACAACACAAAATGAGAAGGAAAGGCAAACGAAGACACAAAACATGCATCAAACATTACTCAAAAAGCTTTGGAGATTAGAAAATAACTCCTTTTATAAGAGTTATCAAGACAACACAAGCAAGAGGGGTAGAGCCCCTTATTCGAATTTTAAGCACACTTATTTCACAACAATGACATATTTTCTTTTCTTTTCTTTTCTTTTTTTTTTTTTTTTATTTGTCCACTTTTCTTGAAAGATCATCTGAGATGGGTTCCATTCTGAAGCATCGACATCCGATCACTGCCTTGTCTAAACACGACTTCCTAATTATGTCCCCAGTTCAATTGACACCTAAGTTTCATCTAACTAAAACCATATACCAAGATGCAAAGAAGTTCGGATCAAAAGCGCAATTAATTCAACTTAAAGCATAATTCTTCATACACCATTGATTTCAAGAAGGTAAAATCATCTCTAATCCAAACAAAAAGTTAAAAAAACGACAAAACACAACAAAGCCAAAAACGACGGAAAACAAACAAAGCAAACCAAACGGAAAGAAACCCCTCCCCCCAACACTAAAAACAGGCAAGGTCCCCGGCAACGGCACCAAAATTTGTTCCAATCAAAAGTATACTCTTAATTGACTCCTAATCGAATGAGGTGTTATAGTAGGGAAAGTTAACCCTAGTCGTCTCTCAAGGAAAACTTAACAGAGCGTTACTAAGTTGCCACACGAAAATAAATAAATTCCTAAACACTCTAATCTCAAAAGGTTTGATTGATTACCGAGGCAATAAATTATTAAAGAAAGAAAGACGAATTAACTAGGCAGAAATTTACAAAGCAGATAAATTATCTAGGCAAGAGTTAAACCCTAAATCGAAGAATATGGAATCAAAATTATAAACCTGAGACATGAATCTAAAAGATTAAGCGGAAGGCAAGATTACTTAGGCGAATATCAAAATTAATCTTAATCCAACGAAGAAATCGATAACAATCAAATACGAAGCGATTATACGAATAAAGCAATAGAAGAAACTTACGAACAAAGCGAGCGATGGAATTGATAATCAAACTTGATCTGAATCGATATCCTTACAATAATTCTTGAATCGAGATCAAAAGTAAAGAGAAGGAATAGCAATAGAAATTTTAGAACTAAAGGAGAATTCTCGTCAGGAGCTCTTGAACAAAAAGGCGAAATAAAATAAAATTGAGAGGTAGGTTATGAGTTTGGCGTATATATAGCGGCCCAAAATAACGCGCGGCGGACCGGAGCCCAGTCTGGACGCGCGGCGCTTGCAAACAAAAAGCGGCCACGGACTCAGCCGAGCGCGGACGCTGAAGCCTCGGATGCACTACCGGCGCGAAGCGAGGCCGGACTCGTCGAGCTTCGGGCGACAAACACTCGAAAACCTGGCGCCGGACGCATTGCGGCCGCGGACGACGGACTCTCGGCCGTCTGCGTATACAACCAGCCGGGCGTAAGCGGCGGCGGGCGCGAGGTCTTGGTTTCGGCTCCAGCCGGATGGAATGAAGCGCGGACGCGGGCGCTCGGGGCAACGTCAAGGCGTCCAACGCCGGGCGGAAGCAGCGCGGACGCGAGTGCTCTCGAAGCATGCCCAGCCGGACGCACACGCTGGCGCCGGACGCGTCTTTCCGCCAAGCGGGCGGCGTTGCGCGCCTGCGCCGGCTACGCCGAGTCCGGCGCTTAGGTGCGCTCTTCAGGCATCAAAAGTTCAACGCAATCATTTCCCTACACAAAACCCAAACGAATATGATTCCAACAAAAGATGTTCTAATATGACCAAAAAGGAATCAAATCGTCGAAAACAAACGGAGAAAAACAAAACAAAAACATGCAAAAAAATAAGACATAGTCTGCCAAAAGTATTGCGATCCATTCGAAGATTTACTATGCAATCGGTATCACTGACTCCTACCATTCTATTCAAGTGTTTTACTTGGTGGTATCCTATCAATCATCTGATATTTAGGGGCTATTTGAGTCGTTTCTTTTTCTTATCGGGTCCTAAGCGGGAGGAGGCTAATGGCATTCAATATATCGTGCACATATTCATGCAATATCTCCTCTATCAATAAGTAATAGGATGCAAGTCTATCACCATTAGGCGCCATTACGTGGCTTTGTTGCACCCAATATCTGCATACGTAAAAAACATGGTTTACTGATATACCAACAACCACAATTTAGATTATTTATTATTAGCTACAAATACAAAAAGGGGAATTAGTGAAGAAAATAATTAAAATTCGAAAGTTACAATATAAGGGAATTAATCAAGAAAATAATTAAAATTTATCCACCAATACCAAAAATGAGAATTTACTGAAGATAATAGTTAAAATTCCAAACTTAAAAAAACTTAATAAAGCGATGAATTGCATAACTTTTAAAATCAAATTTTCATGTCACCACCGCACTGGATAACCTTCACAATGGATGGCGGTACTAAACCACGAAGACTCCTACAAACTTCTCTTAATTTCAAGAAGAATTGAACTAGCAACATTCTTCATTCGCAATATCCGATGCTGACCTCTACAAATTCACGGTTTCATTGTCGACTATATAAATGAATACACCCAAGTAAACATACGTGCATTTATCTAAATATATTCTTTTGTTGTCCGGTTGTCCTAGAAAATAATATTTATCTGCACCTCCACGTCCTATTCTTTGTCGTTTCACATAGATGAAGAATGACATAGACACAAACCTTGAGTAACAACAAAATATTTTACTTGAGCAGACGCTCGTGCGAATAAAAAAGAGATCCTACCTTAAGATGTAACAATTCGAGATCTTCAAAAAATGCTTCAATCAAATCTTAGAGTTCTAGGTGATAGTTTTAGATCTCAAATCAAACAATTAAGAAAACAAAACAAATAGAAAAGAGAAAATAGTCTAGCTCATCTATATTGACTTAACCTCGGACTTGTGAACCACAGACAATATGCGAGAAAATTCCAATGAACAATACTTGTCGACATCAACAACTATTCGCTTGTCAGAATCAAAAGCATACACTCTTCTTCCTCACATATAAAACCAATCCAAATTAGGCTGATCACATGACCCCTTATTTATTCACACAAACAAAGACCATAAAAAATACATCATGTGAGCATATAAATGACTCTTGTTAGAAATATTAAATTCAGTCCGAATCACTCGCCAACACTTCCCAATTTGACAGAATGTTCGAATGTTTTAGGAAATAGAAATTAAAATGAATAAAATACTTAAGTGGCGAAAATTAAACCTTCAAAACTCAATCAAACCCGATATATCCTATCCACCTCAAACTTTCAGTCACAGTCAAACAAAGACCATTATATGAGGGAGATTTGGTTGTTTGTATAAGTATTTATGAGCTCTGCTCATCTTGAATGGTTCAAGATTGATCTCTTTTTGAATGCAATAGTATCATTAGGGAATTTTCAGGTTGTGATTTCCACCCCGCCAATCCCATGTTAAAGCATCATTTTATGTAAAAGCGGTGGGTTTTTAGACAATTTGTGCGATAGCTTTTACACAATCTTGAACCAAAATGCGAGTTGAAAAAATAAGGGTGAAAATGTGTTATAAGCTAGTTTTTAAACGTGTTAGATTATTCATTTCGTTTAATAGTCAAAATGGTGAGATGTGATTTTCTTGGTGGTGGATATTCTTGTGAGGAATGAGAAGCTTCATTTTCCCATCCCATATGGTTGCGTTCTTTGAAACATAATGGCATGTGAGAATTAATATCAAGTAGCATACATGTGAGCCAACCTTTACACTTACCTAGATATATATAATTGATTGAGATCATCTTAACGATGGGGAAAATAAATGTTGTTGCTATATTTTGATAGGATTGAGCATCGAAGATGGCTTGAAATCTAGAACTATAACTTACTCATTGTGTATAGAGTAGACCACTTGTTTGTTATCATCTTGTATAGTGCATGGCATGAAAATTATCTCTGATTCTTGGCATTAAGAAAACCACAGCGACCTCATTTAGCGAAGGTTCATACACAAATCATGATTAAATCTTAGTATACAACGACATAGCCTTCCATATTAGCTTAAAATTTTATTAATCTTGGGTTATTCTAGGATATTTATGTTTCAGATTACAGGTTCATATGAAAAATGCTATTAATAAGCAATCAAAGTTTATGCATAATTTTTTTCATCACTATGTGATGAGTCATCATAAAAAATCTTGAAAGTAGAGATGTATTCTTGGTGAACACATGAAACCTAATGAGGTATGTGACCCTCAAATCCTTTTATTTGCAGAGGCTAACAACTCTAGATTTTTGCATAAGTGATTTTCAATTATTTATAGTTATTGAACTAAAATCTTAATTAGCTTGGAGGTAACATTCTATTTCTGTATGATATAAGAGTTTATACATTTTGTTTAAAAATAAAGGTGTTATTCTTATGGTGAGATAGGTGGCACAACATTATATAAATGATAAGTGGCTTTTATAAAGGTAAATACCTTTTGTATGGTTTCAAGATCATTAAATCTGGGGTAGATGATCAGTTTCTTATGCTGAATGACAAGTGGCTTGATCAAAATCGGGATTCAATTATTGTGGGGTTTTGTAGGACATAAATGAGATCATCGTTTGCGCTAAGGAATTTTCACCACACAAATAAAAGTTCCATAATGTTTTCACACGGTAAACATTATGCATTATGTGTGAGCGGGTGTTCATTGGTGAATCATGTTTCACCAATGACAAACATATACTTTGCCCATGGACGATTACCATTCATTTTCTTTTTAAATGCGCATGCATTTAAATTAACTACCACCTCTGCAATTGGGCTTTGTAAAGCACTAAAACAAACAAGATTTTAGGTCTCTCATCAACTCAAAGAACGGGGCTTGGTGGCGATTTCACAAGATAGATAAAAGCGACAACGGTATACTCATGGCTTAGCTAGCGGACACACATCGAGGCGCGATAAATCGAATTAAGCATGGAATAACACCCGCTGCGATAAACAATACTTGGAATATGTAATTGGGAAAATTTCTTACCTCGAAGGCAAATTTTGTGAGTATTTTGGGAGAAATTAAACCCAAGGCGCGTTTAAGCGTATGTCGACTTCGATTCAGGTTCGAGAAGCACACAGAAACCACCGTGATACAAAACACAGTTAAAACCACAAGAACAAACATTGAAACATTGAATAAAAAGCATTTCACCTAGTAAGGGTACCTCAAAAACAACAGCGAGGTGGGGGAGGGATGTGTTCTTATCTTCCTTGTCGGATCAAATCGCTTGTTGAACTCTGTCGTCGGCGAAGTTGAACTTAACGGGGCTACAAAATCTTCCTCGCGGCGACGCAGCTTGAATACTGGAGGGGGGTGGAGTTCAAATGTCAAAGATGAGCTAGGGCATTTTTGTGCTCACTGGAAGAGATGGGGCTGTCGCGTATGTAGTAATGTTGGTACAGGGGTACAATAGTCATAATTTACCGTGACAATTTTGAAATCAGCCTTGGATAAATGGCAAGATACGCAAACTTGAGGGAAACGAGACAGTGGAATAGCACCGGGCCGCTAGTGGAAACGCGGGCTCGCAGTCAATGGAACTAGGATACCAAACAGCCGGATTAGTCAAGATATGTATGCTATCTTGGGCTTATCTAGTGAACCAAACAAGCACCTAAATCATTAATTACATGGAAGTACAGTTTAATACAGAAATTTTAAAGGCTGCGTCACGGTGGACTCGAACCCGAGACCTTTGGCCTCGGGCATTAACCACTCTACCACTAGGCCAACACACACACACACAAAAGTATAGTTTATTTATTAATCTTTGATGTTAATGAATAGTGACTTAAATTATTAATGGGTTGGTTATAAGTACTAAAAAGTATGCATAATAGTATAATATCCTCACATTTTAACAAAATCGATCCTTTTTCGAGTTGTGCTCTTGACCACAACGATAAGGACAAGAAAGCAGCGTAGAGTTGCCTCAGAGCAGTGGAGCATGCATGAAGTAGTCGGATACTTCTTCTATTCTTTTCCCTGGCACAGATGGGCCATCTTGGACTTGAACCTCCCCCGGCGCAGGCCTACCACGCTTCGCGCCTGCGGTGTTTTCACCAGACGGTCTTTACCAGTAGTGTCATCCTCGAGTGCAAAGGTAGAAAGAAGCTTGACTGCAAGACTCACTCATCAAGCAGGGACGAAAGTCGGCCTTAGTTATCCAACGGTGCCAAGTGGAAAGGTTGGTATACTCTAAAGATGCCTTTGGTACAATGTGACGATCCTACAAAGATACCATTTCAGTGATTGTCTTTTACTGATCTCATCTTCTTTTCATTACAAAACCAATAAATCGGAAAAGATGGATTATTTTGCTATTTTGTTTTTTTGAACTTTATTCAATTTATCGTGAAAAGTAAAGGGGATAAAGGAACCATATATTTTATTTTTTCTTGTCCATCCTAGTATTAATTTTTTAATGGCACGACTAATTTACCCTCCTAGAATTTTGGATTGAAATTTGTGTGAGTTGATTTGTGATTTTTCTTTGAAATACAATTAATTAATTTAAGAAATAAATTATTGATTTCATTCCATAAAACAAAGGTTCTCAAAGTAAGAAACATACTAGAGTCCCCTAATTAATTCATTCCATTTTTGGGGTCTGTTTCTTGTTGTTGGGGACATTTTTTTTAATATATATTTGAGCGGTGTCATCCGCATCAATATTATATGAGGTTTTATGTTTTAAAGAAATAATTTTATTTTGTACGAGTGAACTCTAATGATACGAGGGGATAGTACAATATATTATACAGTATCGATTATCTCAAGAAACATTATATTACACATTAATATACTGGTAAACGTAAATTAATTAATGGCGTGCTTCTTCTAATTCATTCAAACGTGAATAGACCCACTGAAGTCCATGGCTAGCAACCGTGATCTTTTTATGGGTTATTCAGATCCAATTCTGAAGAGGAAATGTCACTTGCGGACGATAGATCGAATGGAGCTGATGTCCACAATTCACATGAAATATTCCCGTTGCTAGGTGTCAGGGGCCGGGCCTCTATTGCCTGGTGTCGGGTGTTGGGCTCCCGTTGCATGGTGCAAGGCGTTGGCAGCCCTTGCTGGATGTTGGGCAGCGATCTTTTGAATTTTATTTTTTTTTGGTAATTTAATACGAAATTTTAAAGGCTGCGTCGCGGTGGACTCGAATCAAGGCGCTGGCGCCGGCGTTAACCACTCTACCACTCAGGTAACACACACACACGATCTTTTGAATTTAGTAATCGAATAATGTGATCAATGTGTAATATTATTCTTGACATTATATCGATTCTTATTAATTTTCTATTATTCAATTCCATTTTTTCTAATATCTCGTAATCTTTTGCACTACACTAGTTTTATGACCTAATCAAATAATGTGGTTAATGTCCAATCTTATTCTTAGCATTACATCAAATTTCTAGTAATTTTTGTTATTCAATTCCAATTTCACTTATATCTCGTAATGTTTTTGCCTTACATTATAGTTTATGAGATGACCAGTGTGCACATTAATACTTGTTAATAAGTTAGGTAGATAAATGACAACTAGTAGATTAATATGCAAAATGATAGCAACACATGAACAAATTAAGCTGAGTTATTGCATTGTGGTCCAAATTTGCTAAGTTTTTATGGAAACCGTGGCGGAGCCACATGAAAGCATGAGTAAGCTCAAACCCATGCCAACTTTTTTTCTTTTTTTTGGTTCTCAAATATCAACCGTCGTCATAATTATTATTGTCAACTCATGTTAACTGCAGTGAACGGAAGAAGTTAATTGTGCAATAAAGTCCCCCTTTGAAAAATCCTAACTACGCCACTATATGGAGCTCCAAGCTAATCAGAACCACTCCCTCCACAATGTGAGCATTACTCAACTTGTCTACCTTTTAATATAGCGATGCTGCGTGAATAGGAAAAAGTTAACATATTAAGCCACCATATTTTTAATTGCAATTTAATATTATTATTAGAGGCCAACCTTGTGGTTGGGTTGGGGGCGGTCTGTGGGCAGCTATGGGCGGCCTCATACATAATGATTTTGTTTTTCTTGTATCAACAAGGGAACTCTCTCTCGAGGTGTTCCTATACCCAAAACTCTGTAAAAATATGAAATGGTAAATTAAGGCAACGATTAAGTAGTTATGATGATATTTACATAGTATCCATAATGAGTTGCTCTAAATAAAATGAAATTTCCATATTACGACTGCTATGACTCGATCATTAATCTTTATCCTAAATTTATTAACTGATATTGTAGTCGAGCTCAATTCAAGAAGGGTGTTACAAGAGATAGTCTCAATGTTAGTCATAATTCAATATATTTTTTAAATACCTCAATTAATCAAATCATGCTTAAACTAACATTTATAATTTACAAATAAAAATATTTAAAATTGATTTAATCATTTAAGATATTGAACTAAAAAGTTGCTCTAGTATATAAATACATATAAAGAAAACCAAAAAGTCAAATAACTTTTTTAGTATTTTATTATTCATCCATTACTACCACATTATTACATTACCAGTAAAATCATCCATATGCACAACGCATAATCTTATAATAATAAAAATATCGAAGTGGGAATATAAATTAAAAAATAAAAGCAAGAAAATGGTCTTGAAAAGTAAAAGAAGGTTTTGTTACTGTTTGCCATTTTCCAAAAGAGTTCAAACTGAAAATTGCAAAAGCAAACGACCCCGTCAAGCTCGCAACTGATTACGATGGCTTTTTCTCCATATTTTACTGTGCACATGCATGGCGATCTTTTTTGTTATTTCCCCATTTTATTTATTTTTTATTCTTTTCCCTTTCTTTCCTTTTCACCGATTTTCTCCACACCTACACTTCTCGCACTTGCAATTGATATTTGTTGGAAATCACGCATATATATATATATATGTTTATTATATATGTGGTCGAGTTGGGAAGCTACTTTGACCAAGATTTTGAGTGACGTAATGTTTAATTTTGTGAAATTAAGCGGCATAGGATCGATCTACGTTAGAGTAGATGATCGTGGTGTATTCACATTCTCAAATCCGATTTCCGGTGAGTGAGAAATAATGGATCAAAGTTTGTCACTTAAACATGGAGTTATGTGATTAAGGGATAAGCATGGATTAATTAATCCTTATCCCACATTGATTAATGTACCTTCATTAATTGTCTATATAAGTGGTTCATTGAACACTTAGTATAATTATATGCACAAGTGATGGGTGGAAAGCCTTGTGCCATGCCGCCGCCCCGCCGCCGCGTGCGGGCCGGTGCCGGCGCCCGGCGCCCATGCCATGCCGTGCCGGCCCGGCTCGGCTCGGCTTGGCTCGGGTCCGGGTCCGTGGATCGTGGATCTTGCAATTGGTCTTTGGGTGGTCTTTGGGCTTGCCGTGGCCCATTGTCGCTTATATTTTGGATCAACGTTTGATCGAGCCCAAAGATGGAGTTGATCGAGGCCCAATTCGTGTAGCCCAATCCGTTGGGCTGCTGTGCGATGGAGTTGGTCCGAGGCCCAACTCGTGTGGCCCAATCCGTTGGGCTGTTGTATGCACTGAAGAGGCGTCCGGATCGTCCAATGAACACAGACGCACGCGTTGTCCGTTCGTCGTAACCGTCGGTAACGTTCGACATGATGGCTCTGCGGAAGCGTGCCACGTTGTCTCGAAACCGCGCGCACTCGATAGGAGACATAACTGTAACACCCGACATCAATGCGGTGTTGACTCGGCATCTTTCCTCGTGGGGGACGACGCCTATAAATAGGACATGTCTCCCAAAGATAAGCCACCCTCGCAAAAGCATTCTAGCATACCTAAGAGCACTCTCTGCATTCACATTTTGTGTCGAGCTCTGTCCTCGCTTAGTCCGGTTCATGGGAGCTCGTTGGTTTGCGGTGTTGCCACCACGAGGCAGCGCCATTTTATCTTTGGGGACGATCGCCGAGCGAGAGCACTACGGGCGTATCTCGTCTTCGGAAAGAGGCCTCCTCGACTCGACATCTAGAATACGGTTTTAGTTTCAATTGTATTTCAATTACATTTTAAGTTCATTGTTGTTTGATCTCTACTCTTACATTTACATTAAGTTATGTCGCCCGTGAAGTCGCGTACTATTTTGTACACCTTTTCCAACAATCGCAAGGCGAGATAACACTTGCTGAGAGTCCGGACATTAAAATTGAATTAAAACTTTGAAACTAATACCTTTGCTTGGAGATGTCGACCGTACCGCCACCGACTGCCTTGCTGCTGCTGCTGCCGCCTCACTTGCCTCTCTGCTTTGCCATGATCCGCACAATGACTTGGTCATGTTTGGTTCGATGCCTTGGGGTCAACCATGGGACCCTTTGGGTCATTGTTGGTTCCACTTTTAGTGGTTCAACAATTGGTTCCACTTTTAGTGGTTCCTTTGGTTCGACGACTGCACTTTTCAGTGGGTCGACTGTTGGATCCATGAGATCTAACACTGGTGGTTCTCATTCGAGTTCCATGTTCCAGCACACTTCAAGTGGTGTTGGTGGATCCGGTTTGGGATCGATCTCGGCGCCTGTTCATACCGCGAGGATGATGCCGCCCGCCGAGAAGCCGCCAAAGTTTGGAGGATCCGACTTCAAGAGATGGCAACAAAAGATGCTGTTCTACCTCACGACGTTGGGCTTCGCCAACTTCTTGGTGGAAGATGAGCCCGCCGTACCGGGGGCTGAAGTGACGGACTTTCACGTCCGAGCAGCATATGATAACTGGCGCACTGGCGACTATCTTTGTAAAAACTTTATACTTGGTAGTTTAGAAGATAGTTTGTATAGTGTATATGCTGTTGTAACGACATCCAAATGTATGTGGGATGCGCTAGAAAAGAAGTACCGTAGTGATGATGCAGGTACTAAGAAGTTCATTGTAGCCAAATATTTGGACTACAAGATGGTCGATTCTCGACCGATCATGGACCAAGTGCAAGAGTTTCAACTCATTGTACACGAGGTTCAAGCCGAAGGGCACACTATTTCGGACGGCTTTGTCGTCGCTACGATGATGAGAAGTTACAGGTGGAGAGACTTGAGGTCTACCTTAAGCACTGGCGAAAGGATATGACACTTGAAGACTTGATCGTCAGCTGCGCGATCGAGTCGGCGTGAAGAAACAAGATTTAAAAGCGAAGGCTTGATCGATGCTAAAGCCAACTGTTGGAGGCGGTCCCTCCAACAAGCGTGTTCGTCGATGTCAAAGACAAAGGCAAAGGGAAGATGGTTGCCCGTAAATTTGTGAGGATGATTACAATTGTGGCAACATGGCCACACGAGTAAGGGGCGTCGTAAGCTAAAGAAGAAGAAGGCTAAACAAGTTACCAATGTTGTCGAAGGACTTGACAAATGGGACAAGGATGACTTAGCTTGTGGTGACCGAAGAAGTCGATCACGTCGAGAATCGAGGTGGATGGTTCATCGACATTGGCGCAATCGCGCTTGCGTCTGCGCCGAAAGATCGTTTCTCCACCTACAAGCTGTTGAGGAGGAAGCTCAACATGGGGAACCAAGCTTCGTCCGAGGTTGCTGGAGTTGGTGATGTGGTGCTCAAGATGTCGTCCGGCATTGAGATCACGTTGAAGGATGTCTTTGCATGTCCGGACATCCGCAAAAATTTGGTGTCGGGCTCTATTCTAGTTAACAAGGGTTTAGACTAGTTTTGAGTCGGACAAGTTTGTCTTGACTAAGTTTGGGAAGTTCCTTGGTAGGGTTATCTTCTTGGGGTCTTTTCAAATTGAATGTAATGGTGTCTTGTACCGTGTACCTAAGATTGCTATTAATGAAAATGCATCTACTTCCTCTTACTTGATGAGTGCTCGATTTATGGCATTGTAGATTAGGACATGTTAATCTAAATGCAATAAAAGATTAGTAAATTTAGATTTACTAAAGTTAAATGAAGTTAATACACAAGCGAAATGTGAGGTTTGTGTGGAAGCTAAAATGGCTAAGTTACCGTTTCATTCGGTAGAGCAGACACTAAGCCTCTAGAACTTATTCACTTGATGTGTGTGATTTAAAGTTTGTACAAACTAGAGGTGGTAAAAGTATTTCATCACGTTTATTGATGGTATGCAAGATATTGCTATCTTTACCTTCTAAGAAGTAAAGGCGAGGCTATTGAAGCTTTTAAAAACTTGAAGCAAGCGAGAATCAACTAAGGCTGTCGAATTAAGGCATTGAAGTGATAGATGGGAGAATATGTAGCTCCGTTTGAGGCATTATGCAATGAAAGTGGTATAATACATCAAGCGACAACTCATATTCACCTCGGTCTAATGGCGTTCTTGAGCGTAAAAATCGAACATAAGGAGATGATGAATGCTTTGTTGATTAGTTCGAGTTGCCCAGAACTTGTGGGGGAAAGCTGTTTGACGACCAACTACATCTTGAACAAAATTCCACCGAAGAGTAAGGATGTCACTCCTTACGAGTTGTGGAAAGGAAGAAAGTCATCGTACAAATATCTCAAAGTGTGGGGTGTTTGGCGAAGGTTGAGGTGCTCTTCTAAACAAGTTACAATTGGACCTAAAGCGATCGATTGTATCTTTATTGGGTATGCTGTGAGCAATGGCGCTATCGTTTCGATCCACGGATCGAGGTGCGGATATATTTGTGGGGACGACGATTGAATCAAGGAATGCTATATTCTTTGAAAGTGTTTATCCACGTAAAGAAAAGGATAAAAGTGAAGCCACTCTAGCAATAGAGGCGATGGTGGCTTCGAGTTCTAAACCTGGAGGAAGAACCGATATCGCATAGCGATCGAGTGCGATCCGGAGGGTCGGAGCAAGGGCGAGGCGATGAAGTCGAGCGCCAAAGATTTTGGTCGACTATATTGCGTTCATGTTGGACGAAGAACCAATGTCGATCAAAGTAGCCTATGCTCGGCGGACGGGATGCTCTGGCGAGAGGTCGCATTCAGTGAGATTGATTCTATTCGCAAAACCACACTTGGGTCTTTGGTTGATTTGCGAAGGTTGTAAGCCCTTAGGATGCAAATGGATCCTTAAAAGAAAGTACAAGGCGGATGGATCAATTGAAAAGTATAAGGTCCGTTTGGTTGTCGAAGGGTTTAAACAAAGAGAAGATGCGATTTCTTGATACCTATTCACCATGGCGAGGATTACGTCTATTCGGTGCTTCTACGCAATTCTTTGCTGCAATCTTGAGATTCATCAAATGGACGTTAAGGCTGCGTTTTGAGCGGTGACCTCGAGGATGAGGTATATATGAGCAACAACAGAAGGGTTTGTAGTACCGGTCGAAGAGGCGAGGTATGCAAACTCGTGAAGTCTCTATATGGTTTGAAACAAGCGCCGTTGCAATGGCACTTGAAATTTGACAATATAATGTTGGCAAATGGTTTCAAGATCAACGAGTGTGACAAATGTGTCTACGTTAAGAACAACGATAATGGTTATGTTATAGTGTGTGCGTATGTAGATGACATGTTGATCATGGGTAGCAATACTCAGTCATTAATGACACAAAGCGCATGTTAAAAGAAATTTTGACATGAAAGATATGGGATTAGCTGATGTGATTCTTGGAATCAAGATTCTAAGAAGATCAGACGGAATTATCTTGACACAATCTCACTACGTCGAGAAAGTGCTTAAGAAATTCAACGCGTTTGACGGTTTACCTGCTAAGACCCCATTGGAGCTCAATGTTCACTTGAGTAAGAACAGGGGTGAACCTGTTGGACAAGAAGACTATGCTAAGGTCATCGGGTGTTTGATGTATCTTACAAATTGCACCCGACCGACATAGCTTTTGTGAACAAATTGAGTCGTTAACGAGCAATCGAGCAAGGAGCATTGGAAGGCTCAGTGAGAGTTTTGAGGTACTTGAAGTATACTCAAAATCATGGGTCGCATTTCACGAGATATCCCCAAGTCTTGAAGGGTGCTGTGATGCCAATGGATATCGACACGAAAGATTCACTTTCTACAAGTGGAGTGCGTGTTCACGATTGGGAGGTCTTGTTTCTTGAGATCCACGAAGCAGACGTGTATAGCCCGATCCACCATGGAATCGTAATTCATAGCTTTAGATAAAGGCGGTGAGGAAGCCGAGTGGCTCCGTAATTTTTGGAAGATATTCCATGTTGGTCTAAACACGTGCCTTGGTGATGATTCACCGTGATAGCCAAGCGGCTATTGGAAGAGCGAAAAGTGGTTTGTATAATGGTAAGTCTCGACATATCGTCGTGACATATCTACCGTGAGGCATTTGATCTCAGTGGGGTTATATCGATTGACTATGTCAAGTCGATAGATAATCTGCGGATCCGATTAACCAAAGGGTTGAACCAGGGATCAAATGATCAAGTTGCTAGAGGAATGGGATTAAAATCCACATCTTAAGAACAATCATAGTAGTAACTTGACCATGATGATTGGAGATCCCAAGAACTTGGTTGATGGGAGAACTAAGCTATAGGAGTTCGTGTATAAACACTCGAGTTAGTACATTCCTATAAAGCAAGCGAGTGTTGAAAAACTTGCCTAGTGGTGAGGTTGAGTCGTTGACTCTTAATGATTCCTAAGATACCTCGAGGAGGTTGAGTATGGCGAGATACTCGGTATAGAATCACCTATGTAAGTGCAGTGGGGCGCTTCAAACAAAACACTTATGAATCAAAGTGGATGTCCATGGCCAAAATGGAATCAAGCGTGAGCGGATGAGGTTGAGGTGTTAAAGTGTTAATACCATTGTCTCGATTGCGTTGTGGGGAATAGTCTGGCATCGTGTCCACTAATCCGCCTGTGTACTCGATGGTACTAACTATGGAAGGTTCGAGCCATAAACCACTGTCCAAATATTTTAACATCTCTTGAGGATCGAGTAATGCGCATACATGCATATGGCTATTTCCACTCATGTGGGGATTGTTGGAAATCACGCATATATATATATATATGTTTATTATATATGTGGTCGAGTTGCGAAGCTACTTTGACCAAGATTTTGAGTGACGTAATGTTTAATTTTGTGAAATTAAGCGGCATAGGATCGATCTACGTTCCGAGTAGATGATCGTGGTGTATTCACATTCTCAAATCCGATTTCCGGTGGTGAGAAATAATGGATCAAAGTTTGTCACTTAAACATGGAGTTATGTGATTAAGGGGATAAGCATGGATTAATTAATCCTTATCCCACATTGATTAATGTACCTTCATTAATTGTCTATATAAGTGGTTCATTGAACACTTAGGGGACGGTTGGTATGCGAGGAATGGAATGAGAATGGAATGGTGATTCTGCGTTCATTCTCATTCAGATGGTTGGTAAGACTTTAACGTCGGAATCATGATCAGAAGGAATCTTTATTACCGTGAACATGGGATTAGCCATTCCTCCTCCCCATGGTATTAGCTATTACCATGAATATGGGATTAGCTAAATTTATTTATTTATTCGAAAAATTATTTTATTTATTTTTATCTAGTAAAATTAATAATAATAAAATAATAATAATAATAATAATAATATTTATGATAATAAATAAATAGTAGTTATTAATAATAAATAATTTAATATAATAATAGTGATAAAAAATATAGTTATCAATAATATTAACATAATAAATAACAATAAATACAATAAATAATTATATTAAAATAATAATATTATTGATAAACATAAACATAAACATAATAATAATAATAATAATAATAATAATAAATACTATTAGAAATTAATAATAATATAAAAATAATAATTAATACCAATAAAGATTATATTAAAATATTATTATTTATTAATTAATTATGATAATAAATAAATAGTAGTTATTAATAATAAATAATTATAATATAATAATAGTGATAAAAATTATAGTAATTAATAATATTAACATAATAAATAATAATTAATACAATAAATAATTATATTAAAATAATATATATATATATATATAATAATAATAATAATAATAATAATAATAATAGTGATACTAATAAATACTAGTAATAATAATATTAATAATATTCCTAAGTAAGAAATTAATAATAATATAAAAATAATAATTAATACCAATAAAGATTAGATGAAAATATTATTATTAATTAATTAATTATGATAATAAATAAATAGTAGTTATTAATAATAAATAATTATAATATAATAATAGTGATAAAAATTATAGTAATTAATAATATTAACATAATAAATAATAATTAATACAATAAATAATTATATTAGAATAATATATACATATATAATAATGATAATAATAAATACTAGTAAGTAATAATATTCCTAAGTAATAATATTAAAATAATATTCCTAAGTAATTATATTAGAATATTATTAATAATAATAATAATAATTAATTAATAATAAAGTAATAATATTCTAACTAATAATGATTATTATTAATTAGTAATAATAATTAATTATTATTATTGATATTATTATTATTATTATTATTAATTAGTATTAATAATATTCCTAAATATTAATACTAATTATTATTATTATTATTATTACTACGATAATAATAACATAAATTATAAAATCATAATTATTTTATTTGTTTTATTTCATTCACTATTCTTTCATTCCTCAGACATCTGGTAGTAGGAATTACATATTTCATTCCATTCCATTCTATCATCATTCCATTCCAAAGTTCGTTCCATTCCTATCAATTTCATTCATCGCGTCTGGTCACCTTAGTATAATTATGTGCATGAGTGATGGGGTGGAAATATGTGTACTGTGTACATATGCCGCCTTGCCGGGCCGGTGCCGGCCGGCGCGGCGCGGCGGCCCTTGGCCTTGCGTGCCGGCCGGCTCGGCTCGGCTCCGGTTCGGCCCGGTGGTCAAAGTGGTCAGGTGGTCCGTGGTCCGTGGATCGTGGATCGTGGATCTTGGATCTTGGATCTTGGATCTTGGATCTTGTGATTGGTCTTTGGAACATTCTTTGGGCTGTTCGTGGGCTTGCTTCGTGGGCTGGTTCCGTGGCCCATTGTCCTTATATTTTGGATCAACGTTTGATCGAGCCCAGATGGAGTTGATCAGGGCCCATTCGTGTAGCCCGATCCGTTGGGCTCGTGCGATGGAGTTGGTCAGAGGCCCAACTCGTGTGGCCCAATCCGTTGGGCTGCTTGTACTTGAAGAGACGTCCGGATCGTCCAATGAACACGGGACGCGCGTTGTCCGGATTCGTCGTGGCCGTCGGTAACGTTCGACATGATGGCTCTGCGGAAGCGTGCCCACGTTGTCTCCGAAACCGCGCGCACTCAATAGGAGACATAACTGTAACACCCGACATCAATGCGGTGTTGACTCAAGATGCTCCTCGTGAGGGGACGACGCGCTATAAATAGGACATGTCTCAAAGGCGTAAGCCACTCTGCAAAAGCATTCTAGCATACCTAAGAGCACTCTCTGCATTCACATTTTGTGTCCAAGCTCATCCTCGCTTAGTCAGGTTCGCGGAGCTCGTTGGTTTGTGGTCTTGCCACCCACGAGACGTTGTCGTTTATCTTTGGGGACGATCGCTAGAACCAGAGAGCAGACTGGGCGTATCTCATCTTGCGGAAAGAGGCCTCCCGACTCGGCATCTAGAATCTGGTTTTAGTTTCAATTGTATTTCAATTCTGTTTTAAGTTCATTATTGTTTGATCTCCTCTTACGTTTACATTAAGTTGTATGCCCGACACAATCATCTTATTTTGTACACCTTTTCCAACAATATTTTCCTACACCAGTCCTTCAAACTTTCGCTTTCACAAAACCCATCTCTTTAAGTTCCTCACTTTAAGGTCTCGATCTGGAACAAGAGAAGCCCATTTGTTCTTGTTCAAATAATTGATTCGTTTTCTTAAGGTGAATTATCCATTCGTGTATTATCTCGATTAAATTGTGATTGCAAAATCGTAATTCTGTTTCATTTTAATTTTTCAGTTTTAGGTGGTTTTCCCAAGTAGATGAACTGAATCGACTGTTTGGGAGCTTCCCAGCTCTTTATTGTTGTTATAGAGGTTTAATATTTCTTTCTGGATATGGACTTTAATCCAGATTCAACTCCATATTTGAGGTTAATTTTATTTCTCGCCCCCTTTTTGTGCTGATATTTAACAGTTCT
The DNA here is from genome assembly GCA_036937905.1 of Salvia rosmarinus. Classification (NCBI taxonomy): domain Eukaryota; kingdom Viridiplantae; phylum Streptophyta; class Magnoliopsida; order Lamiales; family Lamiaceae; genus Salvia; species Salvia rosmarinus. The sequence goes on from CM072822.1 coordinate 9,986,073, forward strand.
TGAATAGAATGAAGCATTGAATATTTATGCTGACTTTTGTCCTTGTTCGGGAAGATTCTTTATTGTTCTGTTACTCTCCAAGTTTTGATTCTGAATTAGCATTTAGTTTGCTATGTTAATTTCCTCTGCTACATTTTGCATGTATTGGTTTGGCCTTTGAAATCTCTCAAGTAAGCGTATCATTAGTTTGTGTATGCTCATTGTAAGTTAGTAATAATTGTTTGAAATTCCCTGAAATTGCATATGTCATGTTTTGTCGGTGTGGAATTGGAGCCTGGAAAGAAGTCATAATGTAGCTATTTTATCTGTCGGAATCATCTTAGTTCCACTCTTGGCATGATATTAAATGTATGGCAACATTGCTATTGGAGATTGGATAACATGACTGAATTGTGCTAGCGCCGGCTGCAGTTTGTGTACGAATATAGATTGTTGCTGTGATTTTGGATGAGCACTAATGTAGTGTCTGTTAGTGTGGAATTGGAGCTTTGAAAGATTTTATTCCATACTAAATGCACATTGGCATTGCTATCTGAGCATTTTTGAGGTTGCGCGTCAGGAATGAACTTGTGGCAATGGTGGATGCAGTTTATTTGCTGCCTTATCATATGGAGTTGCTTCGATGGCAATGGTGTTCATCAATAAAGCAGTGCTTATGCAGTATTCAGACTCGATGACTCTGCTTATGTTTCAGGTATACTGCACTGAAAATGATTTTGCTTTCCCTTCTTTATTGCCATCTTCGCTTTTCAGATGATTTGACTCGTCATTGTATTTTATGAGGTATTATTAGCAATTGGTGACGACTTTGCTTATACACTTGGTGAGAGTATTGGGATACACAAAGCAAAAGGATTTAGTGTAGATACGGCAAAAAACTTCTGCTAGTTTCCTTGTTCTATAACGCCAATGTGGCCTTTGCATTAGCAAGCCTGAGAGGAGTAAATATTCCAATGTACATAGCCATTAAAAGGCTTACACCACTTGCTGTACTTATAGCTGGATTCTTGTATGGAAAGGGGAGACCTTCAACTCAGGTTTGTATTTTCAATTAAAGTTAGTGTTGCACATTTTTTTTCTTGTTATTGAAAAAACTATGTGTTGGTTTGCCATCAAGTGAGTATTATTTTAAATTTACATTGTATTAGTAATTAATGGTCCATGACATAGTTACACGCATTCTGTTTTACCACATGGCCCTTAGCATGCTCCAACAAAGAACGATGCTGAAATTAGATCCGAGTTGCAACTTGCAAATTGTAACTTATTTATGGTAGCGATAGATAAATTTGTGATCAAGTAGCTTCTTTTTATAAACACTTCTTTAATAATGTTGCTTAAATTCATTCAACCATTTGTTGGTGCCTCTGCGTCTCAAGCTTTAGGTTACTACTTTACTCTCAACATTGGAGTTGCAAGAAAGTAAGTTCGTTGGAATAATGTGATTTTAATTGTCAAAGCCGGCCTTCTCCAACTGAAATTGTTTATCTTGTTCATTAAACCTCACAGACATGTTAATAAATCGTGAACTGGGACCAAATAGGTTTTGTCACCTCAGAAATTTCTTGTTGGATTTTGTCTGCTTAATCTGATATACTACTTACAATCAATTAGTACTCTAATTCTGCATTTTTTTCCTTTTGATATTGGATTTAGCTTGATGCTGATAGTTGGTAACAGACAGCATTTGTTTCCTAATAAAATCAGTTTTGATCATTTTCTATTTCTTTTTTCAGGTCACTCTCTCTGTGCTTCTGACTGCTGCGGTGTTCTTATAGCAGCACTTGGGGATTTTCCTTCGATCTTGTTGGATATAGCATGGCCTTTATTTCTGTCTTTTCCAAGTATGCTTGTTATTTTCATTTACTAATAATAGGCATTGTATTCAGTGGATTTATTATTGCAAATAGGAATTGAGTATTTCTTTGAACTGATCCCAATTTATCTGCAGACAATGTACCTAATTTTGGTAGAGAGGTCAGGTGCAGAAGATGGACTTTCATCTGTAGAAATTATGTTCTATAACAGCATCTTGTCACTACCCTTTCTTCTATTCCTCATCATTGCTACCGGAGAATTTCCAAATTCTCTTATTATGTTATTTGCAAAGGTAGGCTCTTAAAACATATCGATACATGTAACTTTTTAAAATTTTCTTTGGCAGTGCCAAAACTAGAAATAATCTTCTGTTTTCTTTATTTTAATTTCAGTAAGGTATTACTGATCTCTTTTAGGTGCAGTCATTATACACTATTTCATTGTCGTCTGAATGGCTACAGCAGATTACATGATCTGATATTAAATTTTTTTTATGGACAGAGTAACTCGTTCTCATTTTTGGTTCTTCTTTTCCTTTCCCTGGTGATGGGTATAGCATTGAACTACACCATGTTCTTGTGTACAATTGTTAACTCTGCTTTAACTACAACCATTGTCGGCGTCCTTAAGGGAGTCAGTTCCACGGTATGTTTCTGAAAATCTCCTTCCTCCCATATTCTTAAGAATGCTTTGATCTTGTGAAAAATTTAAAATCCTTGGATATACTAAGAAGCTGATTTCTTACTTCTGGGCAGACTCTCGGATTTTTCTTGCTCGGAGGAGTGCAGATTCATGCTTTGAACGTCACCGGGCTTGTGATCAACACAGCAGGCGGCATGTGGTACTCACTAGCGAAATACCATCAGAAGAGAAACAAGCTGCCGAAGGTGATGTCTGATGTGGAGACGCATCGTAAATGAGACTTTGCACTGCTTAAAAAAGGTGCCTTGCTTACCTGTTTTGATGGCATCTCACATTTTATGCAGAAGGTCGTTTTGTTGTGGATTCACTATACATTAGAGGAAATTTTCAAAATTTGTTAACTTATTACAAGTATATTATTGATGCTATTACCTTTAACTTTGAGCATGTCAAACTCGGATTTTGTTTACCTCAATCACAAACTCAAGTAGGAAATTGTTCCAGAAAGAGTTGCTCAAGCCATTCATTGTCAGAAGTGTCAGTCATTTCGGACATGAAGATTCTTGTTAAATTATTTAGTGAGGAACAACTTTGAAAAGATGAGGATCTAAATCAGCCCAGAGCAAATCAAATTCATATCTGTGTGTTGGCTGAAGTGGCTTAGATTGTAATAATCATAAAGTACAAGAATCCCACATATTTCGTGTCACATCTCTGTGTTTCGTTCTCGGGTTCAATGACAATGAGTCATGTTTGCCAATTTTTGCTTCAAAATGAAATCTTTTTCCTCGTACACTCTTTTTGAAGATACACAACTTTCCTCTTTAGAGACAATGAAGCGTGTTTGGATGGGGATCTGAAACGCCGATCATCGGTGGCGGGCCGATGTGGCTGCGGTGGCAGCCGGAACTTTAAATTGAAATAATGAATTTATCATTTAGTTTTGTTATTTTTAATAATTAATATTAGCAAAACACATCAAGTATCTTGTAAAGAATTATATTTGAAGTCTCTCAACCTTATATATCATTAACATGTATAATTAAAAAAAATTCAAATTTTATATGATAGTAATCCAAAGAAAAGAATATCAAATTTATCTGAGTGATATCAGAAACAAGAAAATCGTGTTAAATACCAAAAGCTATCATATCATTTCACGCTTTTCTCGAGGTGAAATGGTATGTCAGTCTATAATTAAATTAAACATGTCACACATTTTTTATTCAAAAGAAGCATACATAGCTCAAAAGATGCAACTTATTGCTTCAACAACGAAATATACATATATTAGTATCCAATAGTTAATAAGTTTGACAAGCATAAGGGATCTCTCTCTCTCTCTCTCTCTCTCTCTCTCTCTCTCTCTCTCTCTCATGTTTATATTCTATCTCCATTCAAACACATAGTTCGAAACCTCCAATATAAACCCCACCAAAATGGTCGACGACCAAGCACCATCAAGTGAAACACGAGATGAAACATAAACACGCTTGAAAGAGAGCTCTACACCCGACTTCCTATACAAAACTTCTACCCTAACCACCCCCAGTTGGAGCACATTCAAATCCAAGCCAATCCAACAAGTATAATAGCCTTAAAAAATACCTAAAACGATTTCATCCAGCTCGTCTCATCTCCCACGCAGAGAAAAAACAGCGCAATCTGTTTCAGAGTTAAGCTAGTCCTCATCAGCATCAGCCGAGAAATCCGGCTCCTCAGGCTTCTGCAGCTTATGCATCTCCAGATCCTTAACCTTCTGAGCCCCTCTCTTCGTATTGGCAGCGAATCTCGATGCTAGTATGGTAACACCAAGGTTTTGCTTCGCCTGAGAAGAATTCTCCACTGATGCTGCTACTTCTTCTTGTTCGTGTTCTTTCTCTTCTTCGTCGTCATCATGTTCGTCTAATAACTGCACGTCGTGAGAGAAGTAGAATGACTCACTCATGCTGAGGTTTTTCGCCATCATTCTCCTCTTGCAGCGACGCCACGCAGCCTGGATAAAGCAGGCGGCCCACGTCCTCCAATGGTGGGAGTAGTACCTAAAAGTGTGCTGCAGTTTCTTGCTGTGGAGACGTCTGAATTGATTGGCAACGAATTTGAGGTCTTCCGCTTTCAGCACAAACGCCTCGACTTCGTTGAGTGCTCTCACTGTTCGTGTAGAGGAAGGGAAGTTCAGCGTTGACCTCGGAAGCAGCGCCCACGCGAGCAGCTCCTCACCACAGAAATCACCTGGCCTCAAGGTTGTCGAGTTGAAGAATCCTATCCGGCCTCCGTTCGTTGTCGAGCTCTCTAACGCCCCCCGGATGATGAAGAGCATCTCGGAGACGGGATCGCCCTCACGAACAATGTAGGTACCTTGGGTGCTCAAGGATGAGACGAGGCGCTCGCAGATGGCATCAAGGAGTTGATCATCCATTTGGGAGAAGAACGGGACCTGAAATTGGGATAACGTGCATTCAGATTAGAGACACTTCAAAAGGAACGTTGAGCATAAGAATCTACACAAGCCATTAGAGACTAGGGCTGACGATTACCGTGTCAACAAGATAATTATGTGCCATGTTTGTGTCTTATCCGTGTCGTGTCATGTTCGTGTTCGTGTTGGATCATGTCGTGTTCATATAAGACGATAATTTTGTATATGTGTTATTAGTTTTACTTTTTATTTTTGATTTATTTCCTTGTTGGGGGTTGAATTTATGGTACCATGTTGTGTCAACACGAACGAAATCATGTCACCTTTGTGTTCGTGTCGTGTTCGTATCTGTACAAATCTTGTCATGTTTGCGTCAAGCAAACCCTTAAGGGGTCGTGTTCATATTTAGTCTTATCGTGTCGTTATCGTCTCGACACGATAACGAACTAACGTACATGGATTGCCAGCCCTATCAAAGACAATTTAATGCATGATTTGGACAAGAGTTTATGGGAGATCTTACACGGCGAACGAGATCTAGACATAGGTTTCGCTGAATGTCACGACGGAGATCTATTGGCAAGGCATGGAGGATAGATTCCTCATCAACTCCTCTTGTGGTAAGCCATTTGTACTGTATAAAACGTCTCACACGCTGTTGCAGAGCCTCCGGGAGTTGGCGATGCCTCATCCATTCCTCAGTGTCTCGACGTCTCAGTCTCCACTCCTCAAGCCTCACAGTCATAGATTGCAGATAGGTCTACATTATAAAACGTATTGTAAAACATTAAAATCAGAGAAAAAATTTGACTTACAAAGCAGATGTCTCTTGATAAAGAAGAAAATTTTTAAGGAATCAATATTCAAAGTAAGAGTTCGTACGAAACGAAAATTCTAATTACCTGCATATTGCCAATCAAATGAGCAAATAGAACGAGCCCCAAGATGGCGATGAGTATGGCAAACATAGTCTCTCCAATAAACGTGCTCGTAGACAATGTCTGACCGTAGGAACTGTTGCGTGAAACAAGAACAACAGAATCATGTTAAAGAATCACACCAATCTAAACATTTATTTTTCAGCTGTGCAAAAGAATATCTCAAACGAAAACATGTAATGCATTGTTTCACTCAAAAATGAAGAAGTTTGGAGTCATACCTTAAGTTTTGTAAACCCCACCACAAACAATAGAAGTACTTCTCGAGAAATCCAGACGATACAACACTGTTTGCAACGGCATTTCCAAATATTCCATAACTAAAATAGGTAGTATCATCCGGGTTGCATTTCTTAAACACCTGTGTGCTGTTTACCCATCTTCCTCTGTCACTATGGGTCAAAGTGCCACAATCGAGAAAACGAAGTGAACAACCAATGCCATTGAACTCATCCCTGCAAGCAGATTTCAAACATGTTGCGTGTCTCTCAATTGACAGTAAGTACCAGGAAGCCCCTAATACCTACAAAAGAAATGGTAAATCATTTTAGTAAAAAGGAAAAAAGATGTTTGCTTCAGTTAAAATTTAGATGCAACTCCAAGAAAACATTAGGCATACGTGGCTTGCTAACATGTAGAGCACCAGATTGTAAGCAGCGCCGGCCCACGCTGTCTTTGTGACGAGCCCATTAGCTTTGATGATCTCGGAACTCAACGGGAAGATGAGATACATTCGGGGGATGTATTGCAGCAAAACAATAAGTACGAGGGCGTTGTTGGTGTGATCAGCATGGGAGCTTCTGATTGCTGGCAATATGGACCAAATGACTATCTAAATAAATGAGAAGCAAAGAAGCAAATACTTAGCTAATTATACCACACAGAATCATGAAAAACAAAGAAAAAAGATTCATATAATCAAGAATCAGAAAGCTTACGGTAATTGTCTAAACACATTTGTTTTGTTAGCACATTTAGCAAAAACATCAACCAGACAACATTTCCAGGGAAAACCACAATTGGTAAAATCTTTCCTTGAACATCGTTCAAGATCCTCACTATGAGAAAAATTACTCAAGCTTTCCTAATTGGGGACATCTTTTCTTGGAGTGGATCAAGTTATTACTCTTCACAATAAAATATTCAAGCCCTTCAAAGTCTTTTCAATAATTTCCAAAACACTGCCTAATTTCACCATTCATGTCATAGATCATCTCGTTTCTTTAAGCTAAATCTCTGCATAATCTCTCTTCACAAAGAATATTCAAGCCCTTCAAAAAAAAAATTCACTATCTTCCAAACACTGCCTAATTCCACCATTTGTATCATAGATCATCTTGTTTCTTTGAGTTAAATGTCCACATAATCTTCAATATATGGAAAACATAATATGCACCAATCATGTAAAAATAATTCACTAAAAGCAAATTCAACTAACTGACCTGAGGAAGAGGCAATGCTGCAATGAAATCAATAAAGAATTCCGACTTCAAGTACCTAACCGCTATCTTATTCCGGTCCATAACAAGTTCGCCTTTGCCAAAAACCCTCGAGCTTGGAGATACATAAGCAATCCTAAACTTCATAATCACATGTAAGAGATAAAACACATCTGCCAGTGTCCTAAAACATGTTACAATGATCCCCAAATGCAGGTCTGTGTGCATACATGAAGAATTGTCTTGATTTAGCACAGAAGGTAGGTAGAAAAACAAAGGATCCACAAACAGAGCCATTATGCAAGAAAACAAGAAAACTCTGTTCCATTTCAAAACAATTTCACTCCCGGGATCAAAAATTGCTTTCTTGTCAGGCTTTGAGCCTTCTGGATAAACCTTAGCCCCACCAAACTTAGGAACCTTGTCTTCACATTTCCATAAAGGGGCTGAATTCTTGAACAAAGGGAGTGACTTATCTAGGTTTTCAGCCTCATTTTTCTGCAAGAAAACTTCAAGATTCCTTTTTTCTTCACTGTGAAACCTAGATAAAGACATAGCATTTCCTCAACACCACACACAACAAATGGAATGGGGTGGGGAACAAACATACAACTAGCACAGAGAACACCTACCTAACTAGCTTTTCTTTCTTGAAATCCATTCTTACAACCTTGTACAGCGTCAAATTCATGTGCAGAAATCTTGAACTGAATCTCTGCAAACAAAAGCTATACCCAGAAAATTCTTTTCTTGATTCATGATGATTGTGCTGAAAAGTTTGCACAATTCAAGAATTTGTCCAACACCCCTTTATTTAAAGTTTAAAGGGAGAAATGTGGGAAAAAATGGAGACAAAAAATCCGAAAATGTCTTTTTGTATATGAGGTGGAAACTTTTATGAGTGTAGATGGTTGACTCGTCCTAATTCTTCGGCTACATTTTCCAGCTGTAAGAATTAATTGAGTCCAAGAAAACAGTTGGATTTCTTTATCTTTTTTTTTCAATTTATCGTTTCTTTTCTTTACTTTTTTCTCTCTTTGATTTGATTGAGCAGTAATGGGAGCTCAAGGTATGGTAGCGGAGAGAAGAAACGTGATGCCCATGACATTATTTAAAAAGATTACAAGACCCACCTCTCATAAATTTATAAAATTTCAAGTTTATTTGAATAGCTCAGTAGAAAAACAAATAATAGTCTGAAAATTATCAAATTTTAACAAAATTATAATTTTACATATCATAAAAGGATTATATTTGTAAATTACTAAACTTTAATTTATTCTAATTTTACAATTGAGATCGATTTGTCCCAATATTGAACAAAAGACAATTATTTGATTTATTGTGAGGTTTGAGTCTGTTCTATAAAATTCTATTGCTACGCCCAATATTAATGCATCCATAGTATCATAATTTACTTAATTTGGTCACTTGGGGAATAAGATAGTAGAAAATTTGAATTGATCAAATAGTCATGACAACCATATTGTACAACTACAAATATAATCCGTGGAAAGTCAGGCACATGATTCGGTGTTGGGAAGAAAATGATATAATCGGAAGAGTATCTTCTCCAAGTTATGTATGCTTAATTTATACTTTTACAATAATAAGTTAATAACTACTTGTGACTAACCCATCTGGCCAACAGCACCAAAAATTTCAAGGTCCAAGAAATCAAATTTTGTCTCTCGTCATTAAATAAATTCCACACTACGAAAAATTATGACAAAAAGCTGCTGTCAAGGCTCAAGGTCAAACAATAACGTATCATCTTGTATAAAGTAGAAACATTACAAAAAAAATAAAAACTCTCTTTGTTTTTCCTACTTGTCAATTAGCATATTTCTTTACAACAATTCTTCCAATCCATGCCATTTTTCATGAACGAAATTCACCAGCTGGATTCTCACGTCAATTATGTTTATAATTCCTTAAAGATAAATAAATTAAACAGAAAATATGCATAATTTGACCAAATTAATTTTACGACATACTATAATCTCTTGTAAGGATATAAGTCAGTTCTATTGATTTTCTAAGAAAAATATCAATTCATTAAATATTCAAACACAAATTGATACCAATTAATCTGTTTCAAGCTCAACTATCAATCTCAAGTTCAACGATACCGAGTTCATCAGCCCAACAGAAGTAATCGTAGTCCACTCAAATCAATATCAAGCTTGCAAACATGCCACATCTATAAAAACAGGTGTAACCTTTTTATACTATTCAACTCAATTACACCTATGTTATATTACTTGACCGTAATGATAAAATTTGGATGGATCATTACGATACTTGCGTATGTCACTAGTGGAAGAAGCCATGAAAATTATTCGATAAGATATGCTAATTCTATTACTTAACACCATAATAATAAAATAAAATAAAATTAAGATGGCACATAAAAACGTTTCCATATGTCTTCAGTGGAAGCTACGACGTTATTCTATAAGATATGATAATTGGTAACGTGTACGACACAAATATTTTGTCAATGTCTCCTACCTTTGTCCAAGTCCAATTTTAGGATTAAAAGATGATTCTAACCACCCCCGACATATACCCAAAATATAATATAACCTGCTCATTCAGACAATATTTTACAGACAATATTCGACCTTACCCGAATCAGAATCAAACTCAAAACGTCTAAAACACAAAAACTTATAGTAGAGCATCATAGGATCGAGACTGGTGAAGGCGGTGCACATATAACTATCATAATTGTTTGTGTTTGAATTTGTGTACTGCTACTGTTTTATGAATTTGGACCAAGTGAGAAGATTTCAAACAAAATTCAATCTATTCAAAACGCATTTTCTTGAGCATTTATGTGGGGGTATGTTGTGATGCAATTAGAACTATTTAGATTTTATTCTTCCATTTTTATGTTTCTTTCTTGAGAAATGCATGATTGTGTGAAAAACGGAGTTTATAGCTTTATGATGAACATATCATATCGAGATATTAGTGTAATTTGGTCAAAGAAAAGGGAAAAATGTCTCCCAACACATCACAAATATTCTAAGATACGCCAGTATGATGACCATGTCATATCGAGATAGTTAAGGTAATGACGTGTACACATTTATTTACAACAACAAACAGGATCGACCAAAACACAGGCAAAGATGTTTCAAATTACACATCATATATCCATTAACTTTACGAGTAAATATACAAATTGCTTTACTATATCCTCAAAAATACTAAATTCACAGCAGAAAATATGGCCTTCTAGAGGCCGAATCAGTTTCTGCCAAATGAAAGAAATGTAGTGAAAAATGCAAATACAAAAAAATAGTGCAAAGATAACAGACATGAAAGAGCTATCCAGCAGTAGCGTACATGATCTCAACAAAGACACTGCCTCGACAATCCATTGCAGAAAGCCAGGACCAATCAAGCATGCACAACAAAGTCGAAGCCAAAATTATGCCAATCGAATTTCCACTGAAGTCAGAAGGCTAAAAGAATCCTAACCTAATACCATCAGTCCCTGATTCAAATGAATTAGAGAAGAATATACCATAATCCTAAACAATAAGTGACTCACTAAAAGAGAGAAGTTTGTGAAAAATATCCACAGTATCTCTATGAGAATACACCACGAAAGAAGAATCAGTTCATGAACTTGTATTTGCTAAGACTCCTAACACACCAAAACTACAAAAAAATCAATGTCCTTGTAAATAAACCAGAAGAAACAAAAATGCTCGAAATGGCTTTGTTACGTATAGCAAGGCATAACAACAAAGATGGCTGCAAGGAAAGGGGCACAAGAAATGAAATTTAATCAAGACCAGGTGCATGATGAAACTTTATGGTGATATGAACCCTAAAAGTATGGGATATGTGAGGGGGGGACTCTATAAAACAAGAAGAATATAAGACTTTATGAAAGAAATAGAAGAACACATCAGATCAGAATTCCATAAATGTCAACTAAATACTTATGAATGAAGCCATGCTGATAAAAAAGAAATCATTCAGAGCAGTATTAAGGATTAAGTCAAATGGCGACTTCCACATAGTGGATTAAGTACCTGCCAGAAGCATGGGAAGCCGACCACCATCCTTATATCTATTCAAATACCATTATTATTGAGGAGGGTCGCATCTTAGCAGCAGACAAGCAATGAAAAGTAGCATCTAGCAGAGTAGCCAGCCGGGATCCACAATCATTCAAATTGAAGATCCTAAGCAGGGCAGAGAAGGTCGAAACCACAAGTGCCGTTCTACAACGGGATCCACAATCATTCAAATTGAAGATCTCACAGCAGGGCAGAGAAGGTCGAAACCACAAGTGAAGTTCTAGATAACCATAACTATCGAGGAGAGACACATCTTAGCCGCAGACAAGCAATGAAAAGTAGCATCTAGCAGAGTAGCCAGCTGGGATCCACAATCATTCAAATTGAAGATCCCACAGCAGGGCAGAGATGGTCGAAACCACAAGTGCAGATGTACAAAACCAATGAAGCAGTACCAGGCAGACACCTCGACACAGAAAAACAAAATCATAAACTTTTAGAAATGTTCTTTTAGTATAATTCTAATGATAAAATATCAACTAGCAACATCAGAGCCAAATATAAGCCATTATAAGAAGGTTCATAGGTAAAAATGAAAAAAAGCAACAATAAGGATAAAGTGACAAACTTACTACTTAAATAGTTATGACACAACCAAATTCCAGGAGTCGAAACCTGAGGGCTCGCCCACAGCTTAAATAAGTCGTAAATAAGTCCAAGCACAGTAAACACACAACTTGAAGAACTTCGGTAGAGATTCAAAAGTACATATAATATCCTAGCTCAGCTTCTGCTCCTACGCCTTTCTCTGATACCATTTCTGCAAATATAGACAACAAAGCACAAATAAGTTCACAATACTAACATTTAACGTTAAAAATGCAACAGAAGGGCGCAGACTCCTAAAACGCAACAAGAGCCATTTGGACAACTATAAATTCAATCACCAAAAATATCAGGTTTTAACGGAGAAGCCAATGATACTTCACAAGAACCGCACCTAGGTACTTCCGATATATATTATAACAAAAGGTATATGAAGATACTGACGAAAGAAGCTGCTGTACACAAATAAGCCTATCAGAAAGCATCACAATAGGGGATTATACCCATTGGCATATGGCACTTCCTCTCGTCCACGATAAGGTGGTGATCTGCTGAAGCTGCGAGGCCTCGGAGACAAGCTGCGACGTCGAGGTGAGCGAGCACGCGGACTGTAACTCCTATGCCAGCCGAGCAACAGCATCAATTTAGAATGGTTTATACTTTATAATGAGAAGCTATATTTTAGATCGTATAACCAAACAATGCACTTCTCTCATTTCACCACAAGTTTTGACGCCAATCTTACCTCCGACCATAACTTGGGCTCCGACGATATCTAGCAGCAGGGCTACGACTCCTACGCCTTCCAGAACCTCCCCTCATTCGGCACTCACGAGCAAAATGGCCAGGCTCACCGCATTCATAGCATTTCAAATCAGAACCAGAGCGTCCGCGACCCCCACCTCGGCCACCTCCACCTCCACCTCTAGAGTTGTGTGATAGCTCAACTCTCCAGCCATTTTTACCTGTTCCAGAATAAAGCACTATAACCACACCATATGGGATATTTAATGGACGCAAAAATGGGAGTTGTTTTAGCAAAGGTAAGATACATCATGCATTGGCAGGCATCATATGACAAAAGGTGATACGGTTAGATTCAAAAGCTTAATTCTAGCAAAAAAGATAAAAACAACCAACCAAAGATGAATAATTTAGAAGAACCACAACATAACCTGTTTCCAAGATTAAAGATGCATAATCTTTATAAAAAAAAGTCCAGAAGCTCACCATCAAGGTCCCTAATAGCATCTTGAGCATCTCTGCGGTCATCAAAATCAATGAAAGCATAACCAGGGGGTCTTCTGGCAACCCACACACTGCAGAAAACAAGAAAAATCAGGAAAACGAATGTGTTTATCCAAGTAATAGTGGCTGGAAACAATAACGTCAGTACATCATATCTCTTTTATAAGAAAGGATCTTTACATCTGTTTTAGATGTAAACACATCACATACTTGACATCTTATAATTTAAGATGCAGCATTTAGCTTTGGAAAAGAAACGGTGCAGATATACACCATAAACCATAACCTACGTGCTCTTAAGCTCCAGAGCCTAAATAGGTGAGGAAAAGAGACAATTCATGTGTTATAAATGGAACGCACAAATTGATATGCCAAATGCATCGTAAATTACCAGCACTTCTGACTCCCCGCCCCCACCCCACCCCCAGGCCCCCACAAATAAAAAGTAGCAAAAGAAGAAAATTAAAATTCTTATTGATGAACAAAATCCCCATTTAAGACTACTATCAATATCAAAATATAGGTTCGCTGCAAATTCCTCTAGTGACATTTGCGACACAAAAAAATATGCCTTACCTTCTAATAACTCCAAATACACGAAATTCATCCTCGAGTTCTCGTTCTGTGACTCTTGGATCCAAATTCCCGACATAAACCCTTGACATCTTGAATCAAAATTCTTGGGAAGAAAATCCTAAAAACAGAGAGTGAGAAAGAAGAGAGATCCTAAAAATCACGTACAATACCATAAAAAGACCGCATGAGTAAACAGAATAGCAATCATACTTGAAAGAGAGCAAGGGAAACAGGTTAAATATTCAAAATCCCTTGACAAATAAAGAACCGGGTAGATTAGCAGAATAACTCCAGAAAATATGTATAAATAATAATCGATAATACACATAGTTTCTTGATCACTGAATTAAATAATAAAATAGTTTACATTGCATCAGAAAATGAACGAGCGTACCTGAAACCCTAGTTGAGTTCTGGAAAAACCCTAGCAGCTCGCGAAGGCTGATTAAGAATTTAAGATCCAAAGGAGTGGGTGGGGCGTGTTTCGTTTTAAAGCTGTAACAGTTTGGTGCATGTATAATTACATTACTACCCCTCGAGGATTTTTTGCTTTGGGAATAATAGCTTTAAGCAATTTTACGAGCTTCCGTGTGTATGTGTTGGCTTAGTGGTAGAGTGGTTGTCTCGGCGGTCATGGAGTGCCGGGTTCGAGTTCGTGTGTGGCTTTAAAATTTTTTATTAAGTGACCAAAAAAAAAATTACGAGCTTCCTTTTTTTCTGAAGAAAGTAAAAATTTGAATTTTAAATCCTAAACCTTAGATCTTGTTACGAATTAAATTCGACCTGTAAAGGGGTTCATATTATTTCAATATTTTTATTTGTTACAAATTTGGTCATTCTATTTTTTGCTCACAAGTTTACAATAGAGAGTTAGATATTCATTAATAGTCAAAACTCAAAATTTAATGGGATTTTTGGAGTTCATTTATTATCTAGGTTGTGCTCAATTGTTGTCAATTTAATAGTTTGACATCTAAAATTGCAACTCAAATCATATGAAAGTTCGAATTCTATCATGTCAACTACAATCTCAATTACTCATTTATTAAATATCTGGAACGAAATTGATAACAATTGAGGATAATCCAAACAATGAGCTCAAAAGCTCTCGGTCAATTTTAAGTTTAAATATTAAATTGATGTGTAAATCTTAAATTCAAACTCGTGCAAAATAATAGAAAGAACTAACCTGCAACAAATCGAATGATTTAGATATTATTAAAATGTGTTAAGATTATATTTATTTTGTAGTAAGATCCCAAATTAGGGATTTAAGTTGCACTATCTATTCAGCCCATAAAAAATTACGGCCTGGTAGGATCTAAAAGTGAATTTTTCGAACTACATTCATATTTTCACATACCAAATGCACAGCTATTCAACCTTAATTGGGCCGAACGATTCATGTAATAATATTGCACATGACTAATTTAATAATATTGCACATGACTAATTATTGGAGTTGTTCGCTCTTAATTGGCTGACCAATATTATGACTCTTTGTTTACTAATTTTAAGATTTAATATGTATCAGAGAAACTGAAGTGCGTGAAAGCAACTAATAAATTATGTACTATGACTCATTTTGTAATTTTAACATCATTTTTAAAAATTGGCAAATAAATACGAATTTACAATTTATTAAGGAAAAAATCCATCTCATATTATGAAGTAATTTGGTGGTCTAATCAAAGTTTGAAAGCAACTAGTAAAAGAAATTTCCAACATGCAAGTTGGATTCGACATAAAATCGAATTTTCAAACTTTTTCTTGTGAAAATGAAATACAGTTTGTACAATTAATTTATGGATTTTGATATTTTTGAAAATATGAACATTTTAATATATAGTTTGTTGGTTAATTTTAGTTGAGTAAAAAAATTGTTTTTGCAGTGATTTGAGTTTGAATTGGGAAAAAATAGATTATGTATTTAATTATTAACTTTGAAAGCGTTGTTGAAATTATAAAATAAGTCATAATTAATTATTTATTTGACAAATTTCCACTAATTGTTTTAAGTGACAGCCATCATCTAAATTAGTGAAAGTTATCGCACACCTTATCCATCCTTTTTGTCCATTTTTGCAAGAATTGGTATTTGTTTAGTTATTGTAGGTCGTGGATGACAATTGTACATAATTAAAATTGTTAATAAATAAAATTGTGCCGTGTGTAAAACTTAAATTAAATAATTAATTATATTTTATATTTCATTAACGGAATTTATTATAAAGTTAAATATATGAGTGATTAATATTTAAAATATTAATTTTATCAATTAGTGAGAGAAGTACATGTGTTAATGACACATTAAAAAATGAAAGATGTTCAAATTACGCCGCCTAAGTCCTAAAAGCTCATGACATTGTGGCCAGAGCTCATAAGTCTACTATATCATATCTATAAATAGAGGAGTTGGGGGTTTCATAAATCTTAAGTGAAAAGGGGAGAGTCGAAGCATTTGAGAAATTCTTTACAAAGTATTCTTCAACATCCAAGGTTGTGCAAATCATCACGTTCTTTGCTGAAAAAAATTCTCAAATCAAATCAAAGATGACGTTCAATTAGAAAACAAAGTAAATATCTTCCGCATTAGCGTTCAAATTTTGAGATCTTCAAGATGTTATAGACACATCAAATCAAATGCAACTTTCAATTTGAAAACAAGACTGGAATCCTTCCAGATTGGTGTTGTCAATTCCCAACTTCACTTCAGCACATCAGATGAAATCCAATGGTCGATATGAAAACGAGCTCGAGGACCTTGAGATCAATTCTCATCAAATCCAAATACTTAGAAGAATATTCAAATATCATTTGAAGAGCATAATCAGAGGATAAGATATAGATTGAGCTTATATAATTGAATTTTAATCTAAATATATTGATTTTATATATAATTTATATTTATTGAATTAAATATGAAAATATGTTATGCTAACAAATCAAATAAGAATGAAACAATTATTTTATAAGGACAAAATCAGTTTGAATATCCAAGTTTTTGTTAGAAAAAATAACCTCTTATTTTTTGGTAAATTAAATACATAAATTTAAAAATTGTGTAACGATAGACTCAAATCCAAGATTTTTGACATCGGATATTAACCACTCTACCATTAGGTCAATACACATACAAAAAAAATAATATCTTATTTGATATTCAATATTGCAAGTAATTATATGCGTATAACAGTTCCTGTTGATGCAAGCGCTTTTGCCATGAGGATAATTATCTGGCTTTAATTATCCCCTACAAAAACTCCTCCAAGTACATAATACACACATATACACTACACGTGTATTTACGTAAATAAGAAAACAATATGCGGATTTTGATACGTTTATTCAGTAGAAATAATATTTTCTTCAATATAAATGGTACTTTATAAATTATAAGGTAAAAAACAAATGATATTTTTCTTTAATATAAATGATATTTTTCTTAACAACAAAGTATACGTTTTCCTGTCAGCATGGTATGGACGGATATACATGAGTTTTTATGAAAGAATAAATATTAGAGGTACACACGTGTGCATATACATATACATTGACGCAAATAGGACGGATTTCATAACCCATAATATCGAAGCGATTTAATTGTTGTACTGGCTCCATGTAAGAATCAATAATATCTATTTAATTGTATCATTGTATGCTCGTCAAATGGCAAGCGCTTTAATCGATTGGAACACGAAAATGTAGAATTGTTACACTATAGTCCATAATCTTCAATATTATTTCATCTAATAAGTGCAAATTAAATTTCCTCCCCCGTACATAAGAGGTGTTTACTTTTAATTTTATAAATATTCTATAATTATCAATTAGTTATTTTTTGTTAAATTGGTTAGCTAGTTTAGTTACTAATTAGTAACGGAATCCTCTTATTTTCTATTTTATTTTTTGGAATTCATGGGAAACCTTTTTTGAATTTATAAGAAATATTCAGCCATTACTTTTGATTTGCACCAGTTAAAATCAATGTTTCTATGTAATAGCATGCAAATTAAGATGCGTAAACCACATTTATAAAACTAGGTTGACAGTCTCATACCTATAGAGACATTAGAGGATTCGGGTAAAGTCATGTGTCACGTACGTATGCAATGACAAACACACGATACGTAAACCGCGTTTGGATAGCAGGGTGTGATAGACTCAATCTTATAGAGACATTAGTTGGACGACTAAACCATATTTGAAAGACTAGTTGTGATAGATAGGTCCATAGAATCATTAGAAAGATTTGAATCAGTGACTTTGTGACATAAGAAAATCTACTTTGCCATTAGACTGACTTAAAGGGACACGAAAATAACATTACACAGTGGCATAACATTGTACAAGTATTTCTAACTTTAACATGAATACTACACAACGGCATAACATGTACAAGTATTTATAACTTTAACATGAATACTACAATTGATAGATTTGATTTTTCTTCAATTCCCTATTTTTTTCTCCAATAAATAACTTGGATCCGATTTATTCCATACTCACCGGCGTTGACCCTTTTATATGGTTAAGAATTTAAAGTTTGACTCAACCTGAAGACCCAGTCACCCGTCCACATCCTTCATCATTACCCATATATATATATGGATTACCCTTCCCGGACTCCCATCTCTTATCTCCAATTGAAGAAATTTATTTTCTGAAATTGCAGTGAAAAAACCTCAGACTTCTGCAGATTATAGCTCCATGTTTCCGTCGCAGAAAATGGTTGTCCACTTGCTCGGCTACCGGAACCTCAATGGCCATGCGCCGTTGGTCCAAGAAGCGGCCGACCGGTTTAAAATCGATGCAATCTGCTTTTCACCAAAATCAATCGTCGAATTTCACGCTTTTCAGCTCGCAAAAAGTTAATGCAAACCCTAACCGGACGTGACCGGTGCGCTCCGGTGCAGCCGCAGCCACAAACCTCTGCGTTGGTTTCAGTTCAGTATTCTAAACCCGGGGATTACGGTTCACACCAACTTCAAACGCTAAATCTATTCTCCGATTCATCCGTCTTGACGGTAGCGGCTGCTCTGCTGTGAACGCTCGATCTCTCCAAGGAGATTATCGGTGACGATGTTTGTAGCTTGTCCACGACGGTGTCGACATTGGGGAACTCATCTGTTACTTTCACTTCGACTATTACTGGCGAAGGAAGCGTTTCCAATGGTAAGATTCGGTCGCCATCGACAGTCCTGATCTCCGTTGGTAAGCCGCCGCTCTCCGACAAGAGATGTTGCGAACCTGATAACATCTCTGGCAAAATCTCCGATTCTTCTCGCTGCCATTGCAAAAATAGGTAAGCATATTTTTATCAAATTATTACTGAAATCCATTTAATTTCATGAATTTCAAATCACTGACTGAAAATTCAACTGGTTTTTCAGAAAAATATAGGGTGAAGAACACAATTAGGGTTCCGGCAGTCAACTCAAAACTTTTCGATATTCCTGCGGACGAGCATTCATGGAGAAAATACGGCCAGAAGCTGATTAAAGGTTCGCCATACCCACGGTAACTACCATGCACCTTCACTAAATTACTAATGACTTTCCGGTTCATCACACTTCACACAGATCAACGGCCAGATTTCGCCAATCATTTTATTTCCAAATTTCTTAGGGTTACTACAAGTGCAATACAGTGAAGGGCTTTATGGCAAGGAAACACGTGGAAAGAGTGAGATACGATCCGAAGATGGTGCTCATCACCTACGAGGGGGAAGCATCGGCACCCGCGAAGCAGGAGATTCCCGCCACGGTCGATGATGCAAATAACTGAAGAAAAGTACTTCCTTTAAAGGAAATTGGGAGACGAACTTAGTATTATTTTTGATACATTGTGCAATTTATACATTAATTTTAATATCATTCTAAAGCAACTTCACATTTGCACAAAAACTCTCGTACATCTATCCGTATGGTACGGATGAACAAAAGTATAATTTTTTCTTAAGAAAAATATCATTTACATTGAAGAAAAATATTATTTTTTAATACAGTAATTCGAGGGTATCATTTATATTGAATAAGTATAATTGTCCGTACATACGGACATCCGTATAAGAGACCACGTTTCACATTTAAATTTGTAACAATTTTGACACTGCTGACTTTTTTCCGCGTTGAAATAATGTCGTTTCAAGGATAACTTTATCTAAAAGAAGTTTGGGAGTATCCCAATTGCAACAAAAAATAAATGTAGAATCACATTGAAAGGTTTAAAAGTGGTATCAAATAATTACATAATGAATCAAAAGTTACTATATATTTGTCAATTAACCATTTTAGATAGAATTTGACTCAACCTCTCTCTATATATTATTATTATTATTATTATTATTATTATTATTATTATTATTATTATTATTATTATTATTATTATTATTATTATTATTATTATTTGTGGAGAAGATAAATTCTGGCTCGAATATAACTCTGCAAGTTGGACTAGCTTGTATAAATTGATACTATGATTTAGGTGGATGGTATTTCTAATCTGTTCAATTCAACTAAGTTTGGAAATTAATTCATATTTTCCTATAATCTGTCGAGCGATTGTTCAATTTTGAGCAATGGGATAAACTTGCAATTGGTTTAGTTTCGTGTCCTTTAAAAGATTAAACACTAACAATATATCTGTGGAATAGTGTGTTGGAATAAATTTGTATATGAGCTTAGATTTGGAATCTACATTTTGTGTAGATCAATTTAGTATATTTATGTGTTCAAATCCATTATGGGATGAATGAACAATTTATGCACAAAGATGGCTTCTTAATGGTGGGAATAAATTTTCTATCCCACATTGGAAAAATAAGGAAGTTCTAAGCTATATATAAATGAGTTCACATCAATAAGGAATAATCAAGTGTGCACCATTTATGGTGCACCATAGTGGGTTTTTAATTAGTTATTTTATGGCTAACCCAAATGCCTACGAGGATGGTGCGAGTCCGAGAGTCCGAGTCCGAGTCCGAGCACGTGCACGTCGCATTGGGCGCTTTAGGCGCACCGCGCGTGCGCGTCGTCATGAGGAGCTTTGAGGAGCCAAAAGTTTTGCCAACATGGCACCGAAGATGGCTCGGGCGACATGTCGGACTCGACCACGTGGCGGGACGGTTGGGCTCGTGCATGGACGAACCATCACGTCGGTTCGGGCTAACTCGATAGGCGCGGATCGATGCTTTGGTTGGTCGTGATTGGGCCTTCGCACCACTTCACGAGCAGCACCTTGGGCTATAAAGGGACCTGTAGAAGATGATTAAACACACCAAAACGAAGATAATCAATCAATTCATTCATTCTTCAAAATCCTCTCGTCCGGACTATCTAGTAGTTCGCGGAAATACGTCTCAGTCGTGCAACTACTCGTATTTGTTAAACCGTTGTATCTTGGAGATAATTGTTGTTGAGCGCGCGTGCCTTGTGGCGGAGCAATATTATCTTCATGGAGAAAGAGTCTAACTCTTGCCTCGGTTTTGTATAAGCATTCTCTTTAAACGTTATATTCGCATTTCTATGTACCGTTTCCAACAATCGCAAGATAATATTCGTGGAAATGGCGACAAGTCAAGCAACGTTCGAATGCCCTGTTCATGCCGAAAAGTCGGAAAAATTCTCGTGTTCAATTTAGCGTTGGCAATCTAAAATGCTTTTTACGACTACTCAATTTGGCCCGTTTCTGAATGAGTCACCTCCCACCGTGGAGGAATATGAGACCGATGAACAAAAACGAATGTGTTAGATGATGGCATCATAGCGACTTTCGTGTCGCAATTACATCCTCAATGGGTTAGACGACACTCTATAGTGTTTACTCTAATGCCAAGACGTCAAAGGAACTATGGATCTCTTTAGAGACAAAATACAAGACGGAAGATGCGGTCTAAAGAAGTTTATCGTCGGACGCTTCCTAGACTACAAAATGGTGGATGGCAAGGCGGTAGTTGAACAAGTGCAAGAACTCCAGTTGATCCTTCACGATATTCTCGCCGAAGGTATGGAACTTTCTGAATCCTTTCAGGTTGCTGCGATCATCGAGAAATTACCACCGATGTGGAAAGAATTCAAGAACTATCTCAAACACAAACGCAAGGAGATGGGACTTGAAGATCTTATTATACGGTTGAGGATCGAAGAAGACAACCGCCGTCGACAACATGGCAAAGAAATCGTCTATGGAGGCAAAGGTAAATCTAGCCGAGTCGAGCACAAACAACAAGCGGAAGTTCAACGGGAAGAAGCGAGACAGAAGAAGCAAAAGAGGATCAAAGGAGATTGTTACAACTGTGGCAAACCCGGGCACATGGCGAAGGATTGTCGAAAACTAAAGAAGAAAGATGGTCATCAACAAGCAAACGTGACGGAGGAAAAACGGTGCCTCGACTTATCTCGAACTCGATTTATCCATTGTTGTAGATGAAGTCGACATGGTAGGCAACCCAATGGGTGGTGGGTTGATATTGGTGCCACAAAGCACATCTATCTTGATAAGTCAATGTTCTCCACCTATGAACCCTCACCGAAAAAGGAAGTTGTACATGGGCAACTCAGACTTCCAAGATCGTTGGAGCAGGAAAAGTTGTGCTAAAGATGACTTGGGATTAAAAGTGACATTGACCAATGTGCTGCATGTTCCCGACATTCGCAAGAATCTTGTGTCCGGTTACATTTTGAGCAAAAGCGGTTTTAGACTAGTGTTTGAAGCGAGACAAAGTTGTAATGACCAAAATGGTCACTTTATAGGAAAAGGCTATCTAGATAATGGCCTTTTCAAGCTTAACGCACTCAATGTAATCTCCAATGATGAAATAAAGAAAGCGTTGCATATGTGATTGGGTCTCCTAATTTATGGCATCATAGATTATGACATGCAAATTTAAATACACTACGAAGATTAGTGAATTTAGAGCTATTGCCAAAGATATCTTTTGATCAACATAATAAATGTGAAATTTGTGTTGAAGCGAAAATGGCAAAGAAACCATTTCATTCGGTGGAAAGATCAACTACACCTCTAGAATTTATTCACACCGACTTATGTGATTTAAAACTTGTGCAAACTAGAGGTGGAAAGAATTATTTTATAACATTTATAGATGATTGCACAAGATTTTGTTACGTGTATCTTTTGAGAAGCAAAGACGAAGCATTGAAGCTTTCAAAAGTTACAAAAGTGAAGTTGAAAATCAACTCAATGCCAAAATCAAGATGATTCGAAGTGATCGTGGTGGCGAGTATGTTGCACCGTTTGAAGAATTCTGTCGTGAAAACGGTATTATTCATCAAACAACGGCACCTTACTCACTACAATCAAATGGTGTTGCCGAGCAGAAAAATAGAACGTTAAAGGAAATGATGAATGCTATGTTGATTAGCTCGGGCTTATCACATAACATGTGGGGGGAAGCTATCCTTTCGGCAAATAAAATATTAAACAAGTTACCCCAAAAGAAACAAGATAAAACTTCATATGAATTATGGAAAGGTAGGAAACCGTCCTACAAATACACGAAAGTGTGGTGTGTCTCAAAGGTCAAGTACCAAAACCAAAACAAGTTAAGATAGGCCTAAAACTATTGATTGCATCTTCATAGGATATGCAAACAATAGTAGCGCATATCATTTTTTGGTACATAAGTCGGAAATACCCGACATGCATGAGGGAATGATCATAGAATCTAGAAATGCTATATTTTTTGAAACTATATTTCCCAAGAAAGAAAAGAACGACGCAAGTTCTAAGAAGAGAACTTATAAAGAAAACTCGTCGAAAATATTGGACCAAATGTTGAGCCAACACCGAACTAAGACGAGAAAAGCGAACAAAAGCGTAAAGTTCTTTGGTCCGACTTTGTGGTTTATTCGTTGGAAGATGATCCTAAGACAATCGAGGAAGCATTGTGCGGTCACGATCTTGCTCTATGGAGAAGCTATCAATATTGAAATTGAATCTATCTTGAACAATCACACTTGGGAAATCGTTGACCTTCCTCCCGGTTGTAAACCTTTAGGATGCAAGTGGATTCTAAAGAGAAAGTTCAATGCCGATGGAACTATTGATAAGTACAAAGCACGTTTGGTGGCGAGGGTTACAAACAAAGGAAGGGTATGACTACTTTGATACATACTCACATGTTACAAGGATTACATCCATAAGAACGCTACTTGCTATAGCTGCATTGCATAACCTTGAAGTACACCAAATGGATGTAAAAAAGACATTTCTAAATGGGGATTTAGAAGATGAAATTTACATGGAACAACTTGAAGGGTTTGTTATCTCCGGACAAGAAAACAAAGTTTGCAAACTTGTTAAGTCTTTATACGAACTTAAACAAGCACCCAAATAATGGCATGAGAAATTTGACCAAGTGATGTTGTCAAATGAATTCAAAATTAATGAATGTGACAAATGTGTTTATATTAAAGGGACATCCGATAATTTTGTCATTGTATGTCTTTATGTTGATGACATGCTCATAATGGGTAGTAATCATGATATAATCATGAATACTAAAGAAATGTTGAAGAAGACATTCGCTATGAAAGACTTGGGGATAGCTGATGTGATTCTAGGAATTAAAATTTATAGAACACATGATGGAATTGTATTATCACAATCTCACTATGTTGAGAACGTGCTTAAGAAATTCAATGCTTATGATCTACCTCTGGCTAAGACATCTGTTGATTTAAGTCTACACTTAGCCAAAAATCGAGGAGACCCGATATCCCAATTGGACTATGCTAGGGTCATTGGAAGTCTAATGTACTTAGCAAATTGTACAAGACCCGACATAACATATTCAATTAGCAAGTTGAGTAGGTTCACAAGTAATCCAAGCAAGGATCATTGGACCGCATTAAGTAGAGTTCTAAGGTATTTAAAACATACTTTGAACTATAGTTTACACTACACAAGATATCCAGCTGTTTTGGAAGGATACAGTGATGCAAATTGGATATCCGATACAAAAGACTCCAAATCCACAAGTGGGTTCGTGTTCACCATAGGTGGAGGAGCAGTGTCATGGAAATCTTCTAAGCAAACTTGTATAGCTCGATCTACAATGGAATCCAATTCATTGCCTTAGACAAAGTGGCGAAAGTAGAATGGCTACGAAATTTCTTAGAAGATATTCCTTGTTGGGAAAAACCCGTACCTCCCGTTATGGTGCATTGTGATAGCATGTCAGCCATAGGGAGAGCTAAGAGTAGCATGTACAACGGTAAGTCTCGACACATTCGTCGAAGACACAATACCGTTAGACAATTGATTACGACTGGTATAATGTGTATTGACTATGTAAGGTCAAAAGACAATATAGCGGATCCGTTTACTAAAGGTATTAATCGTGATCAATTATACAATGCAGTAAGGGGAATGGGATTAAAATCCATGCTTAAAGAACGTTCATAATGGTAACTCAACCATGATGATTGGAGATCCCAAAAACTTGGTTCAAATAGACAACTAAGTTATGAAGGTTGAGTTATACACTTGAAATCTCAATAATCCATTCTCGTAGTTGTTCAAGTGTAACCTCAGGTTAGTGGTAAAGGGTAAGTTTTAAAGAACTTTTAATGATTCCTATAGCCTTATTGGTGGAGTATAGCGGGATACTCTTCATAGGAGATCACCTATCTAAGTGTGAAGTGTGGGCGCTTCAAATAAATAACACTTATGAATCAAGATATGGTCCAGGCCAAATGGACACAAGAACGAAAGATATTGTATCTATTATTGTGTATGTGTTATTGTCTTGGTTTACACAAAAACTGGCCAGTTCAAGACATCGTGTTCACCGAACAATGAGTAAATCCGATAACACTATACTAAGGAAGGTTCAAAGCCAACAACTACCTATCCTGATGCAATAATAGATCGTCGGGACTTTGAAAAACTTGCATTTGCATTAATCATCATTCATGTGGGGGATTGTTGGAATAAATTTGTATATGAGCTTAGATTTGGAATCTACATTTTGTGTAGATCAATTTAGTGTATTTATGTGTTCAAATCCATTATGAGATGAATGAACAATTAATGCACAAAGATGGCTTCTTAATGGTGGGAATAAGTTTTCTATCCCACATTGAAAAAATAAGGAAGTTCTAAGCTATATATAAATGAGTTCACATCAATAAGGAATAATCAGTGTGCACCATCTATCAATGCACCAGTCAGATTTTAATTAGCTATTTTATGGCTAACCCAAATGTCTACGAGGATGGTGCGAAGCACCATCCGAGTCCAAGAGTCCGAGTCCGAGCACGTGCACGTCGCACTTGTCGCATTGGGCGCTTTAGAGGCGCACTTTGCACTTCACACGTGCGCATCGTCGTGAGGAGCTTTGAGGAGCCAAAAGTTTTGCCAACATGGCACCGGAGATGGCTCGGGCGACACGTCGGACTCGACCACGTGGCGGGCGGTTGGGCTCGTGCATGGACGAACCATCACGTCGGTTCGGGCTAACTCGACAGCGCGGATCGGCCTTTGGTTCGGTCGTGATTGGGCCTTCGCACCACTTCACGAACAGCACCTGGGCTATAAAGGGACCTGCGAAGATGATTAAACACACCAAAAGCGAAGATAATCAATCAATTCATTCATTCTTCAAAATCCTCTATGTCCGGACTATCTAGTAGTTCACGGAATACGTCAGTCGTGCAACTACTCGTATTTGTTAAACCGTTGTATCTTGAAGATAATTGTTGTTGAACGCGTGCATCAGAAGCGGAGCAATATTATCTTCATGGAGAAAGAGTCTAACTCTTGCCTCGGTTTTGTATAAGCATTCTCTTTAAACGTTATATTCGCATTTCTACGTACCAGTTTCCAACATAGTGTTGAGTGATCTCATCATTTAGGTCATTGCATTGAACTTACATTTAATAATCTGACTAATATGTGTTTGAACTTTGAATTGAGGAATTTGATATTTAATAAATTTACATTAATTAAACTTAATTTTTGTCCAACAAATTAAGTTCACATATTGCAAAAAGTAAATATCTAAAATTTTAAATTTTAGTGTATGCTTGATAGATTTTTAAGTCCTCAAATGATATAATTTTAGTAATTTTAAAAGCATCAATTCGAGTTTCACAACAAGATCAAAATAACTTTATCTCTCAAACACAGAAGGTACAAACTAAATTAACTAATCCTACACAAAAGCTACAAATGTAGACAACAAAGATTAAATTTAGTACAAAATATCATTAGCGCAATCATCAAATTCTGTCAAAGAATTGTTATCAAAACAGTGTTGTTGTTAGGCGACGGTAAAATCATAACTCGTAACCTCTTGCTATGAGTTCCACTTGAGTTTAAACTATAGAACAGAAAACAGTAAAAAAAAACTATAGAAATAACTCCAACTAGTTTTAAAAGATGCAAGTCTAAAATGAAAAATAAGTATACCTCCCAAAATCATGAAGTTTGTCTATTAAAGGGGTGGTCTCCTATGCGTGCCGCGCATAGTGAGGCCCCCTAATTGATTTTTTAATTAACTAATTAATTAATTGTTAAATTAATTCTAATTAAAATTAATTAATATAATAAATCTTAATTATAAATTAATAAATCATAATTATAAATTAATACATAATAATTTTAAATTAATAAACCTTAATCGTGAATTAATAAATCTTAATTTTAAATAAATAAACCGTAATTTTAAATTAATAAACCCTAATTTGAATAATAAATCATAATTTCGAATTAATAAACCCTAATTGTGAATTAATAAACCATAACTTTGAATAATAAACCCTAATTTGATTGTGAATTAATAAACCATAATTATAAATTATAAATTCTAATTTTGAATTAATAAATTATAATAAAAATTAATAAATTTTATTATAAATTAATAAAATCTAATTATCCTTATTCATCATAATTAATATATAATTATTTTAACAAAAAATAAGGGTGAAGTCATGGTGAGGCGGAGCTCACCCAAGTTTTTGTCCTCTTATAAATACGCCGATGAAATAATGGGGTATATAATTTATTTCAGGTTTTTAAATCAAAAGCGTTGGGGTTAGTTTTTGGAGAGTTTTAAGAACACATAAAATTATACTTCATCCGTCCCAATATTCATAGCATGTTTCTTTTTTACACGTAGATTAAGGATAGTTGTATTTTGTGTGTAAAGTAGTGGGTGATACGAAATTCGAGATATTTTTTAGTGTAAAAAGTGTTTATTTTTTTTGAAATGGACCAACTTAATGGAACAGCTCAAAAAAGAAAACGTGCCATGAATATTGGGACGGAGGGAGTATGTTTGAAGAAGAGTGAGAGTCTAAGACTATAAGGTTAAAATAAAACATTCAAAATAATCTTTTGCTTTTATTTAATCTCGAGACTTATATTGTAAAGAAGAGTTACTATGTATAGCCCATTTGAAGTGTTGCATTAGCTCATTTTCAGCCCATAATTCGAACAATGAATTGGCCCAACAAAAGCAAGAGCTCCAAAACTGAACCCCTCTGCAGTACCGGATTAGGTATTTAATAACAAGAATTATAAAGAGCAATTAGAGATTAATTTAATAACTTTAATCTCGATTACTAAAATATTGGCTTACAATAATAGTTAAACTAACTCAGAGGTAGGAACAATAGAATCGAGTATAACATAATTGCTACAATAAAGGTCGGAACCCAAAATAAAAAATGAAAAATCCAATTTTCTCTGTCGTTTCACTTTGTCACGATTCGTTGGACTTGAGCTATAGCGCAAATTTTTATCGGTTCCCGATTTAGGGTTCTTCTTGTCTCCTCTCATCCTGATTTTTCTCCCACTCTCTGTGAGTTCCCACTTTGGACCATTGCATTCTCGGATCAACCGTGTGCTACTAGTTTTCGTTGTAGTCGAACTGATCTATATTTAGAATCCGCTTTTACATATATATATATATGTATACTCTCTTTCTGGAGTTACTTTGTTCTATTGATTCTTGATTTGTTGTTGTATGTGTTAGATACGCTTATAGAGGGAAACGAGATTGGTTCGTGTATAAATAATTCATTCATATATATATATATTGTTGTTGGTTGTTGGAATTTTTGAACTGTGGCTTTTTGTGGTCAAGATTTGGTAAAATTTGGTGAAGGGAAAGAATGGAGGTTGATTTCTACAGTAACCCAGATTAATTTCACTTGATAAGACAAAGATTACATTTTTAGCTCGTTGGAGAATTAATTTATAGGTTTTGTTTGTAATAAGCGGCTGGATTAAGTTGTTTTCGATAGATTAGCTGTAATGGATAAGGGCATTGAGCGTTTGATATCTGCGAGGAAGTTGTTAAAGGCGAGCTTAGAGAAATCGAAAGCTTTAGGGTCATCGTTGGAGAAAGTTGGGCCTAGGTTAGATGAGATAAACCATAGATTGCCATCAATGGAAGTAGCAATTCGACCTATTCGTGCTGAAAGAGAGGCTCTTAGTTCTGTAGGTGGCCACATAAATCGAGCCGTAGTCCCTGCTGCAGCTGTTCTCAAGGTCTTTGATGCCATCCACGGCCTTGAGAAGTCATTGGCCGACCCTCAATCTAACCTGCCCGGGTATCTTAGCGTGCTCAAACGCCTTGAAGAGGCGTTGAGGTTTTTGGGGGAGAATTGTGGGATGGCGATCCAATGGCTGGCTGGCATTGTGGAGTATTTGGAGGATCATAAGGTGGCGGATTCGAGGTTCATCTTGGATTTGAAGAAGGCGTTGAAGAATCTCCGGGAATTGGAGACTGGTGAGGAAAACGGCCATCTTGATGGCGGGCTGTTAGACGTTGCTTTAGATAGGTTGGAGAATGAGTTCCAAAGGTTGCTAACTGAGTATAGTGTCCCGTTGCCTATGTCCTCACCAGCCTTGCCTGGCGAGCAAGCCAGCATTGCCCCGTCACCATTGCCTGTGGCCGTGATTCAGAAATTGCATGCTATTTTAGGGAGATTAGCCGTGAATGGCAGGCTCGGGAAATGTATATCCATTTACGTTGAGGTCAGGAGCTCGAATGTTAGGGCTAGTTTGCGAGCTCTCAATTTGGATTATCTTGAAATATCAGTGTCTGAGTTCAATAATGTTGCGAGCATAGAGAGTTACATTGCTCAATGGGGCAAGCATTTAGAGTTTGCCATGAAGCACCTCTTTGAAGCCGAATACAAACTCTGCCATGATGTGTTTGAGCGGATGGGATTAGACATTTGCAAGGGATGCTTCCCTAAAATAGCCGCGCAGGCAGGGATTCTTGCTTTCTTTCAGTTTGGCAAAACGGTGACCGAAAGCAAGAAGGATCCCATCAAGCTATTGAAGCTTTTAGATATTTTTGCATCACTGAATAAACTTAGGTTCGATTTCAACAGGCTTTTTGGCGGAGCTGCGTGTGCTGAGATACAGGATATGACTAGGGATCTGATTAAGAGAGTGATCGAAGGCTCGTGTGAGATTTTTTGGGAGCTTTTAGTCCAAGTCGAGCTGCAACGACAAACCCCACCTCCTGCAGATTGCAGCATTCCAAGAGTGGTGACTTTTATCACTGATTATTGTAATAAACTTCTTGGCGATGAATATAAGCCTATCCTCACGCAAGTTTTGGTCATCGAGAGAAGCTGGAAACACGAGAAATTCCAAGAGAGGATCCTTATCACCGAGCTTCTGAATCTAGTCAAAGCCATCGAGCTCAACTTGGAGACGTGGTCAAAGGGCTACGAAGACACGGTCCCTTCATGTCTATTCTTGATGAACAACCGCTGGCATTTGTACAAGTATCTAAAAGGGACGAAGCTAGGAGGCATAGTGGGGGAGCCTTGGTTGAGCGCGCAAGAACAATACAAGGAGTATTATTTTGCCATGTTTTTAAGAGACAGTTGGGGAAAACTTCCCACACATTTAAGCAGGGAAGGTCTGATTTTGTTTTCCGGGGGGCGCGCCACAGCTCGTAATCTGGTGAAACAGCGCTTGAAGGCGTTCAACGAGGCTTTTGATGAGATGTACGCGAAGCAGTCGAATTGGGTTGTTGTTGACAGAGAGTTGAGGGAGAACACGTGCCAGGCTATCGTGCAGGCTATTGTGCCCGTGTATCGTAGCTACATGCAGAACTACGGGCCGTTGGTGGAGCAGGACGCTAGTGCGAGTAAATATGCCAAGTACACGGCCCAGTCTTTGGAGAAGATGCTCCTCTCCCTTTTCCTCCCGAAGCCCATGAAACAAGCGAGTTTCAAAATGAAGCAGGCGAGTGGGAAATTCAACAACGGGGCCGTGGATACTCCTCCAACGGTCAAATGATTGGTGATCTGATCTGATCTGATTAAACGCGTTGATCAGATGATTTGCTGCTTCTTCTGTATATATGGAAAACAATTGACCATCGACATCCCCAAACCCTACATCAAGGTCCAGTTTTCTTTCCCATTTTCTGTGTGCAATTCATCTATTCAATTTTCACATATCTGTACAATTACTTGTGGTAATTAGTAGCTCTCTCCAGCAGCATTGGGAAAACTAGAACATGTTAGAAGTCACTTTGTTGAAGGCTTTATAGGTGTAAGCATTTAAGAGCTTAATTTGAATATCAATTGTATTAATTAAGAATAAATGTCCACTTTTTGTATGATAAACCGGCTTCAGATTACAGCTTCCATATGCATATTCTGTTTTGGTAACTTCTTGTTCTTGAAATTTGTTTAATCATAGTTTTTAGATCCTCTCTTTGTATTTTATGGAGTTAATCCTATTTTGGTTTACTGCATCCATATATTATGAGTTCGTTGTTTATTTTGCACAAAACTTTTAAATCTTATGCCCAATTGCCATGACATCAGTTTTGATTGTATTGGGAAAATCATGATGAGAATGCCAAAAATAAAACATTCATGTATTTGGGACACATCTTAAAACTATATAAAAAAATAAAAATCGATTCAAAGTCAGGCACATTTTAAAACAATTATCCGTAAATAAAAAGAGAAGAAATCATGAAATAGTTTCATATTACTTAAAAAGGTCAAATCAAATCTATTTCAACAAAAGTGATAGAAGGATTCAAATGATTAGTCAACAATCTGATGCCAGAAATTGAGAATTGTGTGCAGTGTGTTAGTGTATTGGTAGGGTGATTAATGTTCGAGATCAAAAGTCTCAGATTAGAATCTAAAATGATGTGATCTTTGAATTTCTATATTTAATTGATAAAAAATAAGAAATTGAATCGAATGAATGCTTGAGAATATAGGGATCTTGTAATTTTGCATACATTCTGATATATCCATTGTAAAAAAATATAAACCTTGGGATATAAAATGAAACTTTCCTAATAATAACATGAATTCATATCCATCAAATATCTTTATATTTAATCTGTTTATAAACATATAACAAAGGGTTATTGGCGCCTAAATACATGAACTTTGGGCATATTTTGGTTTTTCCCACGAATTTTAAAAATTGTCAATAAATACACGAACTTAACATCATTGTGATTTTTCCCACAAATTGAAAAACGGTCAAAATTGAAACTGACGTGGCAATCGACGTGGCGCTACTTCATCAAAACGACGTCGTTTTATTTATACAATATATATTAATTGACGGTTAAATACATGAACTTTGGATCTATTTTGATTTTTCCCACGAACTTTAAAAATTTGTCAAATAATACACACTTAATATTATTGTAATTTTTTTTTTCACAAATTGAATGACGATCAAAATTAAAGCTGATATAACAATCGACGTAATATCACATTATTAAAACAACATCGTTTTACTTGTACAATATGTATTTAAAAAAGATCTTAAATCCACATTAACTTACACTCACACCGCATCCCACCCCACCCCATCCCATCCCATCCCATCCCATCCCATCCCACCCCACCCCACCCCATCCCATCCCATCCCATCCCATCTCATCCCATCTCTCTTTCTAACCTTAACTTACGATAAGGTTTGAGTTTATCGTTCTTATCTGATATGTATTAAAAAATCTTAAATCCACCTTAACTCACACTCACACTCACATCGCATCCCACCCATTTATCTTTCTTTCTCCAACCTCAACTTACGATAAGGTTTAGGTTGGAGAGGGTTATGAGGTGTATTCAAGATCTTTTTAAATACATATTGTATAAGTAAAACGACGTCATTTTAATAATGTGATATCACGTCGATTGTTATATTAGCTTTAATTTTGACCGTCATTCAATTTATGAAAAAAATTACAATAATGTTAAGTGTGTATTTATTGACAAATTTTTAAAGTTCGTGAGAAAAATCAAAATAGACCCAAAGTTCATGTATTTAACCATCAATTAATATATATTGGTATAAATAAAACGACGTCATTTTGATGAAGTGGCGTCACGTCGACTGCTACGTCAGTTTCAATTTTGACTGTTTTTCAATTTGTGAGAAAAATCACAATGATGTTAAGTTCGTGTATTTATTGACAATTTTTAAAGTTCGTGGGAAAAACCAAAATATGCCCAAAGTTCATGTATTTAGGCGCCAATAACCCTATAACAAATGTATGGAATCGTTTTCACACACAAAATATGAATTTATTTAGAAAAAAAGGAGGAAATGAAATTGAGCGAGTTCCAAAGACCAAAAGTATTCATAGCCAGAGGCAAAGCTACGGAGGATGAAAATCCCAGCAGTCACCATCTTTGTCATATGCTGTTTTCTAAATCAAACACAGCATTTTCTCAACATTTGATTGAAAGAGAGATAAAAAACTTAAGCCTCTAACATGCACACAAAGGATGGTGATGGTGATGAAGATGCAGGTTTCCTTGAAATTTAGATAAAAAGCTCCCAACTTTTGGAGAAAAGGGAAAAGAGCTGCTGTTATTGGGCGAGGAAACAGGAAGAAAAAGGTGAAAAACAGAAAAAATTGAAAGCAAGGGATGAATGAGTCTTTTACAGAAATCAAGAATGAAGATCCCTCTCCTTTAGAAACAGATGATGACAAAAGTTTTGTGATTAAATAGTGAAAGAAGAAGGGTAAATATCAATTTAAACCCTAAACTATACATGTTTTATCAAAAATATCCTGAACTTTCAAAAATATCAATTTAAACCTCAAACTATCATATTTGTATCAATTTAAACCCCAAACTATCCTGAATACAAGGGCATTTTTGATACAAATATGATAGTTTGAGGTTAAATTGATAATTTTGAAAGTTCATGATATTTTTGATAAAACATGTATATTGTAGGATTTAAATCGATATTTAACCAAAGAAGAATGGAGGAAGAGCTGCTGAACTCCAACATCAGTATATATACCCAACCCAACCCAGCTCACTTACTATTGAAAATATTTCTCAACTTTTAAATTAACAGACTCGCAATATTCTTTACTTCATAATATATATATATATATAGGAATGGATCAATGAATCATCATTTTTGCGACTCTGCGAACATATGATAAGACGTTGAAGATGATGCAAAGCGGTATAAAGTTTGATAACGAAAACTTTCTAAAATTATTTTGTTTTGCAACAATTTTAGAAAGTTTAGTTATGCACAACTTTATACTGCTTTGTGCGTCATCTTCAACGCCTTATCATGGTTCTCAAGTTCTCAAAAAGATGAGTTCTCATCAGATCCAATCCCTATATATATATATATATATATATATATATAGGGTTGGGTCTCGTAGTACCCTATTCCCGGATAGTATGTAGTATTCAATCTAGATCACACATTTTGAACACGTGGATGCACCAAAATTTGACACGTGGCAACCCATTTTTCGCCAGTAGCAAAATGGGAAGGCACCAAGCGGGCGCTGGGTAGGGGAGTCCGTGAGCGTTGGGTCTCCAGGCGTTGAGTTTGGGAAAGACACTACAAAACACAGATAATACATGAGAATAACATAACAATGCATTCAAAATAACATAACACGCATCGCACACCACCGGTGTAGGGTCGCGTTTGTGCATGCCGACGCCGGATAGGGACGCCGCACGCGCCGCGTCGTATTTGGTAGGGATCTTGGGTGGGCCCGATCTTGGGTAGGGGCGGTCTTGGCGTCGGCGCTAGGTTTGGGAAGAGCCACAACAAAACATAAATAATGCATATGAAATAACATGTCATTGCATTTAAAATAACTAAATCATTTAAAACAACATATATCGCATCGCACCCAACCGGCGCTGGATGCGCGTATTGGGTGTCTGTGAGTGGCGCTGCCTGGTGCTGTTGGGTGGCCTGGTGCTGCTGAATGCGCGGATGCTTGTGTGAACAGCGTTGGGAGGCGGCGTTCTGACATGCATTAAAATTGAAACTCATATGCGTGTTTGTGTTCAGTGAATGCGTTTTGTGTTCATTTGACGCATTGTTCGATTCAACTAAACGCATTGTTTGTTTTCGCAATCACATAACAAATCAAATTACTAATCTACCCTTAATGAAGCGAAAATTAGCGAAATTAAGCTTAAAAAGTCCGAAAAATCGAACCATCGGATCTATTAGATGAGTGGATGAGATTGAGTCTACATCTATCGGTGACCGGATCTATTTGATCCTTCTATATATATATATATATATATATATATATAGTTTTATAAGCTGCCATATAAAGAAAAATATATATAAACCATAAATTATTTGCTTTTCCGTTTAAGTCAACTGATGTAGCAGTGAGGAGAGACAGATAAGTCGGGAACTGTTGTGCACCTTCGGACCCTTTCCTCCGTTTTGATTGTGCTTTTTATCTTGGCTAAGGGACATAGGATGATGATTTTTTTACGTAACTGAAACCGAAGTTGAAAATTAATATAAAATTTTATATATATACAATTAGGTTTAATTCTGTAAATTAACTTCGAAAATTATAAATAAATTTACAAATTTAAATATTATTATAATTCTTTTCATAATTTGAATAATAATTAAAATAAATGTAACATGACAGTCATGGTGATATGGCTTCAATCAAAAGGATTTATTTTGCTTTATAAAAAATTAGTATATAGAAAAAATCAAAATTATATTCTTAATTCCACCTCATCTCCACCCTTTATCTCTCTAACCCCAACATCCAATTCTCATCCCCCTTTCTCTATTTTCCGGGGACCAACAGCCCAAGGGTCGTCATCTCCACCCGTTCAGAAGCCAGCGCTCACGACTGCGGCCATCTTTCTTTCTTCTTCTGAAGACGCACACAATCAACCTTAAACGCGGGCTAGGCTTTCCCACACCTGACTATACGTCTCGGGTTCGATGTAACTCGAAACATCGGGCTGGATTTATGCAACTGGGCGCCGCAGTCATAACAGCTAGGACCATTGAAAGAAGAAGGTTTTGCAGCCTTGTCTACGTTTTAATCCTTTTTCTTCATTTCTGCGAGAACGGCGGAGGAAGCGGCTGAAGAGTGGTGGGTTTGGATGAAGACATCGCCTCTGGTTTGGGCGGCGGCTCCGGCTTCGTCGAGTTCGGGTGCTGACAGTGGGTAGTCGGCGGCGTCGTTGTATGGACTTGCAAATGATGGGGGTGGGTAGTGGATTTTGGGAAGAACAAGGAATGAGTTGCGGTATTGGAAGAGGTGGGGAGTGGAGAATGAGGAGAGAAGAGGGGTTTGGTGGCCAACGCCATTGATGCAATCAGGGGACGGAGTAAGGGAGAGAGAGATGGTGGATGTCGTGAGCGGCGGCAGTCAAGTGGAGGTGGCGGCGTCTGAACGGCGCTTTAGGGGACAGCGGCGGCTCTTGGGCTGTTGCTCGCCGGAATTCAGTGAAAAAGGGGATGAGAGGCTGAGAGCTATTGGGGGGGTATTTAATTTTGATTCTTTTAGGATTCATTTGGTACGCCTATAGTATACTTATGACACTTGATACTTTTTTGATACAAAACACACTTTCATTTATAAACGAAAAGTTCGAAAATATTATACAAATTTGTGTGATCTATATATCTATATCGACCCCAGGTTATACACTAATACAAATCAAAATTATAACAAATATTAATTATATATAATTTTAATACATTACGCGAGTAAATATTTTAATACATCCTACCAAATTTGACAATGATATATTCCCTACGTCCCTCAATTTCTTTCATAATTTTTGTTTTTAGGACGTCAGTCAATTTCATTCCTATTCCATTTATAGTAATTATCCCACAAAATATTCTCTACTTATTACTCTCAATAATATTCTTTATTTACATATTTTATCACTCATGATCCATAACTATTTCTCTTTCTTATTCTCAACAACTCACTTATTTGCATATTTTACCATCTATGATCAACTACTAACTAATTTAATATTACATTAATTTAGGTACCTTACCCACTCATAATACACTCGAAGAATCACAAGAAAAATTTTTGAGACAGAAGGAAATATTATATAATAAAAAAATCACAATCAAATATATCACATCTTATCTAATAATGCATACCAAATAAGCCCTTATAGTTTTATATATATTATACTAGTAGAATGATATAGTTCCATATTAATTACCATTTCAAATTTAACATTGTCTAATATTTAAGTTATAAAAAAATTATAATAATTTTTAAATTTACGTGCTTATTTACAACTTTAAAATTCGTATTCAAAACCAAATTACACCAAAATTCCTTATATTTAACATCAATAACACCATATACAAAGTCAAACTTGATTACTTTTCTTCTCTGAGGCGATCAAGTTGGTTACTGTTTGGTAAAGTTAATAGCTCTTTCAAATAATCAATTCTAATAATAAATTATTAATTGAAAAAGTTGACAAAATGGAGAAAAATACTGTTTAGTTTTAAAGCATAAATCACCGAGATTAATTAAAAATTCAAGTCTTGTTTGACTGAGAGAGAGAGAAACTTTAGTTTCACTGATGAAAAGTGAACATTATTTCTTGGTGGAAAAAGAAATGAAGTAAAATACATTTATCTCCGATCCATGACACTAACTCAACCCAATCTTTTAATAAAATATTTATTTCTCTCTATTTTATATCACAACTTATATCTTAATTTAATTTTTATTCTTATCAATAACATCAATCCAACCTAAATCATATTTATTTTTTATTTTATTTTTATTATATATTATCTATGATAATATTTATTTAATTTAAAAGATCTAACAAAAAATAAAATAAAAATTATATTTAAAATTCATGCATAATTAATTAAAGTATTACCATACAATTAAAATGCTGACACTTAGTAATAAAAATGACAATTACATGAATTGAA